>CM072520.1:68656707-69006707 GCA_036898135.1 Oncomelania hupensis | reverse complement strand
TGCCTTTGAGCACTGAGGGTTACGTATTGCCCTTAATTCTGGAAAATGTTGACGAGGTCTCTGAATTGGCGGGCATCAAAATAAAAAAAAAATAAAGAACAGACAGAAAAAAAGGAGTTACGTGTAATTGTCCTGAATAAAGTTGAAAAACTGTATATGACAACTCTTGCCCTGTTGCTGAGTGAACATGCAGCGAGGATAAACGAATTCGAGTTACACCTATCAAGATTCAAGCCTATCTTATCCTATCCCGGAACTCAAAGGTCGTTGGGGCACCACAGATGATCATTTAACCAGCGTACTCCATCTTTCTCTGTCCTCAGCAACCCTCGTGGCCTCGCTCAGTGTCAAGCTAGTCCATTCACGAATGTTGTCCTCCCACCTCTTTTATTGTCTCCCTCTTCTTCTGCCTCCTTGCACCGTGCTTTTTATGATGGTCTTTGCAAGGCCTGATGCTCTGGTGACGTGGCAAAATCACCGCAGTTTCCGGTTCTTCACCACTGAGAGCATGGCTAGTGTGATGGTGAAGATTCCAGCATCGGGGCAGAATTGACTATTGGTAAAGACGTCTAACAGTCGTAATATTTCGCATTGATCAACAAGCATACACATAATAAGATATTTAAAAAGGTAGATAGAGGCCTACGTGCAATTTGCGAAGGAGTACCGAGAGATGTGCTTACTCGCCTTCACTGAGACCTGGCTAACCGATCGAGACACCGATGATGCTCTTCATTTGACAGGCTTCGGCACTCCTATCCGCCTTGATAGATCTACAGAGATAACTAAGAAATCAACAGGAGGGGGGGTGTGCTTTTACATTAACCAAAGGTACTGTAACAACGTTATTATACGCGAAAAGATATGCACACCAGATATCGAACTTCTCTCTATTTCACTAAGACCTTTTTATCTACCTAGGGAATTCCCGCAGCTATTTTTTACCCTTGTGTACATTCACCCGCGTGCTAATGCCAGTGGAGCTAGACAATTAATTGCTGATGTTATTCAAAAGCAAGAATCTATTTCTCCTGACGCTCCAAAATTTATTTTGGGTGATTTTAATCATTGCAAGCTGGATAAAACTTTGAAAGCTTATGATCAGTATGTTACTTGTGCAACATCTATAAACAACACCACTTTAGATCTGTGTTATGGCAACATTCCTTATGCGTACAAGTCACGTGCCTTACCTCCACTTGGGGCTTCCTATCATAATAGTGTGTTTCTTGCGCCTGTGTATAAACCTGTGTTTGAGAGAGTCGAGCGTGTTGTGCAGAAAGTGAAACAATGGACTGTTGATAACATTGAATGTTTGCGTGGATGTTTTGAGTGTACTGATTGGGATGTGTTCTATGACGCATGCGAGACTTTGGACGAACTTACGGATGTTGTTTCTTCGTATATATCTTTTTGTGTAGATAATGTTATTCCATCTAAAGAAATTATTATATTCCCTAATAATAAACCTTGGGTAACGAAAGAATTAAAGAACGTGTTGAATAAAAAGAAAAAGGTGTTTTTTACAGGTAGTGCCGAAGATAAAAAGAGGGTAAATAGGGAAGTGAGAGACGAAATTAGAAAAGCAAAAATGGTATATAAAGACAAAATAGAAGAACGTTACAGTTGTGGGGACTTGAAAGCAGCTTGGAATGGAATAAAGACAATGGCAAATGTAAATAAATCTACAGAAAGCAAGAAGAAAACTGTCAAATTAAATAATGTACATGATAGTGACCTTCCTAACGCTTTGAATATTCACTATAACCGTTTTGAGAAACATGATTTTTCTAATAATATTAAAGCTCTTAAAGAATCTTTGCATCCCCAAAATGATATTGTTGTTTCACAAGAGCAAGTAACAGGTTTGTTTAAGAAAATAAATGTACATAAAGCCCAAGGTCCCGATGGGATAGGTGGGCGTGTCTTGCGTTGTTGTGCAGAACAGCTTGGCGGTGTGTTTTCTCGCATCTTCCAGCTCTCTCTCGACTTTGGCTCTATCCCTGCTCTCTGGAAATTCTCCAATATCGTGCCCTTGCCTAAGATTGCCAATCCTCAAAATCTTAACGACTTTCGCCCAGTAGCATTAACAAGCTTAGTTATGAAAACACTGGAAAAAATTGTTAAAGACCTACTTTTATCTGCAACAGAATCACTCTTAGATCCATTACAGTTTGCATATAGAGCTAGGAGAGGGGTTGATGATGCCAAGCTGTTCATCCTTAACACTCTGTATAAACATCTAGAGAAACCAAATGCACATGCCAGAATTCTTTTTGCAGATTTTAGCTCTGCTTTTAATACTGTTCAACCACATATTTTAATACAAAGACTTATATCAGATTTTCACATTCAACATCAGCTTGTCTCTTGGATTTTAGATTTTTTGACTTGTAGACAGCAACGTGTTTATGTTAATGGTCTTTTTTCTGATACTGTTATAACAAACACTGGATCACCTCAGGGATGTTGTCTGTCACCTTTTTTATACATTTTGTATACTGACAGTTGTAGAAGCTCAAGGGAGGGAACCTATCTTGTTAAATTTTCTGATGATGCAGCCTTGTTGTCTCTCCTTATAGGTAAAGAAAGCAGTCATACAGAGAGCTTGGCAGAATTTGTTAATTGGTGTGATGAAAATTTTTTAGAGTTAAATGTATTAAAAACAAAAGAAATGTACATTGATTTCAGAAGGAAGAAAGATGAGGATGTGTGTAGTACGATTCATGGCAAGCCTGTTGACAAAGTGGATGAATTTAAATATTTAGGAACTGTTTTTGATAGTCAATTAAAATGGGACGCCAACACTGCGAACATCATAAAAAAAGGACAACAAAGAATGTATCTTCTTCGTAAACTTAAAAGTTTCTCTGTTAGCTCTATTATTCTTAGCCGTTTTTATCAGTCTTTCATAGAAAGCTTGTTGTGTTTTTCATTTGTCTGCTGGTTTAACAGCCTTTCTGTACATGACAAGATCAGTCTGCGCTCAATAGTAAATATATGTTCAAAAATAATTGGTGACAGGCAAAGAGACCTGAGTACGTTTTGTGATCAACAAACACTTAGGAGGGCTGTTTCGATTATTTCTATGCCACATCATGCGCTAGCTGAGGAATTTGTTTTGATGCAATCTGGGAGGAGGTTTAAGATGCCACAGTGCAAGACCAATCGGTATTTAAAATCGTTCGTGCCTCATGCAATACAGTTGATGAACAAGAGTAAGAACAATTAATGCATAAAAACTAAAAGTTAAACAATTAGCCTGATAATAACTAACCTTAGCTGCTTTTTCCTTTAATGAATCTTCTGCCTTGTTATTTTTATGCCTGTGTCTGTGGTGAGTGCAGCTGGTGATGTATGCCTGTGTGGGGTAAATGTCTATGAACTGGATGTATGTGTGTGCATGGGCAGTGTGTATGTGCGGATGGTGTCGGGAGGCTGTCGCTGTGTTTTGTGCAAGTTGTTATTGTTTGTAGACATCCTCATGTATATCAGATATTGTTGTGATTTTTTTTTTTTTTTTTTAATTAGAGAGCATTCATACCCCCATTGTAATTGCCAAATCTGGATAAATAAAGTTGTTTGAATTGAATTGAATTGAATTGAATTGTCTGATAAGGAAAAACATCCGCCTTGTCAAGCTTTACCGAGAACGTCGTAGTGAAAACAACTGGAATTTGAATTGATGATATGCCGTTGTTAGGGGGACAGAGGGAAGCTGGAGGAAAGAGAGAGAAAGAGAGAGAGAAAGGGGGGCGTTGGGTGGGAGGGGGTGTCAACATAAGAGAAAGGACGAGCCACTGGTCCTACCGCTCTCCACTCCACCCCATCCAGGGTGGTTCAGGCTTGTTCAATTGTTTGGAAGACTTGGGCAGCGCGCAGCAAGTTGGGGCCTTGGGTGGTTTGAGTTAACTTTTTTCTGTGACTACTGCCTTCATCAGTTGTATACCTTTGTCTGTGACTACTGCCTTCATCAGTTCTATATCTTTGTGACTACTGTCTTCATCAGTTCTATACCTTTGTCTGTGACTACTGCCTTCATCAGTTCTATACCTTTGTCTGTGATTACTGTCTTCATCAGTTCTATACCTTTGTCTGTGACTACTGCCTTCATCAGTTCTATACCTTTGTCTGTGACTACTGTCTTCATCAGTTCTATATCTTTGTCTGTGACTACTGCCTTCATCAGTTCTATACCTTTGTCTGTGACTACTGCCTTCATCAGTTCTATATCTTTGTCTGTGACTACTGCCTTCATCAGTTCTATACCTTTGTCTGTGACTATGTTTGTTTGTTTGTTTATTTCATTTAACGTCTATTCACCGAAGTGATTTTAGACAAGAAAATAAAAGGAAGGTGGGGGAAAAGGATATGCGCTACATGGATGGGGGAAAGGAAATAACATTTAAACAAAATGGTACAGTAACATAACATGAAATAAAATTAAATAAAAATTAAGTATTTAAACAATATTTTAAAACTCTTTTAAGAAAAATTAATTAAATTAATATGGAACATGTCAAACTTGCGAAATGTTCATGTACAGAAAAGTCAATTTTCTGAAATTGTCATATACGAAGTAATCATAATAAACTTGCAATTTTTATAACAAATGTCCTACAGGACTATAAATTATAGATTTAGCGATGGTTATCCAATATTTACTATTTTTATTTTGAACATTATGAATGTTCTGTGGAATATATTGTGTTATTACACTGCAGTCATGAATGATATGATGTATAGTTAAATTTTCATTGCAAATGCAAACAATATCCTTGCAATATTTTGTCCTCCAAGAATTTAAAGCAAGACGATGTGCTAAAGAGGTTATTGCTCGAGGATACTGTGAATTATCACTATATATTATTTTTAAAGGAAATTTATTTCTTATTTTCTTTTCTATTATACTATAAATTTCTTTTGTTGATAAGGGGATGTCAATATGGCTAACGTTGTGTTGATTTTTCGCCCCTTCTTTTGCTTTCCTGTCTGCCCAATCATTATTATCTAAACCACAATGAGATGGTATCCAACAAAACTGAACATTTGTGCCATTGATAATTAAGCAATGTATAAGATATTTTATTTCATATAGAATATCACCTCTGCTTTTATAAATATTAGAGTCCAGACTCTGAAGAACAGATTTGGAGTCTACACATAATAAGATATTTAAAAAGGTATTTTGTTGACTCAAGATTTTATGTAATGCCATAAGAATTGCGGTAAGTTCTGCAGTATAAATTGAACGATCTTTACCTAAATACAAGGATTCGCTAATTTTTAAAGCAGGTATAACATAACCAGCCCCAGTTTGGCCTGTATCTAAAACAGAACCATCAGTATAAATTTGCAAATAAGAATAATATTTTTTATCTATATGTTCATAAGCTTCTGTTGCTAACAATAATCCATTTTCTTTTTTCCGTATAGCAGTATATTCAAAATCAAAGTTTGCTCGCTTAAATTCCCAGATTGGTATAGGCATTTGTGGTATTTTTTTAGAGATTGATTTAGGAAATAAATTTGACCCCTGTAAAAGTTCATTTGTATAAGTTGCTAATGTTTGTAAATAACTGATACCCTGTGCTCTTTTTGGATAATCTAAATCAGATCTTACTTCTAGTTCTGTGTCAGTGAAATTTTCTACAGCAGAGGCTCTAACTATATATTTAGCGCATGATAATTTTCTCCACTCATTTAATGGTAATATTCCAGCTGCTTTATAAGCATCGTCAGTTTTTGTATGTACTGGAATACCCATAACAATTTTAATTGCTTTACTGTCCATACTCTGGAGTTGTTTCAGTAAATATTTTGGTGCCGAAAAATATACCTCTTGTCCATACGTTAATTTAGATCTGACAAGCATGCACACAAGATGAATAAGAGTTTTAGTATCACGTCCCCATTTTTGAAAGCTTATAATCTTTATTAAATTTAAACTTTTAACGGCCTTTTCCAACAAATAATGTATATGTTTTTTCCAACTTAATTTAGATGTAAAATATACCCCGAGAAATTTTATTTCCTGTACATATTTCAATTCTTTGATACCAATATAAAATTTTGGCAAACATTTGGGGTTAATCCCATTATTAAACAAGATCATGTTTGTTTTTTCTTCTGATAATTCCAATCCATTATCCTTCATGTAAATATCAATATTGTTCAGTTCATTTTGATATATCTTTTGAATATGTTTTATTTCATATATAGAAGTTTTCCTTTTTAAAGATACATTTACCCATATTGCAATATCGTCAGCATATTGAACTAGATGAATTTTATTACTTACAAATTGAGGTAAGTCATTTAACAAAATAGTGAATAAAAGAGGTGAAATTATAGAGCCTTGTGGTATACCCATGTTAATATTATATGTAGAAGAATAAGAGTGACCTACTTTGGCCATTATTTTTCTTCCATGCAAAAACCCTTTAATATATTGAAAAATATTTCCAGAAAGCCCTATATTTTTTAATTTGTATAAAAGTCGAGCATGCCAAACTCGATCATAAGCCTTTTTAACGTCAAAAAATGTAGCTAATATATTTTTCCTTCTAGCGAATTGTTTCTTAATGTGTGTTGTTAATTTCACTAAATGGTCTACTGTTGATCTGCCTTTTTTAAAACCAGCCTGATTTTCTGGAATTACTTTATTTTTTTCACAATAATATGATAATCTATTCATTATAATTTTTTCCATAATTTTACCAGCATGCGATGTTAATGCAATGAGGCGATAACTTGAGGATTCGTGTCGATTTTTCCCTGGTTTTAAAAGTGGAATAATTATTGATGTTTTCCAAATATCATGCAACACATTATTTTCCCAACATTTATTGATAATAGTGAGAAAATGTTGTATCCATTTTAAAGGCATGTGTTTTAGCAAAATGTATGATAACCCATCTGGACCAACTGCAGATTTTTTAGTGCCAAAATAATTTAAAGCATCTGTAACCTCTGTTATTGATATCCTAGAATTCATAAATAAAGAATTATCTGAATTAGGTTCTTTATACTGTTCAGAGTTTTCTTCATGTTTTCTTTTTTCGAACTCATCTTTAATTAGACTACTAGTATTGCTTGCATGTGCAAAAAGTTTTCCAAATTCTTCAGATTTCTCCTTTGGAGAAGAAAATAGTTTGTTAGTTATTTTTATGGGACACTTAGGAAGCTGAAAGCCATTTTTCATTTCTTTAACTTTTTTCCAAACATTATTGACATTACATGTATTTGATATTTCTTTTTTACAAAAATCTTCCCAATACTGTTTCTTTGCTGATGCTATAATTTTATTACAATTAATTTTTGCACATTTCATGTGCCTATGTGCGGAAACAGATCTACATTTTATCCAATTCTTAAATGTATTCTTTTTTTCCTTAACTGCATCTGCACATGCTTGATTCCACCAAATATTACCACTGTGTTTTTTCTTTACAGAATTTCTCTTAATAGGTATAGACTTATTAGCTGCAGACAATATTGTTTTTGTAAAACCTGTACAAATTTCATTAATATCTTCATTTTGTAGAAAGTCATCCTCAGAGTACAATAAATGCATTTGATACTGATTCCAATCTGCACGAGTATAAATATATTTTGGTATAATATCATCTTCTATTTGTACCTCTGGCTTTTCATTTATTACAGTTACAACTGGAAGATGGTCACTACCTAATGAATCAGAGTCCACTTCCCATATACTCTCTATTGCCAAATCAGGCGATACAAACGTTAGATCAATGGCAGAAGGTTGGTGGGTTGCTATGTCAGGAATCCTTGTTATTTTACCATCATTTAACAATATAAGACCAGAAGTAATGATATTTTCAATAAAACGATTATTTGTATTATAATTACATCCATTATCCCAAAGTGTTGAATGAGCATTGAAATCACCAACTATAATCCAATTTTCATTTATATCAATTGATTGTAACCATTCAGTATTAAAATCATCTGGTCCTAATGGATAATACACAGACGTGATATTAACATACATTTGATCATGTATTTTTACTTTCACGGCTACTGAATACACATCATTTAAATCTTTTGGAATGGGAGACTTGCATGTGACGTAATCCAAATCTTTCCTAATGTATATCGCAACGCTAACTTTTGTATTCTGTTTAGTAAATGGTGTTACCGGCGGAAAAAAGTAGCCTTCAATCTTAGGAAGTTTCTTCCTTTTTACATTCAATGACTGCAGTGCAAGAACATGATGTTGGTTTGTTACTACATATTGCTGTAAAGAGTGTACATTTGTGGATATAGATCTGCAATTCCACTGAACAATACTAAATTTATCATCAATCATAAATTTAAGATTTTTTTTTTAAATGAATGTAACGTTGTTCAATTATGACAAAATATTTCTGAACATCAGTGACATTAACTTCATTCCTTTTTGATTCAGATGAATGCAGTCTCTGTACAAGAAACGGTTTGTAGCCCCCGTTTTTGTGAGAAAGGATACACTGTTGTCCACAAAGTGTACTTTTTCTTTGACACATGCTGCTCTCAGTGCAGCGTTGGCGGCATCACCCTTCTTTCTCAACTGACCTCTTGGGGGTACTATAGATGACAAACAAATGTTTGCTGCAGGGAATGTTGTCTTGACTACTTTTATCATCTTTAGCCAGTCCTTCATGTTAATGTTTTTTGTTTTGCAGGTGTTGATACCTGCATGAATAATGACATATTCTATTTTTCCATTTGCAGGTACATCATCCAACCATTGTACAATGTCTTCAATTTTTATACCAGGAATGCAGACTAGCTGACCTTTGACGCCTTCAACAGCAACTTCTTCCATTCTGATGCCTCTAATGACGGAGTCTCCTATTATGAGTTGTTTAGTATCTTTGGCTACTTTACTATGCTTTAGCCTTTCAAAAGGAGTACTGGTGTTGTAACTGACAGATCTCATGTTTAGTTTAGAAACATCCGGATATTCGACAAATGTGTCACAAGGAGTAGAACATGACACTGTCTCTGGTGTTGATTCATCACTTGTTACCGCATCTGACACCTGCCGTACATTGTGTTTACACAGTTTGATCAGCTGCTCTGCCTTATCTCTTTCAGAGTGTGCAATGCTTGCTGTTGTTGATTTATGTTGAAAAAGTGTTTTGTAGATTGCAAAAAGTCTGTCGATGTTTGTGTCTTGCTCACTAACTATTGGGACAGCTACTTTTTTCCAAAAACTCTGTGAAAGATGGTGTTGAGGTTGCAGTTTGTTGTGCAGCTACTTGAGCATATGTTTTTTTACTTTCTTTTTCAGGACGTTTCTGCTGTACTTTCTCAATAGCCTCCTGCATGCTCATTGAGCATTTTGATCTTTCTGTGAGAGCATGTTTTAGTAGCACCTTTTTGTCACATCCACGATAGGCAGCTGAGTGCTCACCTCCACAGTTTACACAGTGAGGCTTGGAGGCGTTGCAGTTTTGCCTTGTGTGATATCCTCCGCATCTGCAACATCTTTGTTTTGCACAACAACGTTTCAAAGTATGGTTTAATCGCTGGCATCGTGTGCACCGTGGAACTGGAGGACAATATGGATGTACCTTAAAAGTTTTGTCATTTTGTGTCAATGTTGCAGGCAATTTGTTTGATGCAAACACTATTCTTGTTATGGTGTGACTTGATTTTTTCGCAATGATATTCTTGTATTTGATGATGTTTTCATTGTTCTTTAGAGTGTGTGTATTGCTTAGTCCAAATACTACTCCTTCAGTTGTTTCAGTTGGAATAACACACTTTACATGTGCACCCCCGATGTCAGACAGTGATAATAATTTGTCTTGTTGTTGCCGAGAAACACAATGAACATACCAGTCTCCAGAACGCAGTTTACTAACAGAAGCGACATTACCTACAAAACCTTGAAATGGAAATTTACTTGATACAGGAAGTTTCTTCAAAGTTACATTTCCCGTATGTTTATCCCGTACTAGTACAGGAAAGTTTTGTTTACAAACATTGTCTTTCGAGTATTTTATACTTATTTGCTTTTCAGGTGTAGTAACTATAAATTCCCTTTCATTTTCAAGAATGATCGATTTCTTGTCTATATTAAACTGTTCACGAAGGCAATGCATCCTTATTGTACATTTTGTTATATTTATGTAATTTTGAAATATTTTATCAAGTGCGTATGTTGCGTCACTAAGATGAAACAAGAAACTACCACATGTGACTGTATTTTTTTTTTTTTTTTGGTAACTAAATGTTTACGTCATTTCCACTCTGGTAACACACAATGACGTATTTCTTCCTTTTATTTCATCCCAAGACGAACACCACGCAATCACATTCTGGAAACAGTGATCGAAGAAAACCTTTCAGGAGCTCAGGTTGTACAGATCCCTTCATTTCCATGACCAGAAGTGACCCTCCTTCTTGTATTTGATGTTAAAAGTCAATATTATATTTTTGATGTACATTCTTCATCTTTTTCCACCATTCTAAATATTTGTCAGTAAACACACTTAAAACAAAACAACAAAAAAAAAAATTCCTTTGCCTGTGTTACGTCACATTTTGTAAACTATATGTCTTTCGTCATCTTTACTGTTCTTAAAAGCCCTTGAAACAAATTTCCATAAATGACGTAGTTCCTCTTATTATGTCATACCTAAATATTTACCACGTGTTACTAGTGAAGGAATTGTCCGAAGGTCGAAAATCACACAGTCTTCCTTAAATGACGTAACGGTTCTGAAAATGACGTAAAAGTCTTAGAACACGGCGACGCCAAACATGTGTAAAATATTTAGATCGATAGGACGAAGGTTCCTTTATTAAAAACAACGAAACTTAATCTTCCAATAATTTCTGTTAGGTATGACAATAGAAAATATGACTGGCGATAACAACAACTAGAAACATCGTATGCAGATAGTACAAGAATAATGTCACGCGCCAAAGAGAATTCCAGAGATCACTTCAGTCAATGCATACGTCTCATTTCACGGCTTACAACAGTCTACGACACACAAAAAATAATACTGGAATTTCAAATCGATATGAAAACGGTCACATGATTAATCACTACCAGATGTTTCCCCCAAATTATATACAATCCATTCGATGTTTGTCGCTCGACATGCCCTTGGTTTCATTATGGCGTCACAAAAAATCGGTCCTGGTCATGGGAAAATACTGCCAAAGTTCCATGAAAAAACAATCATCTGGATGAACAGGTCATAATATCATGAACTTCACATACTTCGAAACACATCAGAATAAGAAAATCCTCCAAACCTCAAGATCACCAAATCAAAACATCGAAAATCACCTCACAGATCCGTAGATGACATCGAAACAGAACCACAGGCACCGGAAGTTCCAAGTTGTCTGTGACTACTGCCTTCGTCAGTTCTATACTTTTGTCTGTGACTACTGCCTTCATCAGTTCTATATCTTTGTCTGTGACTACTGCCTTCATCAGTTCTATACCTTTGTCTGTGACTACTGTCTTCATCAGTTCTATACCTTTGTCTGTGACTACTGCCTTCATCAGTTCTATACCTTTGTCTGTGACTACTGTCTTCATCAGTTCTATACCTTTGTCTGTGACTACTGCCTTCATCAGTTCTATACCTTTGTGACTACTGCCTTCGTCAGTTCTATACTTTTGTCTGTGACTACTGCCTTCGTCAGTTCTATATCTTTGTCTTTGATCGTGTTACAGTGGAGAGAATAAGTCATTGACGACAAACTTAACTTTACTGCTAACACTCAGGACACTCACAGAGAATGTTCATCCAGGATCTACTGCCTTCCTATCCTATCCTATCCTATCCTGTCCCATAACCCGAAGGTCGTAGGGGCACCACAGATGATCGCTTAACCAGCATACTCCATCTTTCTCTGTCCTCAGCAGCCCTCATGGCTTCGCTCAGTGTCAAACCAGTCCATTCTCGAATGTTGTCCTCCCACCTCTTTTTCGGTCTCCCCCTTCTTCTACCTCCTTGCACTGTGCCTTGCAGAATGGTCTTTGCAAGGCCTGATGATCTGGTGACGTGGCCATACCATCGGAGTTTCCGTTTCTTCACCACTGTGAGCAGGTCATCGTGTTGTCCAATGGCTTGTGTGATGGTCTGTCGGACTTCAACGTTGGTGATGTGTTGGGTATAGGAAATGCACAGAAGTCTTCTGTAGCACCTCATCTCCATGCTTTGTATTCTTCGTTGGAGATCTGCTGTGAGGGTCCATGCTTCGCAAGCATATAGGAAGATGGAGATGACCAGAGATCGCAGCAGTCTTACTTTGGAATGTAGACTGATGGTTCTGTCTTTCCAAATGGGCTTCAACCTTGTCAGGGCAGCAGTTGTTTGTGCGATCCTGGAGAGGACTTCCTGTCGAGACCCATTGTCTGACACAATGGCTCCTAAATATTTGAAGCTGTGCACTGTGTTGAGGGATTGGCCTTGTACTTTGATGTCCGTGTTGATGCCATTGGTGTTGTTGGTCATCATTTTGGTCTTCTCTGCACTTATTTCCATTCCATAAGCTCTGGAGGTGGTGTCAAGCCTCTGTACAAGCTGTTCAAGTTCTTGTTCCTCTCCAGCCAATCCATCAATATCATCCGCAAAACGAAGATTGGAGATTGCTCTGCCCCCTATGCTGACTGTGCCTTCGTGATCTGCAAGAGCATCTGACATGATGCGCTCTAGGAAGATGTTGAAGAGTGTTGGAGAGAGTAGGCATCCTTGACGCACACCGATTGTTGTTCTGAACCAGTTCCCGATGACGCTGTTATGGAGGACTGCACTGGTAGCCTTGTCATACAGGCTTTTGATGACTTCTATAATTTTAGGGCTGATGTTGTACACTTTCATGGTTGCCCATAGAGCTGCATGCCAGACTCGGTCAAATGCCTTCTTGAAGTCTATGAACACATGATATAGATGTTGTTGGTGCTGTAGGTATTTCTCACAGATTATTCTGAGGTTGAAAATCTGTTCAGTGGTACTTCGCCCTGCCATGAATCCTGCTTGTTCTTCAGCTATGATTTGTTCAGCTTGTGGTTTCAACCTGTTGAGTATTATTTTCAGGAGGACCTTGCTGGGATGGCTGATGAGGCTGATGGTGCGGTAATTTTCACACTCCTGAAGGTTACCTTTTTTGGGAAGAGTGATGACAAGCGACTGGGTCCATGGTGTAGGCCATTCCCCACTCTGCCAGATCTTGTTACAGATAATGGTGAGAGCATCAGTCATCGCTTCTCCTCCTGCTTGTAGCAGTTCCGCTGGTATGTTGTCCACTCCCGCTGACTTCCCTTTCTTCAGCGATTGCACTGCTGCCTCAACTTCTTCCCGGAGAATTGGGAGGATTTCTTCTTCTTCTCTGCTCTCGGGACATGCTAGAACTGATGGGTCTCCATTTGGTGTATGGTTGTAAAGGTCAGAGCAGTACTCTGTCCATCTGTCCAAGACTTCTTGTTCTTCTGTAAGGCAAATGCCAGACTTGCTTTGGATAGTGGAGACGTTGGGCTGTTTAACACTTGTCAGCCGCTTCACAGTCTGGTAGGCCTTCTTGCTGTTGTTCTTGTTCAGATTGTTCTCTATTTCCTGGCATTGATCTTCTATCCAGTTCTCCTTTGCTGTGCGCATGCCTTTTCGGATGTCATTGTTGATTTTTCGGTAGACATCAGCTCCCTGTGAGGTGTTCTTTTTCTTTTTTAACTCTCTTCGTTTATCACACAGATCCAAAAGTTCAGGTGTGATCCACGGCTTCTTCTTTGGTCGGTGCTTGCCAAGGATCTCAGTGGCGGCATCTGTTACAGCTGAGTTGAAGGTATTGGTCATGGTGTTGACATCTACTTCGCCTGCCCCCAAAATAAGCAGTGGTGCAAATTTCCCTCCAATTGTGGCCTGAAATATTTTTGCCACCTCCGGGTCTTGCAGTTTGTCCAGGTCGAACTTCAGCCTAGTGCACTTTGCTGTATTTACTCTCTTCAAATGGAGCCGGAAAGACATCATCACGAGATCGTGGTCACTTCCAATGTCTGCTCCTGGAAAAGTGCGTGTCCTGCCAATGTTGATGCTTGATCTGAAGCGTTTCTTGACCATGATGTAGTCGATCTGGTTGTGATGTTCCCCGCCGGGACTGTGCCATGTCCATCGTCTGGATTTTTTGTGGAGACCAAGCGTGTTTGCCAGTACCAGATTGTTGTATCTGGCAAACTCCAATAGCCTCAGACCCCTGTCATTTGTCTCGTTGTTGCAGTGGGGTCCGCATGTGTCTCCCCAGTTGCGGTGCGCATCTTGGCCAACCTTGGCATTCCAGTCGCCTTGCACTATGACTATGTCCTTCTTCGGCACTTGGTCAAGGACCGCCTGTATATTTTCATAAAAATCCTCCACTTCGCTGTCTTCATAGTCTGATGTTGGGGCATAGGCCTTCACAAATTCAGAAACCTTAAAGTCCATGGTTACATCTTTCAAACATTGTACACTGAATTTATTGAGCCAGATTGTATTATTATTTTTTTAATCCTAGTACATGTGTGCATGAAAGACAGAAGTTGCTTGATATAGTGGTGAACGTTTGTAAAAAGATTGTGTGTGTGAAACACGAGAGTCTGCATGTGCAGAGAGCTCTTTCCATCATCCCTGACGATCAAAGTCATGTGATTGCTCACCACTTCCAGCTCCTGCCATCTGGCCGACGCTTCCGAATGCTTAAGTTTCTAGCTAAAAGAAGTTTTATTCCACAGCCTGAACGTCTGATTAAAAGATAATAAATACAACCATTTGTACATTGTGTTTGTATGTATGTGTGTGTATGCAAATTATAATCCTGCATGTGTGTGTGTGAGTGCATACGTGTGTATGTGTTTTATTCATATGTGATGCGAATATGATAATGTGATTTCCTGTACTTGTGATTAAAAAAAAACCAACTTATTTAATCTTTGATTTCATATTTGTCCACCTACATCACAGTCAAAATTGTCGTCAAATTGTTTTTGTTTTTTTGTTTTTTTTTTGTTTGTCTTTTTTGAAATCTTCAAAATAATTGTTTTTACCATTTATAACGATTTTATAACAAATGTGTGTGTAAGAGAGAGAGAGAGAAAGAGAGAGAGTGAGAGAGAGAGAATGTGTGTGTGTGTTCTTTTTACTATCCTATCCTATCCTATTCTGTCCCGTAACTCGGAAGTCGTAGGGGCACCACAGATGATCGTTTAACCAGCATACTCCATCTTTCTCTGTCCTCAGCAGCCGTGATGGCTTCGCTCAGTGTCAAACCAGTCCATTCTCGAATGTTGTCCTCCCACCTCTTTTTCGGTCTCCATCTTCTTCTATCTCCTTGCACTGTGCCTTGCAGAATGGTCTTTGCAAGGCCTGATGATCTGGTGACGTGGCCATACCATCGGAGTTTCCGTTTCTTCACCACTGTGAGCTGGTCATCGTGTTGTCCAATGGCTTGTGTCATGGTTTGTCGGACTTCGTCGTTGGTGATGTGTTGGGTATAGGAAATGCCCAGAAGTCTTCTGTAGCACCTCATCTCCATGCTTTGTATTCTTCGTTGTAGATCTGCTGTGAGGGTCCATGCTTCGCAATCATATAGGAAGATGGAGGTGACTGATGGTCCTGTCTTTCCAAATGAGCTTCTTTTTTACGCAGATAACAATTTAGATGCTATTTTGTCTGAAGTGTATTTTTAACTCTTGTACATTTAATTTTAGGTTTATGGGGTTATTTTTGTGTGCTAATAGTATTTTTCATTGTATCTGTTTATATTATGTACACAACTTTGTAATTTCTCAGAGATAATAAAGTTGTATGGGACAGAAAGAGAGAGCGAGAGAGAGAGATAGAAAGAGAGAGAGAGAGATTTTATTTACAACAAGTATATAGATTTTAGGCGGAAGCACGAGTGGCTCTCTAATTGCCATCATATTGGAGGATGCTGGTGAGCGATTCAACATCACCGAAAGAGAGAGAGAGAGAGAGAGAGAGAGAGAGAGACAGACAGACAGACAGACAGACAGATACAGAGACAGACAGAAAGACAGAGAGAGAGAAAGAGAGAGAGAGAGAGAGAGAGAGAGAGAGAGAGAGCGAGAGCGAGTTCCATATCAAGTGAACAACAGCAGTGAATGCATTGGAAGTTCTGCACATTTATTATACCATTTATTATTTTTTCAGTTTTTTTAACCTTTTTTTTGGCTCTCCATTCTCTTCTTCTCCTTCATTCCAGTTCAGAATCATGCACAAAATATATAATTACAATGGTCAATAACAATAGTTCACAGATCGTTACAGTCGATTTGAGCAACGAAAACCCACTATCAACATTTCGTGTGGCGGTAATTCAAAGTCCTTGGTAATTGACTCATTAGCACAGACAATAAATAATTCATGTGAACTTTGGAAAGCGCTGTGGTCCTGATTCGGCTCTTGGCAGTCCGCTGGACCCTATAAGCGCTGAATATCTACCACGGCAACAGAGCATCAGGCCATGCAAAGACCGTGCTTCAAGGCACGGTGCAAGGAGGCAGAAAAAGAGGGAGACAGAAAAAAGGTGTGAGGACAACATTCGAGAATGGTCTGGCTTGACACTGAGCGAAGCCATGAGGGTTGCTGATGATAGAGAAAGATGGAGTACGCTGGTTAAACGGTAATCTGTGGTGCCCCAACGACCTTTGAGTTACGAGACAGGATAGGATAGGATATGATAGGATAGTATTTAATAAACTCGAGGAGATTACTATTATTATTGTGATGAGAACTGTTCACAAAGTAATTCAATTAGTACTTGCTTGAGTGGACACAAACTGGATGAATGTGAGCACACTAGCTCTGTGCCTATGTGAGCAGCACTCTTAGGTTCTCCCACATTTTGCTGGCTGCGGGCTATTTATAGCTTGCCTACACCCTCCCTTTCAGTGAAAAGAAAGAAAAGAAGAGCACCGGCGAAGCTATTTATAGCTAGCCTGGCTGAACTAGCTTCAAAACCTAAAAGCTTTGGTTGAGTCAGTGTGTGAGTGGTACACTGAGAGGGAAGGCAGGGTGAGGGCCACACAAGGCTGAGGGAGGGCCACACAAGGCAGAGGGAGGCTGAGGGAGGACCACACAAGGCTGAGGGAGGGCCACACAAGGCAGAGGGAGGGCCACACAAGGCTGAGGGAGGGCCACACAAGGCTGAGGGAGGACCACACAAGGCTAAGGGAGGGCCACACAAAGCTAAGGGAGGGCCACACAAGGCTGAGGGAGGGCCACACAAGGCAGAGGGAGGGCCACACAAAGCTAAGGGAGGGCCACACAAGCCAGAGGGAGGGCCACACAAGGCAGAGGGAGGGCCACACAAGGCTGAGGGAGGGCCACACAAGGCTGAGGGAGGGCCACACAAGGCAGAGGGAGGGCCACACAAAGCTAAGGGAGGGCCACACAAGCCAGAGGGAGGGCCACACAAGGCTGAGGGAGGGCCACACAAGGCAGAGGGAGGGCCACACAAGGCTGAGGGAGGGCCACACAAGCCAGAGGGAGGGCCACACAAGCCAGAGGGAGGGCCACACAAGGCAGAGGGAGGGCCACACAAGGTAGAGGGAGGGCCACACAAGGCAGAGGGAGGGCCACACAAGGTAGAGGGAGGGCCACACAAGGCAGAGGGAGGGCCACACAAAGCTAAGGGAGGGCCACACAAGTTAGAGGGAGGGCCACACAAGGCAGAGGGAGGGCCACACAAGGCTGAGGGAGGGCCACACAAGGCAGAGGGAGGGCCACACAAGGCAGAGGGAGGGCCACACAAGGCAGAGGGAGGGCCACACAAGGCAGAGGGAGGGCCACACAAGTTAGAGGGAGGGCCACACAAGGCAGAGGGAGGGCCACACAAAGCTAAGGGAGGGCCACACAAAGCAGAGGGAGGGCCACACAAAGCTAAGGGAGGGCCACACAAAGCTAAGGGAGGGCCACACAAGGCAGAGGGAGGGCCACACAAGGCAGAGGGAGGGCCACACAAGGCTGAGGGAGGGCCACACAAGGCTGAGGGAGGACCACACAAGGCAGAGGGAGGGCCACACAAGCAGGGTAAAGGGGGTGGGAGGTAAAGGTGAAGGAAGGAGGCAAGGGGTTGGGTAGGTGGGTGATCAGATTGACAAACTGGTAAAGGAGTGAGCTGGGCAGTCAGCGTAGGTTACTCCTTTCAATACCTACAATCCAGCTGAAGACCAGCTAAGTGAGCAATGATATGAGTAGGGTTGATAACCTTTACTTTTTTTCTTTAAAGAAATACATTTTCTTTAATTTGGGTATAACGTTAAAGAAATAAATTTTCTTTATTTTGTTTTTTAAAACTAAAGAAATAAATTTTCGTTAATTTGTTTAAAGACATAAATTTGCGCTAAATACATGAATGATTATTTATTGCTCAGCTCAGATAAAAAAAAGTGGTATGGAGTTAACAAAAATTACATACAACTTGTGTTAGAACCCATGTAATCTATGAACACAGTGAAAAAAAAAAATCAAGAACAAATAATGTGATCTGATTTGATATTTTATTAACCACAATAATAGAGATATTAGACTAATTTTTTTTCTAATCAGTCCTTGCAACACTCACTCACACCCCTTCCAAGCATTTTAACCCACGCACACCAACGAGACAAGGAAATTAAGCTAAGCATTCAAATACAGCAGCTACAATAAAAAGAACCTCTCACATACACATTATGTTCTTATATACACATGTTTACCCAAAATTCTCCATTACAGATTTTGGGTTGCATTTTAAATTTGTACGTACTTTTTCAGACAGGCATACACAATCAAGACAAAAATACCCATGCTTTTAGCGGCAATGTCTACATAGGCTACTGCAACCGCCTCAAACTGGCTGCAACTGGGTCAAACCGGCTTCGGGCATGTTGTTGTTCGTGGCGGAAAATCAAACTGAAATAACGAAATTTTTAACGAAAAAAATCGAAATTCGTTACTTTTATTTTTAATTCGTTGAATTTTCTTTAACTTTTAAAAAACATTAACATGTTAAATTTTCTTTAACCAAAAATTTATTTCGCTAAATCTTTAAATCTTCCAACCCTGGATATGAGACTCCATCAATTCCCTCTACATACTCCATCTCCTCCACTGTTGCACCCTACGACCACACCTTTCTCACCCTGAGATTTCACACATACACAATCCCCCGGTCAGAGACATCTTCTTGAATAATGTTCCCATCCTTCAGGCACATCATACACTAAAACAGACCTTCAATAAAGTGTATACGGCCACTTTTCAACGAGACACCAAAGTTGGTAGCCTGTTGGTACGCTCTGCCTTCCGCCTTGTACCACCTGGAACCTAAAGATGCAACACACCAGGATGCAAGACAAACCCCTTCATCAGCAACAATTTAAACTACATGGGCCCCTCCGGACAACAATTCGAAGTTCGCTGTGCATTTAACTACTAACAACTCTGCACAGGAGACCTTCAAAACCTTCATTGGAAGGTTTAAGGAACACATAGGCAACATAGTTCAACAGAAACCCACTCCATTTGCTGAGCACTTCAGTAATCTACTCACAGCTATTTATTTTCAGAGTAAGGGAGCAGACACCTGTTTGTGCCTCGGCTTGTTGTCAACACGTCCTTCCCTTGGTCTGGACTCTTACGGTTTGCGGCCATACTTCAAGGCAGAAGGCAAATAAATATTGAGCCACCCATTCATGCTTTGATTGCGAGTTTTAATACCTTAGGAGGCGTGCGAGCAAGCGAGCACACAATTAAACACTGAAGCTACGCTAATACCACACATTATATAAGGAATCTATCCCTCCAAATCAGAAAATAAACTACCACCATGTTTTTTTAACCTGTGTTTAAATACTTCACAGAAATGTTAAATGATAGCACAACGTGCCGCACTCCCAAAGTTATATTTATAGTAATTATTGGCTTTTTCGACTGTCCCGTCGAACAACATGAAGTCGGGGAAATCCAGCTCCTTTAATTTGCCTTTAGCCAATTGGAATGAATATAAAGAAGTAACGCTGGCTAGTTTCTTTTCTATTAGATATTTTTACCACCTCAACGATTTTATCATAAAATATAATACATAACAGCAACGCACATACATTCAACGCGAGCACACATATAATGATGCGCACAGCTAAACAAAGCATATATACATACACATAATAAAACAGAATAGCAAGTTACATGCGACACAGAAATTGCACAGACAAAACCAGGTTCAGGATCTGAGAACCCCGAAAAAGAGGTTTGTGACAAAAAAGGTTCAGGAACATAGGTTCAGATTAGTCATCAAAATAATAAAATATGTTTTTGAATTTGTTATTGCGTCCAACTGATTTATGCTGTTTGCTGTTTTTATCGTTAGTTGTAGAACATTCCAATGTAAAGAAACTCTGTTAGGGAAGAACAATTCTCACAAATTAGTCTTACAGTGCTGTTTAAAAATATGGCTTCCGGAATTCCTGGTTTTATCAAGGTGCGGATTTAAGAATTACTCGGACCAATCTAGGTACGTAATGAAAAATTGTATACACCTAAATAACATCACCTCTTACTCTTCTGATCTGGTCCTTTATTTTGAAAAGCCTACAACTTGTGAATTTAGATCTTACTGCTCCGGGGTTTACTCTTACATTTGAAATTGACTAACTGTTAGATTTACAGCACTCTGCGAAAGAAGGAATTTGATTTACCTTTTCAGCGGTTAAAAACAATTTTAAAAAGTCATTAACTACCTCACCTGCATCAACATGTTTGTTTTTTACAGTGGTCCTGACCCTGTCTCTATCATCTGCCTTTCTACCTTCATTGGAATCTTTTCCCACTCTCTGAGAGGATATCCATTATGATGTTGAGTTTTCTCTTTTTCTTTGTCCTCACATTCAATCATGCATTATTCTTCTACCTTCTTTTCAATCATTTGTTCAATTGTCTCCTCAAAATCCTCTTTCGATTCCAAGTTTTCAAGACGTGAGGTCAATGTCTCCAAAAGATGAAATACACCGTCTCTCTGGCTTGAATTTATGATTTCACAAGAATTCCCTTTTCTCTACACACGTCAAAAGTCCACTGAATGAAAATCATACACCGTATTGAACTATAGTGGACGGATACTCCAGTTATTTAATGGATTTAATTTGCAGAGCAAGTCAATATGGGAGAAGGTTCTTGTTCTTCTTGTTGCTCTTCTTCTTGCCTGTTCTTTCTTGACTTCTTCTATCCTGCTTGTTCCAAAGATAACGGTTCATAGATCTGACTGTCAACGCTGGTGTTGCTGTGCGCTACGGTCACATTTTCATAGGGAACCACTCCTTCACCCATCATAATGACGTCATTATTTTCGTCACTCACACGGTTGACGAAATTCTCTACTTTTGATGACCGCTTTTGCACTTTTAAGTCTTCGTAATGCATATTGTCGTCACCTGCGACCAGATATTTGCTCAGCGGATCGTAGAGGTTTCGTGAGGTTTCTGACGTCACGGTTTCGTCATTCCTATTGACGTCATCAGGAACGGAATTAATGGAAGTATCGGCGTTTCCTGCAAAAACTTAAAGACGTGACAAAACAGTTCACGCATGAATCCGAACTCAGAAGGAATATGCTCATTGTCGTACGGTCCTCGTCGTCGTCGTCATCATCATCATCATCATCATCATCATCATCATCATCATCATCATCATCATCATCATCATCTTGTTCGATAAAGTGATCACCGTAATCTTCAAAATCGCCGTCGACAACATCATGATCATGATAATCGTCATCATCCCCATCCTCATCCTCATCCTCATCATCATCATCATCCTCATCATCATCAACAACATAGAGACAGCTGCAATAACCAGGAACCATGACACAGAAGGAAGACCTCACTACGCTCATCCACGACAACCTCACGATCTAAGAGCTGACTCAAAGTGGCAGCAACGTAGAAAAAAAAAAGGAAAACCAGCCTTCTGGGTGAATGCTATTATGACGCTACTGCGATTTGCCCACGCTGTTGATACGTCCCCAATACAACATCTTGCGTCATAACCACGCTGTTATCACACGTGATGGCGGGTACACTACGATCTTTAGACGTTCTTCCCCGTCAGCATCACGAGGCATGACGACAACGCTGCCTTTGCACGGCAATTATCGCCGTTGGTGTTACGCTTGTACTACGGTTAATTGCGAGAGTTTTGAGTGGTTGACCAAGCCACACCCGCGGGTCCCACGATTTTACTACGATGACGCCGTTGTCATCCCGATACTACCACGCGTCCACCACGCTGCCACGATATCAAAACACCGCGACCCCACTACGTGGTGAGGTCGTTATGCATCCCGATTGTCCACGTTCTCTCGCGATGTTACTGCACTAAGATCCCGATGGAATTACGATACTACCACGCTCAACCACGTGTTGGCCGATTTTCATGATCGTAGCGTAACCAGTGTCCTATGTGATGGAATATATTTGTCTCGACTCGGTTTTCTGAACCTGTGATGATTGGGTTTCTAAGCCTGTTATTAATTGAGGATGGAATGTGACGGAGAAAGAATAATTAAAAATGCATTGCTAAGTTTGCAAATAGTTTAAATAGAACAGTCCAAACAAGAACAACAGCAAGGCCTACCAGACTGTAAAGCGGCTGACAAGTGTTACACAGCCCACGGTCTCCACGATCCAAAGCAAGTCTGGCATACGAGTATACCTTACAGAAGGACAAGAAGTCTTGGATTGATGGACAGAGTACTGCTTTGACCTTTACAGCCACGCTCCAAACGGAGACCCATCAGTTCTAGCATGTCCCCAGAACAGAGAAGAGGAAGAAATCCTCCCAATTCTCCGAGAAGAAGTTGAGGCAGCAGTGCAATCGATGAAGATGGGTGAGTCAGCGGGAGTTGACAACATACCCGCAGAATTGCTTCAAACAGGAGGAGAGGTGATTATTGACGCCCTCACCATTATCTGTAACACGATCTGGCAGAGTGAGGAGTGGCCTACACCATGAACTCAGTCGCTTGTCATTACACATCCAAAAAGGGGTAACCTTCAGAAATGTGAAAAGTATCGCACCATCAGCCGTCCCAGCAATGTACACCTGGAAATAATACTCAACAGGTTGAAACCCCAAACTGAACAAATTATAGCTGAAGAACAAGCAGGATTAAGGGCAGAGCGAAGTACCACTGAACAGATTTTCGGCCTCAAAATAATCTGCGAGACATTCCTACAGCTCCAACATCTATATCATGTGTTTGTAAACTTCAAGAAAGCGTTTACCGAGTCTGGCGTGAGCTCTGTGGGAACTGTTTTAGAACAACAATCGGCGTTCGTCAATGATGCTTACTCTCTCTTTCACTCTTCAACGTCTTCATAGAACGCATCATGTCAAGTACCCTTGCAGATCACGAAGGCACAGTCAACATAGGGGGTAGAGCAATCTCCAACCTCCGTTTTATGGACGAGATTGATGAATTGGCTGGAGAGGAACAAGAACAGCTGGTACAGAGGCTTGACACCACCTCCAGAGCCTACGGAATGGAAATAAGTGCAGTGAAGTCCAACATGATGACCAACAACACCAATGGCATCAACACGGACATCAAAGTCCAAGGCCAATCCCTCAACACAGTGCATAGCTTCAAATATTTAGGAGCCACTGTATTATACATTAGGTCCCGACAGGAAGTCCTCTCCAGGATCGCACGAACAACTGCTGCCCTGGCGAGGTTGAAGCCCATTGATGTGCGCAAACAATTATGGGTGCAAACAAATAAAACTGCCGTAATGAGCCTAGTTGGTCAGGTACAGAGAGAAATTGTAACCGCGATTTTCTCTACTGTCAGCAGAGTTTTCAAGGGGAGATTTAGCGGGCGTATTGTCTATGTGCCACCTATATCTCAAGCACTGTGTCGTCCTTCTGTGGCGGTCCTGTAAGTTTCCAGTCGTTCTAGAGCTGACATCCTGAGAGAAGAGAAGAGAGCAGCATGCAAAACTCGGACTTGTCTTGTTTTGTGTTGCGTCTTGCGGCACAGGTAGCGTGAGTACCCTACATGCAAACGATCCCTATGTGGCCATATTGCTCAGGTGTAAGCGTATTTGTATAAACATGTATATATTTTAGGCCTATATTATGAGTTAAATGAAAGAAAATATCAGTGAAGAAATTATGCTTTTGTATGCAGGGAAATAGGTGCTACAGAAGACTTCTGGGCATTTCCTATACCCAACACATCACCAACGACAAAGTCCGACAGACCATCACACAAGAAATTGGACAACACGATGACCTGCTAACAGTGGTGAAGAAACGGAAACTCCGATGGTATGGCCACGTCACCAGATCATCAGGCCTTGCAAAGACTATTTTGCAAGGCACAGTGCAAGGAGGTAGAAGAAGAGGGAGACCGAAAAAGAGGTGGAAGGACAACATTCGAGAATGGACTGGTTTGACACTGAGCGAAGCCATCAGGGCTGCTGAGGACAGAGAAAGATGGAGTATGCTGGTTAAACGATCATCTGTGATGCCCCTACGACCTTCGGGTTACGGGACAGGATAGGATAGGATAGGATGCAGGGAAATAATATGTATATTTGTTAATTATTTGTCAACTTTCCTCAAGAGAAGTATTTTATGCAAGACAAGTTTGGATTCTATGCTAACGTTGTAAAAGAAAGTAAAATATAAATGAAAATGATCTTTTTTGTCGTTGATTAAGAAAAGATATGTAACTATAACTGGAATTTGTTCAGTTGTCCACAACAGTTGTAAAGAGAAATTTTCATAAATTACAATACAAGATTTTCCAATTATAATAAAGGGAAATAATTTAGGACTGTTAATTTCTTTTGATTCATGATACAGGGAGGTAATTTGTAAATGAGCTTGTTAATAGATAGAACGAAGAAGGTGTAACGTGCACTAAGATGCAGAAGAGAATGTGGATATTTTTCTTAAGTTGGTTGGTTAATAATGCTATAATGTACTATTGTGTTTATCTTAGTGTAACTAGTTATGGCATCTCCAACCATGTACCATCCTTGCTGTGTGTGTCGTGACGTGGACCTTGACCATAACCTTGGGGCCACGTAGGTCGTTGACTCGTATGTAGCGGGACTGATTTAGGAAGTCGGTAACGGAAAAGTCTATTTCTTATTCCCCGTATATTTGCTCAAAAATGAAGTGTAAAAAAATATGTCGGTTGCCATTTGTACAGAGCCACAATGTATAGTTAGTGTAAGGAGGCGTGTCATCGCTCATGTCCTAGACGGGTGAGTGCCGGTGACAAGAAAACACCCAGCAAGCACCTAGGTTCTTCTCCCCCATCCCTGGCTGCCCAGGATTGTGCTCAGTTGTCCGGGCGTCAGACCATGCGCCCAAAGGCTGCGGGTGGGCGTCTCGGGCGGCTTGAGTTAGATCCTATATCGGCCAGCGCCTTGAGCAGCTCTTGAGCTGGAAAAGCGCTATATAAGAAGGATTAAATAAATAAATAATAAATTTTCTTTATATGCAAGCTTCTTGTTTAATGTGTAGCCACTGATAAATATTGGGGAAAAATCACATATTATGAACCATATTATTAAGCATTGTATATAGTTAATATCGTGTACACATTATTAGTTAAATAATTAAATTGTAAAGCCACATGTGAAATTGTATAGGTTGTAAAAAGAAAGACTTTAAAGAATCATTACCCTAGTTATTCTTGCTTGTTTACCAGTTGTGTTCTTATTATAGTTAAGTATAATTGTAGGTATAGGTGTGGGTAAATTATATATAGCCTTGTTAGTTTTGCTGTGAATAAAAACGTTGTAATTGTCCATTGTTGTGTTTATGCGCTAGTTTTGGGGGACGGTTGTCTCTCGTTACATAGGCACACAATTGTCTACACACTGTTGAGACGGTGAACTTGACAGTATTGTTTAATAATGTAAAATACTGTTCATTATCGCATCATCATCCGCTGTCGTCGATGTCTATCCTTTCAGCCTCGACGCTTTCGTCATCACGAAGGATGCCTACTCTATCCAACACTCTTCAACATCTTTCTAGAGCGCATCATATCAGATGCCCTTGCAGATCACGAAGGCACAGTGTTACACTCAGTTCGATGTTGGTGTTTTCTATCAGTATCTGATTCAGCCCCGATGCTTGAATTCCTGATAGGGTGTAACTCAGATTCGTTTATTCACACAGCCCGTCCAAACAGCATACAAGTCACAAAGTCGACGTATGAAGTTTTCCACTTTTATTCAGCACACATCAACAACTGCATACAATTCTCAATTCAACTCAACAACTTTCACAGCAACTTTCCAAATCACTATCAACAACTTTACTATCTACAACAATCTCGGCACACGATTAAATAACCTCTCTCTTTTCCGGAAAGATTTCGCATACGGTAGAAATGACGTACTGCCACCAATCGAACTAAAGATCGTCATCACTGACTTACGTCATTACACATTTCTTCTCCTTCCGGATCGTTCCTTCAAATTTCTACAATTATCCCGAATCTTCGATCGATAGTAAACAAGCCGATCCAGAAGATTCTACAACAATATCGACTAACGGAAATTATCAACGTTATACAAAGCCTTTCCTAACAACAATGCAAACTCAAATCAAAGGTAAATAAACTCCATTATTGAATACTTTGCAAATCGAAACGATTATATCTATCGTACACGCTTTCGACATACTTTCGTACGCGTTTCAACGTAACATAACCCCCCACTCAAGAAGAAATTTACCCAATTTCTTTCAACAACGTTGAAACGTAATGCACAAACAAAGTTCAGAATTAAAACTTACTTCAGACTGTCTCATTTACTGTCAATGTTCTCAGTTTATATACACAGAGTCCATGTTTTTCATCCGCAAGTCTTTCTGGATACTGTCAATGTTCACAGTTCATTCACACAAGGTCAATGTTTCTCCACACAGTCAATGTTCTTTCAACCGCAAGGAAACGACGCCCTCGTCAGTTGCGGTCGTCATCGGCCCAGGGTCAAAGACGATGATCATGTGGGCTTCCCTGGAATCAGTGCGTCCTCCGTTGTCTCCTTCTTCCATCGGATGTCCGACGCAGTCGACGTTGTCAGCTCCCAGGATGCATTCGCTGGGTCTCACGGTCAGGTTGGCTTCTGCGGGACGGTGGAACAGCTCCCTCAAGGTCTGCAGATGCTGCTCCTTCCAGGTCTGGGTGTGGACTTCATGTTCGACCAAAGTCGTAGAGCCTAGGACATCACTGAAGCTATGGGGAAACTCGCCCATAAGGTCCTTGAGCTCCATCTTTTGACCTTCCGTCAAGCTTGGTCCTAGCTTAACGTCATTGATGCCTTCTTTGCTGTGGAAGTCTCCCAGTTCCAACAGTTCTTCGCTGTCAAAGCTGTCGTCGGTCACAGCTGCTGTGGCTGCGTGCACAGTCTCTGATGGCCTTTCCACGTACAGCTTAAGGAGGTTGGCGTGGTATATCTTGGAATGCTGGCCGACCTTCACCTTGTAGTCGTTGATTCCCACCACGGTCTCCACTTCGTACGGGCCTTTCCACTTCATCAACAACTTATTATGATCAGTAGGTAGCAGCACCAGCACTTTGTTGCCAGGTTTAAACTTCCTGTTCACAGCCCTACGATCATAATAGTGCTTTCCACAGTCCTGGGACTTCTTCAGGTTTTCTCTGGCTATCTCGAGAGTCTGCTCCAGCTTCTCCCGTAGCTCAAACACGTACTGGTAGCTGTTCTTCACCTCTGGGGTGTCTACTTCTTTCGTCCACAGTTCTTTTAGGATGTGCATCGGCCCTCGGATGGTTCTTCCGTATAGCAGCTCGAACGGAGAAAAACCGGTGGACTCCTGCGGTACTTCTCTGTAGGCGAAAAGTAAGGCGTTGATGTAGCGATGCCATAGTCTGGGCTGCTCGCTGCACAGTTTCTTCAGGGTGGACTTCAACGTAGCATTGAACTTTTCGACAAGCCCGTTGCACATCGGATGGTAGGGTGTCGTAGTCAAATGCCGGATGCTCAGGAGTCTGTTCACCTCCTTCATGCAGTCGGAGACGAACTGCGTCCCGAGGTCTGTCAGGATCTCTTCAGGCACTCCAAGTCTACTGAACATGTCCACTAGCGCCTCTGCGACAGTTTCAGTGTCAATCTTCTTCAGAGGCACTGCTTCTGGGTACCGAGTCGCATAGTCCACTAAAGTCAGTACCCATCGATGACCTTCTTCACTCGGAGGTCTTATTTCGCCGATTAAGTCTAAGGCCACCCTCTTGAAAGGTCGGTCGATCAGAGGCATCCTCTGCATAGGCACTTTCGGGACCCTTCCTCGAGGTATGGTCTTCTGGCAAATGTCACATGATCGGCAGAAACGGCTAACGTCCGCATGAAGTCCTGGCCAGTAGAACACCGCCTGGATTCTGTCTGACGTCTTCTTGATGCCTAGGTGACCTCCCATGATTGAGTCATGCGCTACTTCCATCACCTGGCGCCTTAGGGGTAATGGTACCAGTACTTGACGTAGTGGTTTACCTCCGTTGACCCTCGGGTGCTGGAAGATTCTGTACAGGATCTTGGCCTTCACCTCAAAATAGACCGTGCCACTGCCCTTGGTCACGTGGTCTTGGCGGTTCCTGTACTTGTTTAAAGTACTATCAGCTTCCTGGAGCTGGATCAGCTTATCTCTGTCCACGATGGCAGTTTTGGAGTTGTCGGCGACCTTCAGTGGCGTAGACGTCTTGTCTCTCTTGGCCTGGGCCCTGGTTGTAACGGCACCGACGATCTCTGGTCGGCAGGGCTGAGCCGGAGTAACCACATTGTCCCGTAGCAGCTCTGTAAGGTCTCCATCGGGAAACGGCAATGGATCCTCCTCCACAACTTCGACGTGTTGAGTTGAGGCAGGACTCCACTCTGGATCGGGGTCGTCGGGTCGTCTCGCGCCGTCGATATTCCCGATCATCAAATCATACAGCGGCTTCTTCAGGCAAACCGCTTCGACTTCGCCTATGTAGAAAGGGGTGTTGACATGAATCTTCGCAACTGGCGCTTTCAAACATTTGCTGTCGGCCATAAGTGTCCATTTTGAATCGCCAGTGAACTGTTCTTTAGCGATTAGGTCTTCTCTGACGATGACCCCACTACAGCCAGAGTCTCTTAAGACAGTCACTTCATGATTTCCGACGCGTCCCTTTGAAACAGGCATGTTCTGGACGGTCACAGCTGCGCTGGCGACGACGGGGATGGATTTTCCGTTGGCAAGGAGAAGTTGGCCATCAGTCATGCACTCTTGCACGTCCGCAGGGGTAGCTGTGCGCTTGGTCTCACTCGGAAGAATGACGCTCCCGCCGCACACTTGATGGTCAGATCTACTGTTTTGCCGTTGATTGGAGAACCGCCTCTGCCGGTTGCCCGCCGCTGCATTGTCCGTACTGCTCCGCTGTCCGCTATTTCTGCTTTGAGGGCAGCTGGCAGCTCTGTGGTCTGTAGCGTTGCAGATAAAACAGCCTTTTGAGTGCCCTTCCCTGGGAGGAGGCGTGGAGTCTGTCTGTCTCTGGCTCGTCTGGCTTCCTTGGATCTGGTTCCCATGGTTTGCAGTCTTCTGAAAATGTTTCGTCGCGCTGGGTGGCCCCAGGGTTTTCCCATGAGCGATAAGATATCTTTCAGCAGCCTCAGTCACATCTTTAAGCGTCTGCAGCTTTTGTTCTTCTAAGTGGGTCGCTAGGTCCTTGTGACAGGCATTGAGAAATTGTTCTTTCACAATCAGGTCATGGAGACTGTCGTAAGACTTCATTTCGCCTGATAACTCCACCCACTTGTGTAGATATGACGACAGGCGCTCCACAAACTGCTTTGGCGTCTCGTCTGACTTAGGCCGGCATTCACGGAAGCGTTTACGGTAGCCCTTCTCTGTAAAGTTGTAGCACTGCAACAGGGCCTCTTTCAAGACGTCGTAGTTTTTGGCGTCATCGTTCGACAGTCTGGTGTAAACTTCGAGAGCTTGCCCCGTCAGAAGTGCACTCAGTCGAATTGCCCAGTCTTGAGGTTGCCAGTTAGAGCTTTCAGCGAACCTTTCGAATCTCGCCAGATAACTGTCAATCTGGTCCTTCCCGTCGACGAAAGCTGGCAATTTTGGAGCCGTGTTGTCACTGATAACTTGTGGCGCATGCTGTTGTTGCTGGATGCGCGCCAACTCTAGTTGGAACTGCCGATCAGCTTCTCTTTCCTCACGCCTGCGCTCATCTTCTCTTTCTTGCCGCTGCTGTTCAATTTCCAGACGCTTCAGTTCAAATTCTCTTTCTTCACGGCGACGCTGCTCTTCTACTTCTAGACGCTTCTGTTCTAGTTCTATTTCTTTTTCTAGACGCTTCTCTTCCAGTTCTCTTTCTTCGCGGCGACGCTGCTCTTCTAATTCTCGTTCTTGTATTCTCTCCTGGGATTTGACGTACTCCGTCAACTGTTTCCCTTTTAGATTCAGTTCAACCCCTTTCTGCCAGAAGTCAGCCATCTTGATGCTTCTGGAAAGTTCTTTTCAAGAAAGTTCTTTTCTAGAAAGTTCTTTTCTGGAAGGTTCTTCTTCTAGAAAGTTCTTGACTGTAGAGTTCTTTTTTTTTCTGGAAAGTTCTTGACTGTGCTGTACCTTTCTAGACTGTTCTAGAACAGCACGCTTTCTGCAGTAGCACTGATGCTTGTCACTAGTCGCTTTCGCTGACGCAGGCCCCGCTGTCCTCGTCGTATGCGACGCTGCACCACGCTGGTGTTGATGTACACGCTCCTGTGCTGAAGTAGACGCGACGTCCGCTCGACGCTCGCTGTAACACTGGCGATGTAGCTCCGAGACTGTCCCTCGACGTAGTCTTACGGTAGCCACGTAGTCCCGATCTGTTGTTCGCTCACGAAGCAACTCTTCAGCGACCACACGCCCTTGCAGTCAACCCGAACCTATCGGTGATGTAGTCCCAGTATGTTGGCCCCTCTCGACGCAACTCGTTGGCGGCTACCCTCGATGACTGCCTCTCGTAACGTTGACTCGCTTGTTGTAGCAGTTGAACCCTTGGCTATGGCGTGAATCGCGGCTTGACCCCCAAAATGTTACACTCAGTTCGATGTTGGTGTTTTCTATCAGTATCTGATTCAGCCCCGATGCTTGAATTCCTGATAGGGTGTAACTCAGATTCGTTTATTCACACAGCCCGTCCAAACAGCATACAAGTCACAAAGTCGACGTATGAAGTTTTCCACTTTTATTCAGCACACATCAACAACTGCATACAATTCTCAATTCAACTCAACAACTTTCACAGCAACTTTCCAAATCACTATCAACAACTTTACTATCTACAACAATCTCGGCACACGATTAAATAACCTCTCTCTTTTCCGGAAAGATTTCGCATACGGTAGAAATGACGTACTGCCACCAATCGAACTAAAGATCGTCATCACTGACTTACGTCATTACACATTTCTTCTCCTTCCGGATCGTTCCTTCAAATTTCTACAATTATCCCGAATCTTCGATCGATAGTAAACAAGCCGATCCAGAAGATTCTACAACAATATCGACTAACGGAAATTATCAACGTTATACAAAGCCTTTCCTAACAACAATGCAAACTCAAATCAAAGGTAAATAAACTCCATTATTGAATACTTTGCAAATCGAAACGATTATATCTATCGTACACGCTTTCGACATACTTTCGTACGCGTTTCAACGTAACACACAGTCAGCATAGGGGGTAGAGAAATCTCCAACCTCCGTTTTGCGGATGACATTGCTGGATTGGCTGGAGAGATACAAGAACTTGAACAGCTAGTTTAGAAGCTTGACATCCCCTCCAGAGCCTATGGAGTAGAATAAGTGCAGGGAAGACCAAAATGATGACCAAAAACACCAACGAAATCAACATGGACATCAAAGGTCAAAACCAATCCCTCAACACAGTGCATAGCTTCAAATATTTAGGAGCCATTGTATTAGACAATGGGTCCCGACAGGAAGTCCTCTCCATAAATGCACAAAACAACTGCGGCTCTGACAAGGCTGAAGCCCATTTGGAAAGACAGGATCATCAGTCTACATTCCAAGGTAAGGCTGCTGCGCTCATTTGTCGTCTCCATCTTTTTATACGCTTGCGAAACATGGACCCTCAAAGCAGATCTACAACAATACAAAGCATGGAGATGAGACTTCTGGACATGTCCAATACCTAGCACATCACCAACAACGAAGTCCAATAGACCATCACACAAGCCATCGGAAAACACGATGACGTGCTCACAGTGGTGAAGAAACGGAAACTCCGATTGTTTGACCACGTCATCAGAGCATCAGGCTTTGCAAAGACCATTCTGCAAGGAACGGTGCAAGGATGCCGAAGAAGAGGGAGACAGCAAAAGAGGTGAGAGGACAACATTCGAGAATGGACTGGCTTGACACTGAGCGAAGCCATAAGAGTTGCTGAGGACAGATACAGATGGAGTACGCTCGTTAAAAGACCATATGTAGTGCTCCAACAACCTTCGAGTTACGGGATAAGATAGGATAGGATAGGAGGTTATCATCAACATCATCATCATCATCATAATCTTTATCGTTATTGTGATGCTGGACTCTAGAACTAACTAACCGTCATTGTGATGCGAGTTGAGTGATGACAGTTGGTGGTTGTTTGCTGTTTCCTTTTTTCTCGATGACCCTGAAATAGGTACGTACGTAGCCTACATCATACTGCATTATTACACCAGGCAACAATAACAATAACAATAACAATAAGGGAAAAACTTCAACAACTGACACCAACATACACTGAGATAGATTACACGTAGAATTTATATTGTGGCCGTAAAAGTCAAACATGCAAGAAGGCTGGAAGACACAAACGCCCACCCGCCAACACACACACACACACACAAACACACACACACACACACAAGCGCGCGCGCGGGCGCCCACGCACTTAAGGACCGGCTTAAGTTTCTCTCTGTGTGTTGGTGGATATACCTGTACCGATGTTGTGATAGTTTCTAGGCCTATTCTGCCGTGATTTGACAAAACCGAGTAAGTCCACCTAAGGTCGAAAATGAGTTTTTTGCGCCATCAAACTTGCAAGAGAATGACGCATCTTACCTGTAAAAATCAAATCCGAACTATGTTTAGATTTGGAGATATCATAGAGTAAGTCCTTGTTAAAAAAATTTTAAGTGGGGGAATAAACTGATAAAACCAAGCAAGTCCCCTGCGATTTTGTTTCGGCGATCCTCTGGCTGATGATCGAGTTGGCATGATGACGTCATTTTCTACAATAACCTGACAAAGAAAAGTAAGTCCTCCCGACCAATGAGAAAGCGCCTTAAGATGAAGCGGACCAGTGAGAATCCATGTTATTGCTGCTGCGCAATATTATTTTCCTGTGAAAATGATGACGAAATTTCGGTCAGCAAAGGACGTGTTCGGCTTTTTGAAAAAGAGTTTTCTTCATGTACTTTCCTGCCCACCATGAAGGACCCTGTAGATCTTCCGCCTACGCGGCAACTTCCACGAGGTGTGGAAATAAACAAACAAACTATCCTATCCTATCCTATCCTGTCCCGTAACCCTGAGGTCGTAGGGGCACCACAGATGATCGTTTAACCAGCATACTCCATCTCTCTCTGTCCTCAGCAGCCCTGATGGCTTCGCTCAGTGTCAAACCAGTCAATTCTCGAATGTTGTCCTCTCACCTCTTTTTCGGTCTCCCTCTTCTTCTACCTCCTTGCACTGTGCCTTGCAGAATAGTCTTTGCAAGGCCTGATGATCTGGTGACGTGGCCATACCATCGGAGTTTCCGTTTCTTCACCACTGTGAGCAGGTCATCGTGTTGTCAAATGGCTTGTGTGATGGTCTGTCGGACTTCGTCGTTGGTGATGTGTTGGGTATAGGAAACGCCCAGAAGTATTCTGTAGCACCTCATCTCCATGCTTTGTATTCTTCGTTGTAGATCTGCTGTGAGGGTCCATGCTTCGCAAGCATATAGGAAGATGGAGATGACAAGGGACCGCAGCAGTCTTACTTTGGAATGTAGACTGATGGTCCTGTCTTTCCAAATGGCTTCAACCTTGTCAGGGCAGCAGTTGTTTGTGCGATCCTGGAGAGGACTTCCTGTCGGGACCCATTGTCTGATACAATGGCTCCTAAATATTTGAAGCTATGCACTGTGTTGGGGGATTGGCCTTGGACTTTGATGTCCGTGTTGATGCCATTGGTGTTGTTGGTCATCATTTCGGTCTTCTCTGCACTTATTTCAATTCCACAAGCTTTGGAGGTGGTGTCAAGCCTCTGTACCAGCTGTTCAAGTTCTTGTTCCTCTCTAGCCAATCCATCAATGTCATCCGCAAAACGAAGATTGGAGATTGCTCTACCCCCTATGCTGACTGTGCCTTCGTGATCTGCAAGAGCATCTGACATGATGCGCTCTAGGAAGATGTTGAAGGGTGTTGGAGAGAGTAGGCATCCTTGACGCACACCGATTGTTGTTCTGAACCAGTTCCCGATGGCGCTGTTGTGGAGGACTGCACTGGTAGCCTTGTCATACAGGTTTTTGATGACTTCAATAATTTTAGGTCTGTTGTTGTACGCTTTCATTGTTGCCCATAGAGCTGCATGCATGCCAGACTCGGTCAAACGTTTTCTTGAAGTCTATGAACACATGATGTTGGTGCTGTAGGTATTTCTCACAGATTATTCTGAGGTTGAAAATCTTTTCAGTGGTACTTTGCCCTGCCCTGAATCCTGCTTGTTCTTCAGCTATGATTTGTTCAGCTTGGGGTTTCAACCTGTTGAGTAATATTTTCAGGAGGACCTTGCTGGGATGGATGATGAGGCTGACGGTGCGGTAATTTTCACACTCCTGAAGGTTACCTTTTTTGGGAAGAGTGATGACAAGCGACTGGGCCCATGGTATAGGCCACTCTCCACTCTTCCAGATCTTGTTACAGATAATGGTGAGGGCATCAATCATCGCTTCTCCTCCTGCTTGTAGCAGTTCCGCGGGTATGTTGTCCACTCCCGCTGACTTCCCTTTCTTTAGCGATTGCACTGCTGCCTCAACTTCTTCCCGGAGAATTGGGAGGATTTCTTCTTCTCTGTTCTCGGGACATGCTAGAACTGATGGGTCTCCATTTGGTGTATGGTTGTAAAGGTCAGAGCAGTACTCTGTTCATCTGTCCAAGACTTCTTGTTCTTCTGTAAGGCATATGCCAGACTTGCTTTGGATCGTGGAGACTTTGGCTGTTTGAAACTTGTCAGCCGCTTTACAGTCTGGTAGGCCTTCTTGCTGTTGTTTTTGTTCAGACTGTTCTCTATTTCCTGGCATTGATCTTCTATCCAGTTCTCCTTTGCTGTGCGCATGCCTTTTCGGATGTCATTGTTGATTTTTCGGTAGACATCAGCTCCCTGTGAGGTGTTCTTTTTCTTTCTTTTTTTAATCTCTCTTCGTTTATCACACAGATCCAAAAGTTCAGGTGTGATCCACGGCTTCTTCTTTGGTCGGTGCTTGCCAAGGATCTCAGTGGCGGCATCTGTCACAGCTGAGTTGAAGATGGTGGTCATGGTGTTGACATCTACTTCACCAGCCCCCAAAATGAGCAGTGGTGCAAATTTCCCTTCAATTGTGGCCTGAAATAGTTCTGCCACCTCCGGGTCTTGCAGTTTGTCCAGGTCGAACTTCAGTCTAGTGCAGTATTTACTCTCTTCAAGTGGAGCCGGAAAGACATCATCAAGAGATCGTGGTCACTTCCGATGTCTTCTCCTGGAAAAGTGCGTGTCCTGCCAATGTTGATGCTTGATCTGAAGCGTTTCTTGACCATGATGTAGTCTAGTTGGTTGTGATGCTCCCCCCTGGGACTGTGACATGTCCATCGTCTGGAGTTTTTGTGGAGACCAAGCGTGTTTGCCAGTACCAGATTGTTGTATCTGGGAAACTCCAAGAATCTCAGACCCCTGTCATTTGTCTCGTTGTTGCAGTGGGGTCCACATGTGTCTCCCCAGTTGTGGTGCGCATCTTGGCCAACCTTGGCATTCCAGTCGCCTTGCACTATGACTATGTCCTTCTTCGGCACTTGGTCAAGGACCGCCTGTAGATTTTCATAATAATCCTCCACTTCGCTGTCGTCATAGTCTGATGTTGGGGCATAGGTCTGGATGATGGTGATGTTGAAAGGGGCTGCTCTCAGGCGGATGGTAATGAGTCTACTGGGCGGCAACCCATGACAGTGGCTAGAATGTTCTTGTGGACCAAGAATCCAACGCCGTGTTCGTGCCTGTCATCTCTACCGCTGAAATAGAGCTTGTGGCCTTTGTCTGTCGTTGTTTCACCTAGGCCTTTCCAGCGCATTTCGCTAATGCCTAGAACGTTCCATCGATAGTGGTCCAACTCGTGGGCCAGTTCTCCTAATTTTCCTTCCGCAGTTAGGGTCCTGACATTCCATGTTCCTATGACGATGTTGTTTCTCGTGCGGATCTTGCTAAATTGTCCATCAGTAGCATACTTAACACCTCCGTCCTGGTGGCCAACGGAAGGCGCGGTCCTTGGGCCGGGCGACGACCTATCCGGTATGGAATTAGTGGATAGTGTCATTATGCATGTAGTGTGTCTTGGGCAAAAAAGGACCTGGCGGTGCCCAATCCTCTCCAGGCTGTTGGGCACAGCCGAAATCCACGAATACAGTGTGGCTCGCCTTGGCCCCGAGCACGTGGTCGTTGAACATGTAGCAAGGTGAGGTTCCTCGCCCTGGCCGGTGACTTCTGTGTAGAAGACTTTCGCCCAGTGATGCCGTGCTAACATTACCCCTGTTAGTCGCCTCTTACGACACGCCGGGAAACGTTGGGCCTATTCTATTCAGTGCCCGAACCCACAAACAAACAGCAACAAATATATTACAGACACACAACAAGGGCAACAAAATACAAGACACACACGTGGTGTAAAGGCGGGAAGATCGCTACAATAGGAAACTGAAAGGAAAATAGTTCTGTATTTTTAAAATTAAATTGGCTGCATCTAATATTATTTTGAAGCGAGAGCAAAAAACCCATGACTCCTGCATACCAACCCAGGAATATTAAGTGAAGAATGGCTAAAAACAATAAACAGGCACACATATACACTCACTCTAACTGCCGCACCCACATCTTACAAAATCCAACTTATGTGACTCATCTCGTCAGACTTTTTAACAAAGAAACGAAACGGCCTATGGGACTTACTTGGTTTGGTGAATTTTGAAAATAAGGATTTACTTAATAATAAACTGACAAAACCAAGCGGATTTGACTTACTTGGTTTTGTGAATTTTTTTAACAAGGATTTAATTCAATAATAAACTGACAAAACCAAGCGGGTGACTTGCTTGGTTTTGTCATGTTCTCAACAAAGATCTATCTCACGAATAATCTGACAAAACAAAGCAAGTCCACAAATAGTCTTAAAACATCAAATCTATCAAACAATTCTTTAACATTCAAGGTATGCACTCTTAAATCGAGGAATTGCATTATAATATGCCCTTAAACTTCCAGAAACGATCGCGTAATATAGCGCAAAACAAAACGTCGATTTTCTCGAAAGTAGGTTTTGTGGACTTGCTCGGTTTTGTCAGTTCACGGCAGTATTGCTGAGTAGTGTGTACTGCTCCAGGCTTTGTCTTCATGACAACTAAGCTATTTACACTTACAAACAACAACACACAATATCAACAGCAATTAAAAACAAAAACAAACAATATCAACAACATTAACAAACTAAGAAGTAGTCTGCCAAACAACTTACCTCGTCGCCTGCAGATGACAACGACAAGAACGATGACGATGATGACGGGGACAGCTGACCCCACTCCTACGGCCACTGCGATGACAGGAAAGCCACTAGCAAGCGATGATGCCGCGCTGTCTTCTGGAACAGTGACAGCTGCCATAATCACACACACAATTCAACAAGCGAATAACTCTGGTACAGCGACATCTGCCATCATCACACACACAATTCAGCAAGCGAATAACTCTGGTACAGCGACAGCTGCCATCATCACACACACAATTCAGCAAGCCAATAACTCTGGTACAGCGACAGCTGCCATCATCACACACTCAATTCAGCAAGCGAATAACTCTGGTATAGCGACAGCCATACCTTCACCTTTTTTTTACTTCGGAATAAGTCAACAAGGAAGTGACTTGGAACAGGTTTTGTCTCTGTATTAAAACTATTTCCACCATTTTCAGCTAAACAATCTTTATTTAAAAGCATACATTTTCTAAATAATAACTTGTTTACAAACAATGTAAGATTTCTCTAAATTATATATTTTATCCGTAAATAAGTTTTTATTTACCTAAATAACATACTGATTAGGTAAATAAATCATGATATAGGTAAATAAGACATTGTTGCTAAGTAAGAAATTGTTTACCTATATAATGCATTATTTAACGGATTGTGTTAAATAATGTTTCATTTAAAATGTTTCTAAATAATGAGTTAGTTTCTATATAATGCATCTAACAGCAGAATTTGTTAAACAATATTTTATTTAGAAGATGTTGCTAAATACTGCACTATTTAGGTAAACAATTCATTGTTTAGGGACATCAATTTTAATTATTTAGGGGATTCGCAGGCACATGTCGCATTATTGTGAGGTTATGTGGTAGTAATGAAGAAAATGGCAAAATCGTAATTTTACTCTGTTTTGCGATTTAAAATGAGGCAACTGCTTTATTTCACTCTGTTTTGTATTTCTTCGCAGCATTATTATATACGAAACTGCAACGTCTCAGGAAAAGATGGATCCATCCTTATTTCTGCATGAGCGTCATTGCCTTTAGAGTACTTCCGCCATGTTTCTTATAAGCCCGACATCTTTCTGTTTAAAATTTTAAAAAATACTTCAACTCAAAAGAACAAACGGAAACACAGTATATACACAGTTAAAAAAATAATTAAACAAAATTAAAATAACTGTGAGCAGGTCATCGTGTTGTCCAATGGCTTGTGTGGTGGTCTTTCGGATTTCGTCGTTGGTAATGTGCTCGGTTTAGGACATGCCCAGAAGTCTTCTGTAGCACCTCATCTCCATGTTTTGTATTCTTCGTTGTAGATCTCCAGTGAAGGTCCATGCTTTACAAGCATATAGAAAGATGGAAATGACAACGGAGAGCTGCACCCTTACCTTGGAGTGTAGACTGATGGTCTTGTCTTCCCAAATGGGCTTAAACCTTGTCAGGAAAGCAGTGGTTTGTGCGATCGTGGGGAGGACTTACTTTCGGGACCCATTGTCTGATACAATGGTTCGTAAATATTTGAAGGTATGCACACCGTAGAGGGATTGACTTTGGACATTGACGTCCGTGTTGAAGACATTGGTGTTATTGGTCATCATTTTGGTATTCTCTGCACTTATTTCTATTCCATAGCTCTGGGGGTGGTATCAAGCTTCTGTATCAGCTGTTCAAGTTCTTGTTCCTCTCCAGCCATTCCATTAATGTCATCCGCAAAACGAAGGTTGGAGATTGCTCTACTCCTGAAGCTGTCTGTGTCTTCCTGATCTGCAAAAGCATTTGACATGATGTGCTCTAGGAAGATGGTGAAGAGTGTTGGCTTGTCTTGAAAGAAGAAATTTTCAAATAAAACACATCTCAAGGTCCATCACAATTGTTAAGTTTATTTAATATTTTCAAGATTATGACATTGGCCAATATAAGTGAAGGTTTATTTTAAAATAAAAAAGTTAACATAAGATAAGAAAAAAGTAAACCAAAAAAATGAAATAAAATAAAATAAAATAAAATAAAATAAAATAAAATGTAGGGTTATTTTAAGTCAGACAACACGATATACTCACGTGTGACCAATGCCACTGAGCACTGATCATGAGTTTGGTTGCTCAATTGGGAACAAGTAATGTTGGCGTCTTCCAACGCATTATTCATGTCGGTAACAGTCAACTGACTGCTGTGGACTTCTCTGACTGCCTGCAAGTGTTCGTCTACTCCAGTGCAATTGCCACATGGGGAATTATTACAGGCTGCACAGTTAATTGTACTTGATGTACCATTAGTGTAGACGATAGACCAGTACATGCTTTGACTCTGGTTTATTCCAGTACAGGTGATGGTATGACTGCCGTTTCGCTCTATCTCTATCACACCGTCTCTTTGACAGTCATCTATCTGGTACGCTGCAACAGAATAAATAAAATAAATATAAAAATCAAATTACACACAAGGTCAAATGGGGAGAGTTGGGGGTAAATTGGTAATATGGATAGATCTGTCAGAGTGTAGGACGTGACGGGCTGCCAAATTCTCCTATTGTGGAACCTGTTCACTACCTTAACCATTTTACATTAAAGTTAAGTACATGAAAGATACAAATCTTATGAAGGAAGAGTATACACCTTACATTGAAAAGACGCAAACATGTCATTCCTTCATGAACTCGTTTTTTTGGGAGGGAAACGATAAAGAAATGTGTGTCTGTTAAACTGTTTATATTTCATTCAATTACCAATTAGCTGAACTATCGTAACCTATCCTATCCCGTAACAGTAAGCACATTGGACACCACATTTGATGGTTTAACCACGCACTTCATCTTTCTCTGTCCTCAGCAGCCCTCATGGCTTCGCTCAGAGTCAAGCCAGTCCACTCTCGAATGTTGTCATCCCAGCTTTTTCTGTCTTCATCTTCTTCTGCTTCCTTGCATCGTGCCATGCAGAATGGTCTTTGCAAGGCCTGATGATCTGGTAACGTGGCCATACCATCGGAGTTTCCGTTTCTTCACCACTGTGAGCAGGTCATCGTGTTGTCCAATGGCTCGTGTGATGGTCTGTAGGACTTCGTCATTGATGATGTGCCGGGTACAGAAAATGCCCAGTTAAAAAAAAATACCATGAAAAAAACGACACGAAACAAAACAAAGTAAACTAAAAAGACACCAAACCAAACCAAATAACCAAACTAATATCTACCTGTTGTAATGTGACACCGATCCATTGTATCTTGGTTATGTTTGGAACATGTAACGTCGGCTCCCTGCAGCTGCTGATTAGTGTTCTGTACCACGATAGTGCTGTAGTTGTCAGACCTAGTCACATATATGTCACCGTACAGAGGAGTGCAGTTGACGTTTGCTCCAGCAGTGCAGTCAACTCTGACGACAGTCCCATTGGCCAAAGTCAGAGTCCAGTACATGCTTTGTTGTGCCGTCATTCCACTACAAGTGATGTTTCGTGTTCTGTTCTCTGCCACGAAGATGACGGTGTTCTGACACTCCTCTATTCTGTACGCTGCAACCGTGAAGGGGCGAAGGAGAAATACGATCACAGAGAGAGTGAGAGAGAGAGAAAGAGGGAGAGAAACAGAAAGAGAGAGGGTGTGTGTGTGCGTGTGTGTGTTACAGAAAGAGAGGGTGTGTGAGAGAGAGTCAAATAGACAAAGAGAGAGACACAGACACAGACAAACAGAGTGACAAAGAGAGAAAGAGACACAAAGGGATAGGAACATTGAGAGAGTACGAAAGGGACAGACATACACAGTTGTTAACCTGGAGAGAGAAAGAGAGCGATAATATTCTTCTAAAATCAATGTAAAAAATAAATGAAGAAAGCAACACTATGTTACACAAATAAATCAAGCAATAACAATAAATACATAAAAATAAATTACAGAAAAAAAGCATCGGGAACAATATGAACAGAAATGACAAGAGCAACAAGAGAAGAAGAAGATGATGATGCTAATATAAATACTACTGCTACTACTACTTCTACTACTACTACTACTACTACTACTACTACTACTACTACTACTACTACTACTACTACTACTACTACTACTACTACTACTACTGCAGCTGCTGCTGCTACGGCTGGTAACCACAACAACTAATAATAATAATAATAATAATAATAATAATAATAATAATAATAATAATAATAATAATAATAATAATAATAATAATAATAATAATAATAATACAAAGGGAACAAGAGGAAAACACCAAACTATACTACTCAAAATAATACAAGGGCCACTTGGACATATGGGTCTCTCTTTAAATCAGAAACACGAATTCAATTTATTAGTTCAGCATATTTTATTGCAATCATTTCTGCATCAATAACAAAAAAGATTTGAGACATCAGTCGCTTAAAATTCGAGTAAATTCAATTTAACTGGACATACCCCTCATTTACAAAATCAAATCTTTAGAAACCAAAAATTTATAGAGTCAGTATCGGGTGTGGCCACCGTTTGCATCAATGCAGTCTTGGCATCGTTGTCTCATGGACCGTATCAGGTTATGGAGGATGTTTCCTGGGATGGCCAACCACTCTTGCTGGAGAACTTGGGCCAGAACTTCAAGGTTAGCTCCTGGAGGGAGGTTTGTCGACCCAAGACATCCCACAGATGTTCTATGGGGTTCAAATCGGGTGATCGAGCCGGCCAATCCATCATTATGACGTGCTGTTGCTGCAGGAAGTCATTGACGCTCGGTGGGGTCTGGCATTATCGTCCTGTAGTATGGCACCTTAACCAATGACCCGCAGAGCTGGGAGAACCCTAGGTTGTAGGACGTCATCCCTGTAGCCAATACCGTTTAAGTTGCCATGAATTTGGAGCAGGGGTGTTCTGAAGTTTAATGCGAAGCCACCCCACATCATGACAGATCCACCACCAAAGCGGTCATGCTCGCGCACCGTCGCACATTCACTCGACGGTCGTTGAAAGACAAGGAGAACCAAGACTCGTCTGTAAAGAGCACCCTTGACCAATGTTGCCTAGTCCACACCAAATGACGCCGAGCCCAGGCCAAACGCTCTGCACGGTGAGCTGGGGTGAGCAAAGGCCGTACTGCTGGTCGTCTTGATCGCAGGTTTACCTCGTGTAGACGGTTGCGAATTGTCTGGTCGCTGACGTTAACATTGCTGGCTGCGTGAAGCTGTCTTCTGATGGTGTTTGCTGTAGCGGACCTCATCCTCAGAGCTGACAGGTTGATTAAATGGTCTTAGTGGTAACGCGGGGGCGTCCGGACCTTCTTGGTTCTTGGACGCTTCCAGTGTTGTTAACGCGTTCCCGCAGCCTTTGGACAATGGAGTGGGACACTCCCAGCCGCCTGCCAACTTCTCTCACCCCCACCCCTTCCTGAAGCCATGCAATAACTCTGCCTCTATCCGCATCAGTCAATCGTCGCCTTGGGGGCATGGTTAGAAAAGCAGCAAAAGCGCTGCCATTTATACCCAGAAAAAAGCGCCGATTGCTGAACTGAACTCACAACATGCAAGCCTTTCGCGTGCAAATTACATTTTAATGTTGACAAGTTTGCTTTATTAGCAAGACAACAGTAAATTAGGGTCATTTTTTTGGTAAAAATGTGGGTTTGTTTTTCAACTCAGTGCAGAAAGTTCAAAACTCACACATGTGATTACTTGTCAGAATAAGATTGTCTTGAATGTTACTGTACAGGATACGTTTTGAAATAATCAATATTAGCAATATTATTGATAGCAGCAAACAATAATTAAACTAAATGAAATATGAGAGTGGCCCTTCAATTATTTTGAGTAGTATATTTTTAAAAGGTTTTTAATCAGGTACAGTACCAATTATGTGGTTTTTATTTCATCAGATCAGAAAGCTTTTTTTTTTCAACTGTCAATAGTCTAGCCGTTGTTTGTTTTAACATTAGTTTGTTTACCAAGCAATTATTTAAATAATTTAATTATATTATGAAGCGTATTGATCATTTCCAAACAAGAACTAGATCACAGCTCTGATTCTCAACTTTGTTTCTACGTGGTATGACAAACATACACAGGCTTATTTTAAAAGAAGTAAAAAAAAAAATCATAACATCTCAAGGTACACCACACTTGTTTAACTTAACTTGTTGATTTAAAATAAAATAAAATAATATGAAGGGTTTGCTATTAAGTCAGACAACATGATGTACTCACGTGTGACCACTGTCACTGAGCATTGATCCTGAGTTTGGTTCAACTTTTGGGAACACGTAATGTTGGCTTCTTCCAATGCGTTATCGGTGTAGAAAACAGTCAGCCGACTTCTTCTGACTTCTCTGACTGCCTGCAGGTGTGTGTTTACTCCTGTGCAATTGCTACATATGAAGTTAGTACAGTTTGCACAGTTAATTGTCCTTAATGTAGCATTAGTGTAGGCGACAGACCAGTACATGTTGTGCCAATAGTCCAATCCAGTACAGGTAATGGTACGACTGCTGTTTTGCTCTATCTCTATCACACCGTCACTGTAACATTCCTCTATCTGGTACGCTGCAACACAATAAATAAAAAAGAATCAAAATAAAATTACACACAAGGTAAAATAGAGAGCGATGGCTGGAGCCTTGGGGGTCAAATAGCCTTTGAAAAGTCTAGGACTGGAGGCTATGACAAGTTTCCTATAGTGGACCCTGTTCACCACCTTATCCATTTTACCTTAAAATTAAGTACATGACAGAGACAATTCTTATAAAGGAAAAGTATATACCTTAATTTCAGGAATGAGGTCACTGACAGTTAGATGTTATTGTTGTGGGCCTAGGAAAAGGGGCATAACTTATATACACCGCGTAGAGGGCGCCAGATACGTACTGGGCGGAAGCAGCTATGTTAAAACAAACTCACTCGGATTTTGAATGCCGTGCCGGACAGACTTAGTTAGGTACGCAGTGTGTGGATTATAAACCTGAGTTCGGTCTGAAGGAGTAGAAGGAATGTCTACCAAGAGGCTATGACCGAACCACACAGGATTTAAACAGTCGGATTAGATGCAGTGAGCAGCAACCAGTGTGGGGACAAGGGGCCGTATGCAGAGGCGTACCTGGGGCCGCTTCCACAGTGACCAGGCTGGGACTTGAAGAGGACCGCCAATCTGTCAACCGACTGCTGGCTGGAGCTGCTGTGCTTCGGGCCGGTGCCTAGCTTTCTGGCACCTACAATACTGATGCGAGTTGTATCAGTGAGGAGGACATGTAGGCGCATCCTCGTTGTGTGTAATAACGTCGACTTGCTACATGAGCCGTATCTCCAAGGTAGACAATCGTGAGTACGCGATCTCTGTTCTGTTTTGTCTACTCCTATGACGATTGCCACAGGCAGTAGGCAAGACTCCAGGCAAGGACTGCCTGTGTATATATGTTAGATCCTTTTGTTGGTTTATTGTATGTGATTGAGTTATATGTACGTGTATGTATGAGTTATGTGTAAGTTGTATTTTTGAATTTTATTTTAAAACGATAAGGAAATGTGTGCCAGTTTTAAAATTAAAGTGTATAGATGTCATTCAATTAACAATTAGCTGAACTATCCTATCCCGTAACTCTAAAAACGTTGGGCACCACAGATTCTCGTTTAACTACCGCACTCCATCCATCTTTGTCCTCAGCAACCCTCATGGCTTCACTCAGTGTCAAGCCAATCCACTCTCGAATGTTGTCCTCTCACTTCTTTTTGTCTCCCTATTCTTCTGCCTCCTTGCACCGTGCTATGCAAGATAGTCTTTGCAAGGCCTGGTGATCTGGTGACTTGACCCTACCATCGGAATTTCTGTTTCATTACCACTGTTAGCATGTCATTATGCTGCCCAATTTCTTGTGTGATGATCTGCCGGACTTCATCATTGGTGATGTGCTGGATACAGGACATGCTCAAAGGTCATCTGTAGCACCTCTTCACAAGCGTATAGGAAGATGGCAATGACAAGGGAGCGCAGCAGCCTTACCTTAAAATGTAGACTGATGGTCTTATCTTTCCAAATGGGCTTCATGTCAGGGCCGCAGTTGTTTGTGCGATCCTGGAGAGGACTTCCTGTCGGGACTCATTGTCTGATACAATGGCTCCTAAATATTTGAAGCTATGCACTATGTTGAAGGATTTGGCCTTGGACTGTGATGTCCATGTTTATGCCATTGGTGTTGCTGGTCATCATTTTGGTCATCTCTGCATTTATTTCCATTCCATAGGCTTTGGAGGTGGTTTCAAGCCTCTGTATCAGCTGTTCAAATTCTTGTTCCTCTCCAGCCAATCCATCAATGTCATCCGCAAAAGGGAGGTTGGAGATTGCGCCACACCCTATGATGACTGTGCCTTCGTGATCTGCAAGGGCATCTGACATGATGCGTTTTAGGAAGATGTTAAACAGTGTTGGGGAGATTAGGCATCCTTGACGCACACCGATTGTTGTTCTGAGCCCGTTTCCAATGGCGCTGTTGTAGAAGTCTGCACTGTTAGCCTTTTCATACAGGCTTTCGAAGACTTCAATAATTTTAGGGCTGCTGTTGTACGCTCTCGTGGTTGCCCACAGAGCTGCATGCTAGACTCGGTCAAACCCTTTCTTAAAGTCTACAAACACATGAGTATTGATGTTGTTGGTGCTGTAGATATTTCTCACAGATTATTCTGAATTTGAAAATCTGTTCAGTTCTGCTAATTTTCCCTGATCGTAAACTAAAATAAAGTCACTTGACCTAATCAGTGAAATAAAACTGTTGAAATGCAATAAAAACAAGTTTCAAAAAATTAATAACATTAAACAAAACGACACCTAACAAAACAAAGTAAAGAAAAATACATCAAACCAAACCAAATAACCACAAAAATATCTACCTGTTGTAATTTGACACCGATCCTGTGTAACTTGGTTATGTTTGGAACATGTAACGGTGGCTCCCTGCAACTGCTGATTAGTGTTCTTGACCCCGATAGTGCTGTAGTTGTCAGACCTAGTCACATACATGTCACCGTACAGGGGAGTGCAGTTGCCTTTCATTCCAGCAGTGCAGTCAGCTCTGACGACAGTCCCATTGGCCAAAGTCAGAGTCCAGTACATGCTTTGTAGTGCCGTCATTCCAGTACAAGTGATGTTTCGTGATCCGTTCTCTGCCACGTAGATGACGGTGTTCTGACACTCCTCTATTCTGTACGCTGCAACCGTGAAGGGGCGAAGGAGAAATACGATCACAGAGAGAGTGAGAGAGATAGAAAGAGAGAGAGAAACAGAAAGAGAGAGGGTGTGTGTGTGCGTGTGTGTGTTACAGAAAGAGAGGGTGTGTGAGAGAGAGTCAAATAGACAAAGAGAGAGACACAGACACAGACAAACAGAGTTACAAAGAGAGACAGAGACACAAAGGGATAGGAACATTGGGAGAGTGCGAAAGAGACAGACATACACAGTTGTTAACCTGGAGAGAGAAAGAGAGAGAGAGAGAGTAAGACAAAAAGGGAGAGAGACAGAGAGCGATAATATTCTTCTAAAATCAATGTAAAAACTAAATGAAGAAAGCAACACCATGTTACACAAATAAATCAAGCAATAACAATAAATACATAAAAATAAATTACAGAAAAAAAGCATCAGGAACAATATGAACAGAAATGACAAGAGCAACAAGAGAAGAAGAAAATGATGACGATAATATAAATACTACTGCTACTTCCACTACTACTACTACTACTACTACTACTACTACTACTACTACTACTACTACTACTACTACTACTACTGCTACTACTACTACTACTACTACTACTACTACTACTACTTCTACTACTACTACTACTACTACTACTACTACTACTACTACTACTACTACTACTACTACTACTACTGCAGCTGCTGCTGCTACGGCTGGTAACCACAACTAATAATAATAATAATAATAATAATAATAATAATAATAATAATAATAATAATAATAATAATAATAATAATAATAATAATAATAGTAATAATAATAATAATACAAAGAGAACAAGAAGAAAACACCAAACTATACTACTCAAAATAATACAAGGGCCACTTGGACATATGGGTCTCTCTTTAAATCAGAAACACGAATTCAATTTATTAGTTCAGCATATTTTATTGCAATCATTTCTGCATCAATAACAAAAAAGATTTGAGACATCAGTCGCTTAAAATTCGAGTAAATTCAATTTGAACTGGACATACCCCTCATTTACAAAATCAAATCTTTAGAAACCAAAAATTTATAGAGTCAGTATCGGGTGTGGCCACCGTTTGCATCAATGCAGTCTTGGCATCGTTGTCTCATGGACCGTATTAGGTTATGGAGGATGTTTCCTGGGATGGCCAACCACTCTTGCTGGAGAACTTGGGCCAGAACTTCAAGGTTAGCTCCTGGAGGGAGGTTTGCCCGTGTCTGTCGACCCAAGACATCCCACAGATGTTCTATGGGGTTCAAATCGGGTGATAGAGCCGGCCAATCCATCCTTATGACGTGCTGTTGCTGCAGGAAGTCATTGACGATTCGCGCTCTGTGGGGTCTGGCATTATCGTCCTGTAGTATGGCACCTTCCCCAATGACCCGCAGAGCTGGGAGAACCCTAGGTTGTAGGACGTCATCCCTGTAGCCAATACCGTTTAAGTTGCCATGAATTTGGAGCAGCGGTGTTCTGAAGTTTAATGCGAAGCCACCCCACATCATGACAGATCCACCACCAAAGCGGTCATGCTCGCGCACCGTCGCATCAGCAAAACGCTCCCGTGGACGCCTCCAAACATTCACTCGACGGTCGTTGAAAGACAAGGAGAACCAAGACTCGTCTGTAAAGAGCACCCTTGACCAATGTTGCCTAGTCCACACCAAATGACGCCGAGCCCAGGCCAAACGCGCTGCACGGTGAGCTGGGGTGAGCAAAGGCCGTACTGCTGGTCGTCTTGATCGCAGGTTTACCTCGTGTAGACGGTTGCGAATTGTCTGGTCGCTGACGTTAACATTGCTGGCTGCGTGAAGCTGTCTTCTGATGGTGTTTGCTGTAGCGGACCTCATCCTCAGAGCTGACAGGTTGATTAAATGGTCTTGTCTTGCAGTGGTAACGCGGGGGCGTCCGGACCTTCTTGGTTCTTGGACGCTTCCAGTGTTGTTAATGCGTTCCCGCAGCCTTTGGACAACGGAGTGGGACACTCCCAGCCGCCTGCCAACTTCTCTCACCCCCACCCCTTCCTGAAGCCATGCAATAACTCTGCCTCTATCCGCATCAGTCAATCGTCGCCTTGGGGGCATGGTTAGAAAAGCAGCAAAAAGCGCTGCCATTTATACCCAGAAAAAAGCGCCGATTGTTGAACTGAACTCACAAAATGCAAGCCTTTCGCGTGAAAATCACTTTTTAATGTTGACAAGTTTGCTTTATTAGCAAGACAACAGTAAATTAGGGTCATTTTTTTGGTAAAAATGTGGGTTTGTTTTTCAACTCAGTCCAGAAAGTTCAAAACTCACACATGTGATTACTTGTCAGAATAAGATTGTCTTGAATGTTACTGTACATGATACGTTTTGAAATAATCAATATTAGTGATATTATTGAAAACAGCAAACAATAATTAAACGAAATGAAATATGAGAGTGGCCCTTCAATTATTTTGAGTAGTATATTTTTTAAAGGTTTTTAATCAGGTACAGTACCAATTATAGAAATGTACTCCCTTACAAAAATGTGGTTTTTATTTCTACAGATAAGAAAGCTTTTTTTCAAATGTTAATAGTCTAGCCGTTGCTTGTTTTAACATTAGTTTGTTTACCAAGCAATTATTTAAATAATTTAATTATCTTATGAAGCGTATTGATCATTTCCAAACAAGAACTAGATCACAGCTCTGATTCTCAACTTTGTTTCTACGTGGTAAGACTAACATACAAGGCCTTATTTTAAAAGAAGTAAAAAAAAAATCATAACATCTCAAGGTACACCACACTTGTTTAACTTATTTACCGTTTCAAGAGTATGAAACGGGCCAATAGTAAAGGCTTGATTTAAAATAAAATAAAATAATATGAAGGGTTTGCTATTAAGTCAGACAACATGATGTACTCACGTGTGACCACTGTCACTGAGCATTGATCCTGAGTTTGGTTCAACTTTTGGGAACACGTAATGTTGGCTTCTTTCAATGCGTTATCGGTGTAGAAAACAGTCAGCCGACTTCTTCTGACTTCTCTGACTGCCTGCAGGTGTTTGTCCACTCCTGTGCAATTGCTACACATGAAGTTAGTACAGTTTGCACAGTTAATTGTCCTTAATGTAGCATTAGTGTAGACAATAGACCAGTACATGTTGTGCCAAAAGTCCATTCCAGTACAGGTTATGGTACGATTGCCGTTTTGCTCTATCTCTATCACACCGTCACTGTAGCATTCCTCTATCTGGTACGCTGCAACACAATAAATAAAAAGAATCAAAATAAAATTACACACAAGGTAAACTAGAGAGCGATGGCTGGAGCCTTGGGGGTCAAATAGCCTTTGAAGAGTCTAGGACTGGAGGCTATGACAAGTTTCCTATAGTGGACCCTGTTCACCACCTTATCCATTTTACCTTAAAATTAAGTACATGACAGAGACAATTCTTATGAAGGAAAAGTATATACCTTAATTTCAGGAATGAGGTCACTGACAGTTAGATGTTATTGTTGTGGGCCTAGGAAAAGGGGCATAACTTATATACACCGCGTAGAGGGCGCCAGATACGTACTGGGCGGAAGCATCTATGTTAAAAAAAAAAAACTCACTCGGATGTTGAATGCCGTGCCGAACAGACTTAGTTAGGTACGCAGTGTGTGGATTATAAACCTGAGTCCGGTCTGAAGGAGTAGAAGGAATGTCTACCAAGAGGCTATGACCAAACCACACAGGATTTAAACAGTCGGATTAGCTGCAGTGAGCAGCAACCGGTGTGGGGGCAAGGGGCCGTATGCAGAGGCGTACTTGGGGCCGCTTCCACAGTGACCAGGCTGGGACTTGAAGAGGACCGCCAATCTGTCAACCGACTGCTGGCTGGAGCTGCTGTGCTTCGGGCCGGTGCCTAGCTTTCTGGCACCTACAATACTGATGCGAGTTGTATCAGTGAGGAGGACATGTAGGCGCATCCTCGTTGTGTGTAATAACGTCGACTTGCTACATGAGCCGTATATCCAAGGGGGACAATCGTGAGTACGCGATCTCTGTTCTGTTTTGTCTACTCCTATGACGATTGCCACAAGCAGTAGGCAAGACTCCAGCAAGGACTGCCTGTGTATATATGTTAGATCCTTTTGTTGGTTTATTGTATGTGACTGAGTTATATGTACGTGTATGTATGAGTTATGTGTAAGTTGTATTTTTGAATTTTATTTTAAAACGATAAAAAAATGTGTGCCAGTTTTAATATTAAAGTGTATAGATGTCATTCAATTAACAATTAGCTGAACTATCCTATCCCGTAACTCTAAGGACGTTGGGCACCACAGATTGTCGTTTAACCATCGCACTCCATCCTTCTTTGTCCTCAGCAACCCTCATTGCTTCACTCAGTGTCAAGCCAATCCACTCTCGAATGATGTCCTCTCACCTCTTTTTGTATCCCTATTCTTCTGCCTCCTTGCACCGTGCTATGCAAGATAGTCTTTGCAAGGCCTGATGATCTGGTGACTTGGCCCTACCATCGGAGTTTCTGTTTCTTTACCACTGTCAGCATGTCATTATGTTGCCCAATTTCTTGTGTGATGATCTGCTGGACTTCATCATTGGTGATGTGCTGGATACAGGACATGCTCAAAGGTCATCTGTAGCACCTCTTCACAAGCGTATAGGAAGATGGCAATGACAAGGGAGCGCAGCAGCCTTACCTTGAAATGTAGACTGATGGTCTTGTCTTTCCAAATGGGCTTCATGTCAGAGCCGCAGTTGTTTGTGCGATCCTGGAGAGGACTTCCTGTCGGGACTCATTGTCTGATACAATGGCACTTAAGTATTTGAAGCTATGCACTATGTTGAAGGAATTGGCCTTGGACTGTGATGTCCATGTTTATGCCATTGGTGTTGCTGGTCATCATTTTGGTCATCTCTGCATTTATTTCCATTCCATAGGCTTTGGAGGTGGTGTCAAGCCTCTGTACCAGCTGTTCAAATTCTTGTTCCTCTCCAGCCAATCCATCAATGTCATCCGCAAAAGGGAGGTTGGAGATTGCGCCAAACCCTATGATGACTGTGCCTTCGTGATCTGCAAGGGCATCTGACATGATGCGCTTTAGGAAGATGTTAAAGAGTGTTGGGGAGAGTAGGCATCCTTGACGCACACCGATTGTTGTTCTGAGCCCGTTTCCAATGGCGCTGTTGTAGAAGTCTGCACTGTTAGCCTTTTCATACAGGCTTTCGAAGACTTCAATAATTTTAGGGCTGCTGTTGTACGCTCTCGTGGTTGCCCACAGAGCTGCATGCTAGACTTGGTCAAACCCTTTCTTGAAATCTACAAACACATAATTATAGATGTTGTTGGTACTGTAGATATTTCTCACAGATTATTCTAAAGTTGAAAATCTGTTCAGGTCTGCTAATTTTCCCTGATCGTAAACTAAAATAAAGTCACTTGACCTAATCAGTGAAATAAAACTGTTAATGTGCAATTAAAAAAAATTAAAAACATAATTGCATTAAACAAAATGACACGTAACAAAACAAAGTAAACTAAAAAACGCCAAACCAAACCAAGCAGCCACAAAAATATCTACCTGTTGTAATTTGACACCGATCCTGTGTAACTTGGTTATGTTTGTAACACGTAACGGTGGCTCCCTGCAACTGCTGATTAGTGTTCTTTACCACGATAGTGCTGTAGTTGTCAGACCTAGTCACATACCTGTCACCGTACAGAGGGGTGCAGTTACCATGTGCTCCAGCAGTGCAGTCAACTCTGACGACAGTCCCATTGGCCAAATTCAGAGTCCAGTACATGCTTTGTAGTGTCGTCATTCCACTACAAGTGATGTTTTGTGTTCTGTTCTCTGCCACGTAGATCACGTTGTTCTGACACTCCTCTATTCTGTACGCTGCAACAGTGAAGAGACGATGGAGAAATACGACTAGAGGGAGAGAGAGAGGGGGGATGTGTGGGACAGAGAGACAGATAGACAAAAAGAGAGACACAGACAAGACAAACAGGGGAACAAAGAGGGACACAAAAGGATAGGGACATTGAGAGAGATCGAAAGAGACATTGACAGATGTTAACATGGAGAGACGGAAAGAGACAGAGAGCGAAAGTATTCTTCTAAAATCAATGTAAAAACTAAATGAAGAAAGCAACGCCATGTTACACACAAAAAAAAACAGCAATAACAATAAATATATAAGAAATTTTTTTTTTAAAGCATCAGGAGCATTATGAACAGAAACGACAAGAGCAATGATGATGATGATGATGATGATGATGATGATGATGATGATGATGATGATGATGATGATGCTACTACTACTACTACTACTACTACTACTACTACTACTACTACTACTACTACTACTACTACTACTACTACTACTACTGCTGCGGCTGCTGCTGCTGGTAACTACAACTAATACTAATAACAACAACAACAACAACAACAACAATAATAATAATAATAATAATAATAATAATAATAATAATAATAATAATAATAATAATAATAATAATAATAATTAATTGATTGATTTATTGTTTGTTTAGGTCCAGCGGACTCTTCCGAGCCAAATCAGGACCGGACAACCCCCGATCCGCATAAAAGATCTGCTGAAACAACCCTAGTGGGAAAATTGAATGCCCTCCACCGGCCAGTCACTTTACAATAAAGACATCCCAGCAGGGGACGGCTGAGGGTTTACCTCAACTACGCGAACCTCCGGTTACAAAAACAAAATAGAATACAAACATCATTATAAATTATCAACAAAACACATACATATAAAATGCCTACATTGCTAAATACTAACATCATAGGAAGCCCTAGTGACCACCCAGCAGAAAGCGTCCAACACTCCCAAGCTGATCCAACAGACCTCATACACAAACAAGGAGTCTTGTCCAGGAAGAGTTTTCAACAAAAAAGGTAGGTCATTGATCTAGCGAAGAAGAAGATAGTATAGCAGAGTGATAGGACAGAGCAGGAATGGGAAAGAGTAAATGAGGAAGATAGCAACAGTGGGAATTTAAAGCACTAAATTTCCATAAAGTGGAGATACTATTTATACTGAAACCCCCGGCACTCCAACGGGGGTACTGTTGCCGCAGTGAATCTGTCATGCCTACAAAGGCAAGACAGGTTTTCAACTGGGGCTTTCACTTTTCCCTTTATAGGTTAGAACAATCTACAGTGGCAAGATTGCTCATGACCCCAAGGGATAATAATAATAACAATACTACTACTACTACTACTACTACTACTACTACTACTACTACTACTACTACTACTACTACTACTAATAATAATAATAATAATAATAATAATACAAAGAGAACAAGAAGAAAACACCAAACTATTTTTAAAGGTTTTTAATCAGGTAGAGTACCAATTACAGAAAGGTACTCCCTTACACAAATGTGGTTTTTATTTCATCTTTTTTTCAAATGTCAATAGTCTACCCGTTGTTTGTTTTAACATTAGTTTGCATATCAAGCAGTTATTTAAATACATTAATTACATTACGAAGCGTATTGACCATTTCCAAACAAGAACCAAAACACAGCTCTGATTCTCAACTTTGTTTCTACGTGGTAAGACAAACATAGGCTAATGTTAACAGAAATATAAAAAAATACAACTCACAAAATCTCAAGGCACACCCCCATTGTTGAGCTTATTTAAAGTTTCAAGAATATGACACTGGCCAATAGTGAAGGCTTGTTTTAAAATAAAATACAATAATATGAAGGGTTTGCTATTAAGTCAGACAACATGATGTACTCACGTGTGAACACTGTCACTGAGCATTGATCCTGAGTTTGGTTCCTCAATTGGGAACACGTAATGTTGGCTTCTTCCAATGCATTATCGGTGTAGATAACAGTCAGCCGACTGCTTCTGACATCTCTGACTGCCTGCAGGTGTTGGTCTACTCCTGTGCAATTGCTACACGTGGAGGGAGTAAAGAGAGTGTGGGTGGAACAGTTTGCACAGTTAATTGTCCTTGATGTAGCATTAGTGTAGACAATAGACCAGTACATGTTGTGCCAAAAGTCCAATCCAGTACAGGTGATGGTACGACTGCTGTTTCGCTCTATTTCTATCACACCGTCACTGTAGCATTCCTCTATCTGGTACGCTGCAACAGAATAAATAAAAAAGAATCAAAATAAAATTACACATAAGGTAAAATAGAGAGCGATGGCTGGAACCTTAGGGGTCAAATAGCCTTTGAAGTTTAGGACTGGACGCGATGCCAAGTTTTCCTATAGTGGACCCTGTTCACCACCTTAACCACTTACCTTAAAATTAAGTACAGGAAAGAGACAAATCTTACGTAGAGAAAATGTACACCTTAAATTAAAAAGACGCGAACTTATTTTTTCCCAATGTTATTTTTTAGAAACGATAAAGGAATGTGTGCCATTTTTTTACAACTAAAATGTATAGATGTCCCTCAATTATCGATTAGCTGAACTTTAAATTAAAATAAATTATTCTGACCTAATAATTATTTTCATGAATGAAACTAAAAAAACATTTCTTGACTTGACTTTTAAAAAAGGCAGGCTTAATCTAAACTCAGTGAAATACAAATTGTTGAAGTGCTATCAAATAATTTTAAAACACAACACATATAATAATATGAAATAAAAAGGCATGACACAAAACAAAATAAATTAAAAAGTAAAATAAAGCAATCAACAAAAACAAATATACCTGTTGAAATATTACACTGATCCTGTTTAACTTTGTCACCTTTGTAACACGTAACGTTGGCTCCCTGCAACTGCTGATTAGTGTTCTTTACCACGATAGTGCTGTAGTTGTCAGACCTAGTAACGTACATGTCACCGTACAGAGGGGTGCAATTGCCGTTTATTCCAGCAGTGCAGTCAACTCTTATGACAGTTCTACTGTAAAAAGTCAGAGTCCAGTACATGCTTTGTAGTGCCGTCATTCCAGTACAAGTGATGTTTCGTGTTCCCTTCTCTGGCACGTAGATCACGTTGTTCTGACACTCCTCTGTTCTGTACGCTGCAACAGTGAAGTCTTTGCCGATGAAGCGTGTGATGTGAAAGCGTTTACGGAGAATAATGAATGACTGACAGGAAGAGGGAGAGACTGCGACCAGAGAGAGTGATGGACATAAAGAAGGAAGGACGGAGAGGTAAGAAATATCAAATACATAGGAATGAGGGGTGGGTGGGTGAGAAGACAGACACGACCAGAAAAAGAGAGAGAGACACAGAGAGAGTAAAAGAGAGAGAGAAGAGAGAGAGAAAGAGGGACAGAGAGAGAGGCAGGCATATATACTACTCAAAATAATACAAGGGCGACTTGGACATACGGGTCTCTCTTTAAATCAGAAACACGAATTCAATTTATTAGTTCATCATATTTTATTGCAATCATTTCTGCATCAATAACAAAAAAGATTTTAGACATCAGTCGCTTAAAATTCGAGTAAATTCAATTTAATTGGACGTACCCCTCATTTACAAAATCAAAACTTTAGAAACTAAACATCTATAGAGTCATTATCGGGTGTGGCCACCGTTTGCATCAATGCAGTCTTGGCATCGTTGTCTCATGGAACGTATCAGGTTATGGAGGATGTTTCCTGGGATGGCCAACCACTCTTGCTGGAGAACTTGGGCCAGAGCTTCAAGGTTAGCTCTTGGAGGGAGGTTTGCCCGTGTCTGTTGACCCAAGACATCCCACAGATGTTCTATGGGGTTCAAATCGGGTGATCGAGCCGGCAAATCCATCCTTATGACGTGCTGTTGCTGCAGGAAGTCATTGACGATACGTGCTCGGTGGGGTCTGGCATTATCGTCCTGTAGTTTGGCACCTTCCCCAATGGCCCGCAGAGCTGGGAGAACCCTAGGTTGTAGGACGTCATTCCTGTAGCCAATACCGTTTAAGTTGCCATGAATTTGGAGCAGGGGTGTTCTGAAGTTTAATGCGAAGCCACCCCACATCATGACAGATCCACCACCAAAGCGGTCATGCTCGCGCACCGTCGCATCAGCAAAATTCTCCCGTGGACGCCTCCAAACATTCACTCGACGGTCGTTGAAAGACAAGGAGAACCGAGACTCGTCTGTAAAGAGCACCCTTGACCAATGTTGCCTAGTCCACACCAAATGACGCCGAGCCCAGGCCAAACGCGCTGCACAGTGAGCTGGGGTGAGCAAAGGCCGTACTGCTGGTCGTCTTGATCGCAGGTTTGCCTCGTGTAGACGGTTGCGAATTGTCTGGTCGCTGATGTTAACATTGCTGGCTGCGTGAAGCTGTCTTCTGATGGTGTTTGCTGTAGCGGACCTCATCCTCAGAGCTGACAGGGTGATGAAATGGTCTTGCAGTGGTAACGCGGGGGCGTCCGGACCTTCTTGGTTCTTGGACGCTTCCAGTGTTGTTAAAGCGCTCCCGCAGCCTTTGGACAATGGAGTGGGACACTCCCAGCCACCTGCCAACTTCTCTCACCACCACCCCTTCCTGAAGCCATGCAATAGCTCTGCCTCTATCCACATCAGTCAATTGTCGCCTTGGGGGCATGGTTAGAAAAGCAGCAAAAGCGCTGCCATTTATACCCAGAAAAAAGCGCCGATTGTTGAACTGATCTCAGAAAATGCAAGCCTTTTGCGTGCAAATCACTTTTTAATGTTGAAAATTTTGCTTTAATAGCAAGACAACAATAAATTAGGGTCATTTTTTTTTGTAAAAATTGGGTTTGTTTTTCAACTCAGTGCAGAAAGTTCAAAACTCACACATGTGATTACTTGTCAGAATAAGATTGTCTTGAATGTTACTGTACAGGATAAGTTTTGACATAAGCAATATAAGCGATATTATTGATATCAGCAAAAAATAATTAAACTAAATAAAATATGAGAGTGGCTCTTCAATTATTTTGAGTAGTATATATAGAGAGAGGGAGAGACAGAGAGAGAGGCAGATTGACAGAGAGAGAGAGAGGAGGGATGGAAAGAGGGAGATGGAGGAGTGGGAGAGAGCGAGAGAGACAGAGTGACAAAGAAAGAGAGCGAGAGAGGAGACAGACAGACGGACAAGCATACAGACAGTCATAAAGTAAGTAGGCGAGTTTGTTGATAAAGGTAACTGTGTATGTGAATGGGAGAGAAAGAAATTGAAATCCGGTGCAAGGTTTGATTGGCTGATCTTTCTCTCTCTTTCTTTCTCTTTTTTTTCTCTATCTTTATTTCTCACTCACTCATTTTCTCTCTCCTTCCACACCCAACCCCCCACCTGTCTGTGACAATTGTCTTTACCACAATGTATCATCAGTGTCCAACGTTACTCCTTCGCACGGACTTTAAAGATCCCGACGCTCATGTCCTAGACAGGGGAGTACACACAAACACCCATCAAGCACTAGGTCCCTTTTCCTCAGGATTGTGCTCAGTTGTCTGGGTGTCAGACTATGTCCCCAAAGACTGCACGTGGGAACCTTGGGCAACTTGAGATAGATCCTGTATCGGCCAGCGCCGTGAGCACCTCTTGAGCTGGAGAAGTGCTCTATAATAAAGTACATCCTCTCTCTCTTTCTCTCTCTGTCTCTCCCTCCATTTCTCTCTCTGTCTCTCTCTCTTTCTGTCTCTCTCTGTGTCTCTCTCTCTGTCTCTCTCTGTGTCTCTCTCTGTCTCTCTCTCTGTCTCTCTCTCTGTCTTGCTCTCTGTCTTTATGGTTCAGCTCCTTGAGTAGGTCAATGTAGAAGTGCTTTACTCTTCATCCACTGGATCTATTTTCAAAAACAAGACGTTAGAAAGAAAATGGGTGCCTCTGCATTTTTCATGCCCTTTTTGTCACGAGAGGCTATTTAGACCCTGAACTACGGATTCACGCCTTAAATAGTTCAACTTGCTGTAGCCTTTGCACTTTAAAGTCGCTGCCTAGCAGACGATACAAGTCAGTTGTGTGCTAAGCATGTGTAAGCTATCTCTTCGCTAGGGTAGGCAGTGACCTCATCCCGCTGACGTATAGCCACCACCCCCTGCTAAGAGGCACTCAGATCTCAGGAGAGTTTTGGTGGGCTTTGGCTGATAACACTGTTAGGTAGTCATTCTGTGCCTAACTCTCACGCGAGAAGGAGCAACGCTCTGACAGATCTCTCTAGCAAGAAGACTAGCAGGTGACGGGTGAAAATCAATTCATCACAGTATAGCCACAGCCTGACATTTTCTAAAAGGTAAATGATCAATCTTTTGTTTCATCACGTTCATTGATAATATTATTGTTGTATTATGCTTGTGAAGTCTTGCCATGTTTTATGATTGTGAATGTTAGTCAAACTTTGCTTGACCACGTGGCGGACACGCGACCGGTTTAGGCACCACGAGGTAGCCCCTACTGTCCAACTGTTGTTTCTCTTATGTGTATTATTGCCGACCGGTGGCTGTACCAGAGAATGTGTATATTGTTAATTACTTATCCATGTGTTTATTTTAGCCACGATTTTTGTATAAGTATAGGAATTTTGCTGGAGATTCCAGTGGACCACGGACTTGGAAGAATGTTCGTCCCTTGTTTGTATAAGTGGATGCGATCTCAACTGAGGGCTGTTTCTGCCATCAGTGAGACGCTCTGCACAACCTTTGTGTACAAGGCGTTGAAGAAACTCGTCTTATGTTTTGCAGACTAGAAGGCTAGTTGGTCCGAGGCAGGGATAGACCACGAAGAGTCAACCCTGACATTCGGCCTGCAGGGGAACATCGAGCGCTGAGCTCCGATAGCCCAATAGTCAACAACCACGGAGGAGACACCATCACCACACTACAAATATTCAGTTAAGTGACACTAAAGACGTGCACAAACACTGCCCTAGAAGGACTGTGCTGTAGTCCACTCTCCAGAAACAAGAACATTAGGCCAACTACAACAAATAGCCCAAATGATGAGATATTAGCAAATAATTCTCAAGAACAGTAGCAGCATAGACCCATCAAGGAACGAACTATTCGAAGTTAACTTTGACATTTAAGTTAATAGAGTGTTTAGAGAATTATGTATAGAGTAGAGGAAATAAATGTGCGATATTTACTGCTAACAAGTGGCTGGACTACCGAAGTTTCATAGCTGTGTTGAGAGCTAGTGTGCCAGTGAATTTTTTACCATTTTCTTCCTATCTCTTTAACCCTATCCGCACACAGACCGAGCTAAACATGTATCAAAATTAGTCACAGGGTGATTATCCTAGCCGATCTCCACAGACAAAGACGAGTGGGTAATAGCATTCCATTGTGCAGAGCCCAGTAACAATAGACCCACCGTCACATTTTTAATAGTGAGCTTATCCGATTTTGAGTTATTGACTGCTATAAACAATTTCAAATTTTAACACTATTTCCCACCCCTATCCTACACTAAGGACCTAAAGGATGAAACTATTTCCACAACAATTCTTTGGTTTCAAAATAGAGAGGTTGCTTTTCCGGACTGTGTAAATTACATGCACATAAGTCAAACAGATTATGCATGCGAACCCTTCCAAAAAGGCATTTATTGAGCTTTTCTGGGCCCCAAAATTAAATAAAAAATGAATTGAATTGAAATGAATTCAATTCAATTCAATACTTTGACCAAAAATGCACTCACCATCATGAAAACAAGACATCAAGAGCAGAAAGCACAATATTGGTCTCTCCATTTTACACGCTTTTGTAATTCTTCAGTGTTTTAGTCTTGTCTTGTCTCCATAGATTCACATTATTAGGCTACTGTCCCCGTGTGTAAAACAGTTGATTGGAAAACATCCTTTATTACTGCGAAAAGCGCTGAAACGAATACAAAACTCTTGATCAATATTATGCTCTGATTTTACCACTATTAGTTCACACAATTTGGGGTGTCCTCTTTGCGTAGTAGGTTAGTCTTATCCTATCCTAGCCTATCCTTTCCTTTGCTATCTTATCCCGTAAATCGAAGGTCGTTGGGGCACTAACAAGCACAAGCTAAAATACACTAGGAACCTTTAAATAAATTTGAAAACGCCTCTGCTGCTCTGTTTTTTAAAGGACGCTAAATAAAAGAGCAGACATGTATCACTTGAAACAATCACATTTCTATCAGTTGAATAATGCAGCACAAACTAAAACACACGAAACACTTTTTAATAATTTTAAAAATATATAAGGGTAGAAATTTCACACTTAAAATACAAACATCTCTATCAGAGGACCGCCACAGCAAAACTACACTTCACCTCAACATTAATACAGCACCGGTACACATCTGACTTCCTTCTTGCCTTGGACAAACAAACCACAGTACAGTAAATTGCTGGCGCCATGCAGCGAGCGCCCTATTTCAATATCAAAGGACCCGACAGTCACTCAACTATGACGAAACCCTAGCATACATGGAATATCTGGTCCTGATTTGGCACGGAAGAGTCCGCTGGACCTAAAGCAATACTCATGTAATGTAGTGTACATGGACTATGTAATCCTCTGTATGCTGGGCCTAAACTACTTTTACACACCCTCTAACCCCATAGGCTACAGCGACTACTCGCTTTTTCTAAAGTAATTAACGTGGATAAGACGTGTATGTCTTTGTAGCTGTACCTGCATAGCCCATTTGGAAAGGCAGGACCATCAGTCTACACTCCAAAGTAAGGCTGCTGCGCCCCCTTGTCATCTCCATCTTCCTATATGCTTGCAAAACGTGGACCCTCACAGCAGACATAAAACTAAGAATACAAAGCATGGAGATGAGGCGCTACAGAAAACTTCTGGGCCTTTCCTATAGCACTGTTGCAAAACTAGTGCAGATAGAGTTATCCGGCCCTGCCTTCACCTATGCCACGCACACCGGCTAGTTCCGGTTGAGTATTAAGCATGGCAGCACGTAGACGGTAGACTTGTGGCGGAGAAAAACAGTATTGCGTTTGCTGCCCTAATTTCGCAGGAAAAGTAATTGAAGGGCGCATTGTCAAGTTACACACATTACCAGCTAACAAAACACTGAAACGATTGTGGGAACAACGTTTGCGACTGATTCGGAAAGATTACAACAATGTAAAATAAGATTCAAGATTCTTTATTGTCCAAACACAAGGCATGGATATTTGTTTAGCAGTGCAATAAGGAAGGAGATAACAACATCAAAATTATTACAAACATGGACATTCAATATTGATACATTTGATATACTATCAAAAACAACTTCCATACCAAAATACAAATCTATAAACACTAACACACATGCATAAACAGATAACCAGCCACATACCCATGCGTACACATTTAATACACAGATAATTATTCCAAAAAAATATACGCCAGGTCTGGTAAATATGTATGATGAGGGCTCTTTAGCCCAATTTTATTGTCCTTAACTTTTTATAAAATATAGGACGTAAAGCCTCGTTTTTCCTTCCTTCCAGAAAAGTCTCCTCTCTGAAAATCCTTATCGGGAAGAGAGGGGACTATAAACTGATACATACATACATACAGTATATGTATACACAACTACAACACTCACCCATTCTTCCATGCCTTAGATCCATCCTAGATCATAATAATAATAATAATAATAATAATAATAATCATTATAATAATAAGAGTAATAATACAAAATAATCATCATAATATTAATAATAATCGTAATCATTAGAGTAATTTATAATTATAAAAATAATAATAATAACAATGCAACTACAACTAATAATAATAATAATAATAATAATAATAATAATAATAATAATAATAATAATAATAATAATAATAATAATACAACAGCAGCACCAACAGACAACTAATAATTAATATATGGTAATAATGATAATAATAATAACAATACTACTACAACTAATAATAATAACAACTGAAAGACTGAAAATAATAAGACATAATTGCAGTTGCTTCACTGAATTAAAAACAAAAATTATTCTACTGTATAATAATGTTATCTTCTAGATAAACTGCAAAATTAACATTTCTCAATTAAAAAATTAAAGCAAAGAAAAAGAAAGAGACTTCGAATTTCTCGTGAATGTAGGTCACTGACAAACGAATTAGGCCTACTGAACAAACAAATCAGCAATCAATGTTTAGGCAAGCAGCCACCCTGAGTAAAAATTGAACGATTGTACAAGAGAAATATAATTTATATAACCCTGCATCTTTCTTGCTTCAACCGGAACTAGCCGAAACCCAAGGGCCGCAACCGATCCGCCACTTTCGCTTTCATTATGAAACAGTGCTATACCCAGCACATCACCAACGACGAAGTACGACAGACCATCACATAAGACATCGGACAACACGATGACATGATTGCAGTCGCTGAGTTTTCATTTGTATTCTGTTTGCATGCATGGCTAAGGTATGTTGTTTACAAGTCAAAGTCAAAAGCGCTTTATTCCATACAGCTTTATTTATGTTGTTTTTACTCTTTAGTCTGTTTGTATGCGGAAGCATGTATTGTCTTGCCTGGAGTATTGTGTGCCGATCCCATATATGTTTGCTGATCCCTGCTCTGTACTTAAGGCTTTATTGTTAAGCTTTTTGTAATACAATGACCTTCGAGTTACGGGATGGGATAGGAATAAACAACTGTATGTGTGTCTGTAGGCCTTTCGTACTTTCTCCCACACAGTACGTGCATTTTGTTACTGTCTCTTTACGCCGGTTTCCACCTTTATTGTTCCAAACTAATTATACATTACTGTAATTGTGAACTCAAATCAGTAAAGCAACATACGTCACAGATCAGCTTGTGAACATTGGACGCTTTCTGCCACATGGTCCCTGGGGCTTCCTATGATGTTTATTATTTAGCAATGTATGCATTTTATATGTATGTTTTGTTGATATTGTATAATGATGTTTGTATTCTATTTTGTTTTTGTAAACGTGGGTTCGATTTATTAGAGTATAGTTTCAGCGTCCCCTGCGTAAGATGTCTTTATGGTAAAGTGACCGGCTGGTAGATTGCCTTCAGGGTTACCACTAGGGTTGTTTTGGCAGATCTTTTATGCGGATCAGGGGTGAGTCCTCTTTCACTTCTCTGGTCCTGATTTGGCTCGGAAGAGCCCGCTGGACCTAAAGCAATAACCATGTAATGTAATGTCTACCTTGCTATCTCTCTCTCCATCTCTCTCTCTCTCTCTCTCTCTCTCTCTCTCTCTCTCTCTCTCTCTCTCTCTCTCTCTCTCTCTCTCTCTGTTATCTCTCACATCCGCTCTCTCTCTCTTTTTCTGCTCTTTCTGTCTCTCTCTCTCCATCTCTCTCCCACACTCACTCACATCCTCTCTCACTTTCTCTCTTACTCCCTCTCTCAACCGTCTTGTTGCCCACCCTGTGGTAACGTGTGTGTATAACATCATTGCAGCCTTGGTGTAGATGGAAGAAGTGCATAGCGTGTACATACGGGCCGTGCCATGCACAGTGTTCTGTAGCGATGCATACACCGCTAGTAAATATATATCCTGCTACACACATTACCAAACAACGTCTATGCTATATGTCCATCGGTCTATGTTACCCCAGGTCTATGTTCACACAGTTATATATTACCTCAGATCAATGTTACCCCAAGTCTATTTGCCCCAGATCTATGCTACACTAGGTCCGTGTTACCCCAGGTCTATGTTACCATGTTACCCCAGGTCTATGTTACCACAGGTCTATTTTACCCCAAGTCTATGTTACCCCAGATCTACGTTACCCCAAGTCTATGTTACCCCAAGTCTACGTTACCTCAGGTCTATGTTACCCCAGGTTTATGTTACCCCATGTTTGTTTCTTCAGGCCTGTGTTATAATAGCTCATATTCACACAGGTTTATGTTATTACCGGCCTATATTACCCCAGATCTTTATTACCTCGGTCTATGTTACCACAGGTAACCCCTATGTTACCCAATTCTATGTTGCCATATGTTTACACAGGTCTATGGTACCCCAGATCTATGTTACCCCGGATCTATGTTCACACAGGTCTATGTTACCCCAGGTCTATGTTCACACAGGTCTATGTTACTCCAGGTATATGTTATTCAAGGACTATATTCACACAGGACTATGCTACCCCAAGTTTATCTTGCCCCAAGTCTATGTTCACACAGATCTATGTTACCCCGAGTCTATTTTACCCTAAGTCGATTCAGCCCGGATGGTTGAATCAAAGAGCTTATTACGGAAAGAGGGGGAACTTCCATTATGTCATATACAAAAATGCGAGACGCTCTAACGGATTATTTCCCTTTGCTCGGGCTGGCTATATTTCATCATCTGCTATATGAATGATCTGTGCGTGGTAACTTATTGAGCCTATGCCATTGCAAAAGAACAGTTTTATGGCAACGTTTGCAAAAACCAAACTTTTAACCATCATTATTATTAACATTCCGCTACTGCTGTCTTTGTTTAATGTTTACTTATTGACATTTATTAGGTGCTTTTATGCTGCTTATGTGTGTATGTCATAGGTTCGTTTTCTGCCCTGGAATTCATTATTTTTTAATCAACGACAGATATTTTAAAATTAAAATATGCATGACTGACTGTTTCATTTATCCGAAACTGTGTAAATCCGTAATCGTGAGAGAGAGAGAGAGAGAGAGAGAGAGAGAGAGAGAGAGTGAGAGAGAGAGGGGGGTTGGGGTAAGAGAGAGCTCTGTCATTCAATCAATTAATCACAATAAAGCACAGTAACAAAATGTTTCACTAATAGAGTGAATTTAATTTAGATCAGGTGTCCCCCTACCCCCCAACCCTCTCACCTCCCACATCACTGGCTTAATAACATCAGTCACTTCATGGAAAATAATTAATTAATCAGACAGAATAATCAGAACTTAAACTACAGCATTCCACGCAATATAGATCTAATGTGCAGAAATTCACAGATCAGAACAAGGACTGAGTTTCTACATTACATTTTGTTTCCCGTTTACACTCAAACGAAAAGGGATTACAACAGATCAAGGACCATTTGTGTTCCTAGGTAAGGGGTTATCTTGCACAGTATTTGATCACGAGGAGAAAACAGACTTAGTCTAATTTAACTTGTTAACATAAGCAGTTTGACAAAGCCAAACTGCAAATCTGACATCTACTTTTGAAATATAAGCACAAATATAGTCAAACAACCTAGCAATAACGTAAACAGTGAGCGACCTGCTGAACGTAAACTGTCAGCAAGCAAACTGTTTTGGATTTAGCACATAGGTATAACATGAATCATTCAAGCCGCTCTCCAATTGTTTTAACACTAACAACACTGCAGCGGTCTTAGTTTAGGACTACATAAACACAAAAAAATGAAGTTTTTCAATTGCAATTTACCTTTCTTTGTCTCTTGGAAATTTGAAAAAGGACTTGCCAACACAACTTTTCTTGTATCTGGCATTATGGCAATTGATGGCTGTGCAAAAGTCACCGCCCTGTTTCACTCGGTCGCCTTTTGACTTTCTGCCATGAGCCATTTTCAGCATGTCGACAAGGGAGCATAACTCGTACCTTTCGTCTCGCGGTCCTGTACCAAGTTCCCCCTCTTTCTATCATTAAGCTCTTTGGTTGAATGTTGTGTAACTGAAATTTATTATACGCTCGGCCCGTTCAATCAATAACAAGGCAAGAGTCGTCATTATGAAGCTTTCCAACTTTATTCAGCAAACAGCATCGACAACTGCATACAAAATCTCTTTTCAAAAACACCTTTGCACAAGCAGACAGGGTTACTTACATAGGCTTATAGTTAATCAACAAACTAGAAACACACTGAACGTTCCAGAATAACGCTCAAAATAAAACTCGTCACCGGAGTTACGCCCTTTGTTCCGTCAAGAACATTCTACAAATGTCGTAATTTACTGATCTCGAATCTTCCATGAAATAACCACAGTTTGAGAGAAGGAAACAACTAACATGACATAAGGCCCCTCCAGTAACGGCATAGATCAAAGATAAGTAAACCTTATCACCGCACGCCTCGTGCCTCCAGTAACGGCATAGATCAAATATAAGTAACCATTATCATAGCACGTCTCCAGTCACGGCATATATCAAAGATAAGTAACCATTATCATAGCACGCCTCCAGTAACGGCATAGATCAAAGATAAGTAACCGTTATTATAGCACGTCTCCAGTAATGGCATAGACCAAAGATATGTAAACATTATTATAGCACGTCTTCAGTAACGGCATAGATCAAAGATAAGTAACCATTATTATAGCACGTCTCCAGTAACTGCATAGACCAAAGATATGTAAACATTATTATAGCACGTCTTCAGTAACGCCATAGATCAAAGATAAGTAAACATTATCACCGCACGTCTCCAGTAACGGCATAGATCAAAGATAAGTAAACATTATCACCGCACGTCTCCAGTAACGGCATAGATCAAAGATAAGTAAACATTATTATAGCACGTCTCCAGTAACGCCATAGATCAAAGATATGTAAACATTATTATAGCACGTCTTCAGTAACGCCATAGATCAAAGATAAGTAAACATTATCACCGCACGTCTCCAGTAACGGCATAGATCAAAGATAAGTAAACATTATCACCGCACGTCTCCAGTAACGGCATAGATCAAAGATAAGTAAACATTATTATAGCACGTCTCCAGTAACGCCATAGATCAAAGATATGTAAACATTATTATAGCACGTCTTCAGTAACGCCATAGATCAAAGATATGTAAACATTATTATAGCACGTCTCCAGTAACGCCATAGATCAAAGATATGTAAACATTATTATAGCACGTCTTCAGTAACGCCATAGATCAAAGATAAGTAAACATTATCACCGCACGTCTCCAGTAACGGCATAGATCAAAGATAAGTAAACATTATTATAGCACGTCTCCAGTAACTGCATAGACCAAAGATATGTAAACATTATTATAGCACGTCTTCAGTAACGCCATAGATCAAAGATAAGTAAACATTATCACCGCACGTCTCCAGTAACGGCATAGATCAAAGATAAGTAAACATTATTATAGCACGTCTCCAGTAACTGCATAGACCAAAGATATGTAAACATTATTATAGCACGTCTTCAGTAACGCCATAGATCAAAGATAAGTAAACATTATCACCGCACGTCTCCAGTAACGGCATAGATCAAAGATAAGTAAACATTATCACCGCACGTCTCCAGTAACGGCATAGATCAAAGATAAGTAAACATTATTATAGCACGTCTCCAGTAACGCCATAGATCAAAGCTAAGTAAACATTATCACCGCATGCCTCGCGCCTGAACACAATCAATATTTGACATTACACTGTGCATCTCAATCGTTAGCATTTCTTCCCCAAGAATACATTTGTGAAAGACTGTGGGACATATCCGACAAGCTTTGAGGAAACAAACCTGGAGTGGACAAAAACCTGGGTAAACATAGATATCTTTTTATGTAACTCTGATAAAGAAGACATTGAGAGACTATGATAATATGCAGCTTTGTTTATGATTGCTTCCAATAAGAAACTCTGGTATTTAATTCCTTATTATATGCTAGATAGCGTCCAACAAGCTACTGTGATATTATTTTACTTATAATATTGTGTCATATAACCCATAAATTGAAATGGCAATACATTTTCTGTTCTGTCCTGTTCTGTTCTTTTAGTCCTAGAGTTGGGAAACCGAAGCCTAGAGGAACACAGGTCTGACACCAGTCATGACGTCATTGGACGCCAAAACTGTCTTTCTTTCCCAGATTGTGGATTGTTGTTTGGCATTCAGAAGTGTTTTGATTACCCAAGACTTCATCCATCGTTTTATTTCCACTGTTAAAATCAGGACTGATGATGAATCAGCTTTCCCCAACGGCCCGATAGACAGACAGAAAGACAGACAGACGGATAGATAGATAGATAGATAGATAGATAGATAGATAGATAGATAGATAGATAGATAGATAGATAGATAGATAGATAGATAGATAGATAGATAGATCGATAGATAGATAGATAGATAGATAGATAGATAGATAGATAGATAGATAGATAGATAGATAGATAGATAGATAGATAGTTGAAATCACTTTCTTGTTTTGAACTGGTGAGCTGACCTCATATCACAAAGGCTACATTAATCAGTAGTGGTTATGTTAAATTCAACAAACTATTATTTGCAAGCACTGGCAGCAGGTGAAGGAAGGGTATTCACACACCAGCGCGACCAACCATGAAGATCAGATGACACCGAAACTCTTCCGTGCTTTGGTTAGGACCGAAATAGTCAGGGAATACCCTTACGTTTACACAAAAAGGTAACGAAAGGTAACTACCAACAGTTCAGACACGTCGGGGACTGTGTTCCACCTTATTTCAGCTGGGCTCGTTGATACTGTGTATTTAGCTGGGCAATGTGTCACGCAAACGTAAGTGTCTGCACTACAATACAAGCTATGTCTTCTAGAAATCTCATATCCGGAAACGGATGTGTTTAGCACTAACCTAAGCCCTTTGCCTTTCTATTGCTGTTTTAGTTTTATTTTGTGTGTGTGTGTGTGTGTGTGTGTTTTTAAAAATCTGAATAGGTTTATTATCTGATGCATTTTCCCGAACCTGATTTAAGGCGTTGAGGCACGAAAAGTAAAACCTAAACCCAGTTCAGTTGAGTTTTGTTTCGTGCTGGACACTCAAGCCTAGAGCAGAACACAGACACAAATATAGGGTGCCCAATGTGGAACAAAACGTACTCCACTTGCTTGTTCTGATTGCTTCTTATGACATTATGATGACGCATTGAAGCACGAAATGGATTCAGATGAACATAGCTATACCCAAACTAGTAAGAATAGAGGAATGTTTGTTATTCAAATCCATGTTTGAGTAATATGTTTTGTTGAATCTTCTTTTTTTGTACTAAAAAAAAACTATATGCAGGCTTTACACTGCTCCACGGTCAATTAACCAGGTAACCAATAGACGTAAGCCTACAAAGAAAACAATTATTCCCCTGTCTACTGACATTCATCAATTTTAGTTGAAATCAGTGTGAACGTCATAGTTTGTGTTTTTATGAAGAAACTTAGGTTTGCGTGACACCGGGTCAAGCTGAAAACGGAGTAACAACGAGCTGAGCTGAAATAAGGCGGAACCCAATCCCCGCTGCAAAAGTGTTTTGACGTATAGTTCACGGCCATGTCGCGAACAGGTATCGTTTTACATTCCTACAGTCTATAGTGGTCTATAGATAGCTATTTATAGACCCATATTCTGTTATGTTTACCTTAACTACAACAACAATAATATTGATGGGGATGATGATGATGATGATGATGATGATGATGATTGTGACGACACGAGTTTCAGCATTAACAGAGAGAGCTATATTTTGTGCAAAGTTGCACTTCTCTACTGTGTAGTGTACATAGATGGCTTGACCGTTTTCTTTATTGCGTACAAAAGAATGCATGAGCTGTAAGTCCACGTGCGTAACGTAGTAAATAGGGGTATGTAGAATAAGAAGAGGGTTACTGAACGGAACTCGACTGGTTTTCCTGAGGCCTGGGTTGCATTTAGTAAGGCAGAGTGGATTTGGTGCTTTTTGCGTGAGGTCAACTTTAGTTGGAGAAGTAACCTTGTGACTGTGTGTCAAACGAGTAGTAGGTTTTCTTTTCCAAAAGGGTGCTGTAATCGTTGTTTCGAGCCACCCAAGGTCTTACGCCCTCATCGGGGTAAGAATGCCTAAAGTCTGTGAAGGAGGAAAAGTAATTGCCATTTATTGGAGATAAATGTAGGATTCTTTCCTAAGGTTGTGTAGTCCTCTATTGGGCACCTGCCGAGACTCAAGGTCTTTTGAAGAATTGAGATGTCCTTATTATTGTGTGAATAACTCGCAAATACCCAGAAACGAAATTAACTCTCAGGACTAACCAGTGTGTGTACTGTGTTGTGTTGTCACTGTGTTGGGGAGGTGTGTCACAGGCCGAGACCTAAACGATGTGCATCTGAGCTGTACCCTTTGCCTCTACAGCTGGGAAGTGAGGACGTTGATTCCACCACCATCGCCTCGTCTTGCTTCGGGACCGTGGGCGTCGCCATTTTCTACAGGAATTACATGCACCACACCCGCGCACACACAGACTTGCACTACACGCACATAAAAACATATTTCATTTAGTTAATTGAATCATCCATCATTTTGAGTGAATAACTGCTTAGCTCCTACTGAGCTTCGAACAAATGACATTTTGAACAGTGCTTCTGATCTGCAAGATAGCTTGGACAGTAGTTTGAATATAAAGGAATTGCAGCTCCATTTCTTTATTTGGAATTTATAGTATTTTGAATTGATTGTTTATTTATACTTTGTTGGACATTATTGTGGGAAACCTGTTGATGTTTAGTTCTGTTTGGTTGAACAAGGGAGGTAATTGTTAGTTAATACTGGGGTGGGGGACTTGATAGGGGTGGAGGGTGGTTTAGTGCCCCATTGTCCTGTGTATGTGTGTCGGTTGTTGAATAAAAGAGTGTGATTGTTATTCTGGCATTTGTGTTAGTTTATTTTTGTTTGAGTTTCTATCTCCCCACTCGTTGCTTGAGCTGACGTCGCGGAACCCGCCCGGGTGATGTGACATATTTGGTGTCAGAAGTGGGATAGACTCATTTTATTTTGTTTGGGTAGTGCCAGATGTGTATGTTGTGTGCTTGAGTTGTTGTGTTGAAAGGGTACGCAGCGGGCGGTTGGCGGGAGTGTGGGGTGTGTTGCACTAGGGATCACACTCGGAGTGCAAGCATTAACGGGGAATTGGGTTGCAGGGTTCACTTGCTCACCTTTAGGGGTACGACGGTGAACGATTCCTCGGCTCCTGTGACTGTTGTGTTGCGTATTCGTTCTGTTAGGTGTTTGTACCAGTTAAGTGTTATTTGTTGTGTGTATACTAATATTTCCTCTTCCCTTCTTTCGCAACATGGCCACGCGGGATGCTCGAGCTGCGAAGCGCCGGGAAGCGAGAGACCGCACCGGGATGGGGTTGGACAGTCAACACTCGGACGACGAGGGCTCAGTGACGGGGTTACTGGAGGAGGCTTCCGCAGTGAGTAGCCAAATGACTATGCCTAAAATGTATGCTAGATCACCCAGTGCACAGGGCAAGGTCGAGCTCAGTGATAGCGAGAGACTTAGGCAGGTGGGGGAAAGTCTGGGTTTCTGTGATGGAGCGTTGGCGCACTATGTAGTTAGTGAGATGAGGAGGGAGGAAGAGCGTAGAGAGAAGGAGGAAGAGAAGAGGGAGAGAATGAGAAGGGAGGCAGCAGAGAGAATAGTTAGGGAGGATGAAAGGAAGCTTCTAGAGGCTAGATTAGAAGCTGAGAGGGAAGACCGGCGTCGGCTTTAGATTAGATTAGAATAAGAGAAGAGAGACGAGAGAGCAGCTAAGGAAGAGGAAAGAAGAATGCTAGAGATGAGGCTAGAGGAAGAACGCAGAGTTAGAGATGAAGACAGAGCTGATCAGAGAGAGAGGGAGAATAGGGCTAGATATAGATCCAGATGTTTGAGCGAATGGCCGAGATTCAGGGTTGGAGGAGGGAGGTATGGGCGGTTAGGCTAGCGCCTTTGTTACAAGGGGAAGCCCGGGACACCTACCTTCGTCTAACGCCTGAGCAAGCCCAGGATTTCGACACCGTGAGAAACGCTCTGTTGAAACACTTTAGGAAGGACGCCGACTACTATCGTAGGCAGTTTCGAGAGGCCAAGAAAGAAGCTGCAGAAACGTTTCCTCAGCTAGTGGTGAGATTAGAATCGTTGGTGAAGAAATGGTTTTCGCTCGCAGGCAAAGACATCACCGACGTAGCACAGGTTCTGGACACCTTCATCGGAGAGCAGCTTTTCTCCATCATTGTCACAAATAAAGGGGTTGGGGGATGAGGATTAGCACTTATTCCCCCGCACTGTGTTGCCTCCCTTGTATAGGCCAACGTTGCGGCGACATTCAGGGAAATAAGGCTGGGGGTTACTAAAGAATGAAAGACAGTCAAAAGGCCAGACGAGAAGAAGATAGGCTAAACTAGGAAATAATTCGAACAAGGGGAAGTCCAGTTGTTACAGTATTTAACTAGCCAATTTTATTAAGTGGAAGTAGGTCGGCTGAGTTGGGTAATCTAAAGGCTGAGTCACTGAATATTGTCAATAATAGTTCTGAGTATCTTGGAGATATTCTGGGCGGGCGGTCTGGGGAATGCTAGGGCGATTGAGGACTGATTTCATCACTGAGCAGGAGGATATCTGGATTGTTCGGGTGGCTTAGCCAGAATGTCTCTGAATTGTGGTGCGCGTTGAATAGGCACTTAGCTTGGTTAGCGTAGGGCGGTGGTTGTCTCAGGCTTCTGCATGGTCGGTGATTCAAGGGTCCAGAAGTTAGCATGGGTGGCCAATGCGGGGCACTGTGTCACCATCTTGGGTAATCGGCTTGGTGATGCAAGTCAAGTGGGGCGAGGCAGGGGTGCGTCACAGCCTACGTTGCTGGCTGATGGCGAAACTTCGTGGGGTGCGCTTCTCAGTGACGCCCTGGATTGTCAGGGTCGCACGCAGCGGGTCGAACGTCTTGTAGCCGGTATAGGGGCAGGTACAGGAGCCCGTATAGGAGCCCGTTCTGTAACGTAGTACAGACTCCAAATCAGCTATGCACATATATCCTGGGTGCAGCGCCTGTTAGCGCGTGTGCCCATCAGATTTTGAAATTTGGACGGACCGGCCAAGGGTTGACCGGTTCGTACCAACAGTCCAACAATTGCAACCATGGTTATGGGGCTTTAGTGGAGTTTACTGGCAGCCGCTAATATATAATAACTTTGGCGCCTTAAGATTTGGCGGCGGACAACCGGGGCAGATATCTTTACAATGGGAACATGGGAGAAGCAAATGGGGTAAATACAGGACAATGGGGGTTGTGGGCAAGGGGATGTACTGGGGGACTTTAATCTATGTGGTGGGACAGCATGGCATGGGAGATTTATACATGGGGCTAGCAGGGAGCATACAAGTATAAATTCAAACATGGCATGTACAATAATCAAAGGCAGATAATATATACAAGGAATAAAATACATATCACAGCAACACATCAAGACAAAACCACAAACACGAACGTACATATCTACAGGACATACGAACATGTTGGGCGATCGACGGGTGATGGGAATGATAAATGATATAAAGTAAATTTCCTCTCTTACCTTGACTAAGAACGGGTCGAATCCCAAGAGTACTGCCGAGGCTCAGTGGTCACCGCGTGATGGGACGTGTCCGGGGCAGGCAGTTGGGTATTCGGAGGCTGAAGGCTAGCGGCTGACTCAGAGACTTGGCGAGGTGGGAGCTTTAGAGCGAGTTCCTGAGGGGCGGGGCTTAGTCGGCTTAGCTGGCCAGCGTGGGAGTGATGACTGGACACAGCCAGCGTCAGAGGTGCATCGTCCGTTTGTCACAGAGGCCCCCCCAAGGAAAAAGGCGAGGTCGTAGGCCTCGACTGAGACACGGCCGATCAGCTCTGAGGTCTGCTGTGGGATGAGATGATGGTTGCGATGGTCCGGGTGATGCGGGGCGATGCGGGGTTCCGGGTGGTAGATGGCGGATGCCCAATGCTGGGGTCCGCGGAGCTGCCGGGTTTCGGCGACGGTTAGTGGGTGGCGGCGGGTACGAATGCTGGGGCGTCGGCCCTCAGTGGGGACTCGGTGGGGTCGGATGCGGGATGGCGGCTGACGGTGATCTGTGCGGGGGCGGTGCTTCCTGCAGGGTTTGCGTGGCGGTACTCTGTCGGCGCTGTAGGGAGAACGAGATGGAGCGATGACTCCGGCTTGTAGTAGAGCCTCAACTTCCTTCCTCACTACCTGCTGCTGGGATAGCGGGACGGGGTATGGTTTCTGGCGGACGGGTGTGGGTTCCGTCAGGGTTAGTTGAACTTCTTCGAGGTCCGTCCTCCCAGGTACGTCGGTAAGTACTTCCCTGTACTCGGCTACGATGGAGCGTAGCTGGCGTTGCTGGCCGGCGGGGAGTGAGGGGTCCAGAGATACGTCCCGGAAGGATTCCTTCCCTTGTAGCGGATATTCGGCGACGCCGGTCTCTGTTCTATCTACTTCGACGGCCAGCGCGACCGTGAGTAGTGAGTGGATATCCGGGGCGACGGCGGGCTGTTCCAGGTACCGCTTGAGCAGGTTGATATGGTGGGTCCTTGGTTTTCCGCCTACCTCGATGCGGTAGGTGGTTCTGGAGAGTTTCTCCAGCACCGGGTAGGGTCCTTGCCAAGCGATATCGAGCTTGTTCGTGCCGTTGGGGAGAAGTAGCAGGACCTGGTCTCCTACTTGCAGTTCTCGGTCGCGGGCGCGGCGATTATGATATCGGGCCTGTCTCTCTCTCGCCTTCTTCAGGTTGGCGGAGGCGGTTTTTCCATGTGGCCTTGAGAGTCTCCTGGAGCTTGGTGACGTATTTCGTGGCGTCGACCGGAGCCTCGTCCAGCTTGGCGTCGGTCCAGCTACGTCGCAGGGCGGCTAGGGGTCCAGAAAGGGGTCTCCCAAAAAGCAACGTGGAAGGGGTGTATCCGGTGGAGGTGTGTGGGGTCTCCCGGTACGCGAAGAGCGCTGACGTGACGTAGGTGTCCCACGCTTCGGGTTGGTCGTCGGCGATCTTCCGGATGATCGAGATGAGCGTCCCATTCAGGCGCTCGACCTGTCCGTTGCTAGCGGGGTGGTAGGGTGGAGTGTGGATATGCCGGATGCGAAGTAGGTGGAAAACTTCCTGCATGAGTTTACCCGTGAACTGTGACCCGTTGTCGGTCATGATGCTGTCCGGGAATCCGACTCGTGTGAAGATAGTGACGAGCGCGTCGGCGACTCGGGCGGCGTCAATCTTCGGCAGTGGAAAGGCCTCACACCACATAGAGCATGCGTCGACAAGGGTGAGCAGATACTGGTTCCGCTTCTTGGTCCGCGGAAGGGGTCCTACTATGTCGACGGCTACTCGTTGGAAGGGCGTTCCTACGACGACGGTGGGGCTGATGGTTACCGGTACGGTGTGATGGCGGGGTGAGAATCGTTGGCACTGGCGGCAGGACTTGACGTAGCGTTTCACGTCTTCGGTCATCCCGGGCCAGTGGTACTGGGCGCTGATTCGCAGGGCGGTTGCTCCTACGCCCATGTGACCACTTAGGGGCATGCTGTGGCCAAGTTCCAGGACTTGGGGGCGAGGGGTCGCAGGTACGACGAGCTGTGAGTGGTCGTCCTTCTGACGGTACAGGAGTCCGTCCTCGACGTAAAAGTCCCCGGTCTTGGGTGGAGTGCGTGCGGCGGGTAGCTTTCCGTAGCACTTGCGTAGGGTGACGTCTTCTTCTTGGGCCTTCCGGATCTGTTCCGGCATCTGGTTGGGTATCGGTGGTGGTGTCGCGGCTGTTTTCGCCTGGGCGCGCGTCTGGACGGCGGCCATCGACTCCACAGGCTGGGGCGGCATTCCCAAGAATACATAACGGCATCCTAGGATCAAATCATACAGGGACTGGTCCATCACGGCGGCTTGGATGGATCCCGTGACGTAGCGGCTTGTGACATTGATCCGGGCGATAGGGAGCGTGGTGCTGGGCTGTGACGCGTCGGCTAACTTCAGGGTGATCGTTTCGCCGGTCAGATCTTGTTCCCTGATGAGCGAGCGGCGGACGACGGCGTCGAACGTCAGACCAGTGTCGTATAGGCAGTGTGCAGGGTGGTCGTTGACTGTCACCTGCTCGGTGACGGCCGGGCGATCGGTGGGAGTGGCGACGGGGGTTACCGGGTTCCCGTCGGGAGTGACTTGGCGTAGGGCCAATACCGTTCCATGTTTGCGACGTTGGTCGCTGAGGCGACGAAAACACTTCTCCCGGGTGTGTCCTCGGCGCTGGCAGTAGCCACAGTAGAGCTCTCCGCTCAGCTTCCCAGGCTCTGCTCCGGGGGTTGGGCGTCCTTTAGGTGGGGGTGGACGGTTGTTAGCTGGCGGGACGGGCCGGCGAGGCTGTTGGCGGGTATCTGATGACGAGGGTGCGAGGGGTTCCCGGCGAGGCTGTCGGTCGTCGGGGTGGGCAGTAAGGTAGCGGTCCGCGACTATTATAAGATCCTGTAAGCGGGCGGCTCCCTGTTCGGCGGCGAAGGTCCGAAGTTCCCCTGGCATGGTCCCTCTGAGTTGCTCGGCTAGCATCAATTCGAGCAGTCCGTCGTACGTCTTGGGCTCGTCCGTTTGCTCGATCCATTTGTCCCGTAGAGTGGCTAGCCGGTCGGCGAATTGCGTGAATTTCTCTCCCTTCTCTCTCCGGGAGTTCCGAAAGTTCTTCCGGTAGTGTTCGCCGGAGAGTTCAAATCCGTGGAGCAGCGCTTTCTTTAGGGCGGGGTAGTCGCCCTCCTCGGCAGTCGGAGTCTTGGCTAGGATTTCGTAGGCCTTCCCCTTAAGGCCGTGGCTGAGTTTTCTGTACCAGTACTGCTGGTCGAGTTGGTTTTCTCCCGCGACTCGCTCGAATCGGGCGAGATAAACCTCTATAGATTCGTCGCGCTCGACGAAGGGGTCCAAGGGGAAGTTCATCCCCGGAATCGGCGGGGTGACTGCGGATGTTCCGGCGCTGGCGGTGAAGCTGGGGGCGCTGAGTGAGAAGTCTTCGCTCGCGGGCGATCCGATGCCTAGCTCGCGGCGATCGCGCTCGAGCTGGAGTAGTTCTCGGCGCCGTTCTAGTTCCTTGTCCTTCCTCTTCTCCTCGAGTGCCGCGACCCTCTCGTCCTCCTCCTTCTTCCGTGCGGCAGCCCTCTCCTCCTCTGCTATCCTATCATTCGCCTCCTCTCTTCTCCGCGCGGCGGCTCTCTCCTCCTCGGCTACTCTCGCTTTCTCCTCCTCTCTCCTCCGCGCGGCGGCTCTCTCCTCTTCTGCGGCTCTCTCTCTCTCCTCCTCTCGCTTCCGCGCGGCGGCTCTCTCCTCTTCTGCGGCTCTCTCTTTCTCCTCCTCTCGCTTCCGTGCGGCGGCTCGTTCCTCTGCGGCGATCCGCTCTTTCTCCTCCTCTTTCCTCCGTGCCGCTGCTCTCTCTTCCTCCTCCCTCTTCGCCTCCCGTTCTTTAGCCCTCTCCTCCCTCTTCAACTTCTATTCGGCAACGTCCGCATCCACGCTGGCAAGGACGTAGTCTTTGAGCTCAGTGCCGGCGAGCCCTAAGCTCTCGCCAATACTCTTGTACTTGAGAGCGAGCTCTCCCCGGTCGGCCATGACAAGAGAAGCGACTTACCTTAAAAGGTTCTAACCGTGATGAAGGGGCGCACACAAGGGGGTACACTGACAGCAAACAAGGGGCGGGCTGAAATGAACTAAGATGAAATGGCACAGGGGCGAGTACAACACAGCACAGACACAGAGACAACAAGCAATCAATCAAAGCAAAAAAAAATTGGATGCAAGAAAAACCTTTGCGTATCACCACAATTCTGGAGTGCCAGTAAGGGACCTATGGGGCTATGCTATACACTACTAGGCTTAGGGGGCTAGGTCCTATCTCTACTGGGCTGGGGTGGAAAGCTAAGTCTTTTGTCTCGTCGAGTTGGGGTGGGAATCTAAGTCTTTAGTCTCGTCGGGGTCGCCAAAGTTAATGTCACAAATAAAGGGGTTGGGGGGATGAGGATTAGCACTTATTCCCCCGCACTGTGTTGCCTCCCTTGTATAGGCCAACGTTGCGGCGACATTCAGGGAAATAAGGCTGGGGGTTACTAAAGAATGAAAGACAGTCAAAAGGCCAGACGAGAAGAAGATAGGCTAAACTAGGAAATAATTCGAACAAGGGGAAGTCCAGTTGTTACAGTATTTATCTAGCCAATTTTATTAAGTGGAAGTAGGTCGGCTGAGTTGGGTAATCTAAAGGCTGAGTCACTGAATATTGTCAATAATAGTTCTGAGTATCTTGGAGATATTCTGGGCGGGCGGTCTGGGGAATGCTAGGGCGATTGAGGACTGATTTCATCACTGAGCAGGAGGATATCTGGATTGTTCGGGTGGCTTAGCCAGAATGTCTCTGAATTGTGGTGCGCGTTGAATAGGCACTTAGCTTGGTTAGCGTAGGGCGGTGGTTGTCTCAGGCTTCTGGATGGTCGGTGATTCAAGGGTCCAGAAGTTTGCATGGGTGGCCAATGCGGGGCACTGGGTCACCGTCTTGGGTAATCGGCTTGGTGATGCAAGTCAAGTGGGGCGAGGCAGGGGTGCGTCACAGCCTACGTTGCTGGCTGATGGCGAAACTTCGTGGGGTGCGCTTCTCAGTGACGCCCTGGATTGTCAGGGTCGCACGCAGCGGGTCGAACGTCTTGTAGCCGGTATAGGGGCAGGTACAGGAGCCCGTATAGGAGCCCGTTCTGTAACGTAGTACAGACTCCAAATCAGCTATGCACATATATCCTTAATAAAATGCATCATTATTGTGATAAAAATTCTATTTTCCCTTTAAATCAAGCAGGTTTTAGAAAAGGAAGATGTACTACTGATCATTTAGTTAAACTAACATCACATATAAAAAAGCAGTTTTCTCATAGAAAGTCTACGTTAGCAACATTTTTTGATGTACGTAAAGCGTATGATAGTGTTTGGCATGCACGTTTACTTTACAAATTGAAGAATATAGGAATATCCCGAATAATGTATCAATACTTTAAGAATTTTTTATCTCAAAGATACATTTGTACCCGCGTTGGTAAAACATTTTCCTCCTTTCAGCAGATTGACATGGGTATTCCTCAAGGATCAATAATTGCCCCAATTTTATTTTCTATTCTTATTTACGATCTTCCAAAAGACATGTCTAAACACACTAATGTTGTGCAATATGCAGATGATGTTGCTATTTGGATTAATACTAATTTAAGAAAAAATACATGCAAAAGAGTTGTAAGCTATGTACAAAAAGATATATCAGATAGAACTTAATAAATTGAATATATTTATGATAGAAAATGGTCTTCAGTTATCTGCGGAAAAAACCTGCCTGGTGTTGTTTAATAATGGTGTAAATTCAAAGTGTTTGCCTAAGTTAGAACTAAATGATAAAATTCTAAATTATAAGCAAAATGTAAAATTCCTGGGTGTATATCTTACTCCAAAATTATCTTTGAATTTTCATATTAAATACTTATTATCAAAAGCTAGTAAAAGGTTAAATTTTTTAAAACTACTTTGTGCACAGCCATGGAGTCAAGACACAAATACATTACTTCATTTGGCAATATCTCTAGTGAGGTCAGTGCTTAGTTATGGACAAGAAGTATATTTTTCAGCTTCAAAGTCATTGCTAAATAAGTTGCAAAGTATTGACAGTAAAGCAATTAAAATAGCACTAGGTGTTCCAGTGCATTCAAGTACACTTAAGTCATATAAAGAAGCTTGCCTGTTATCTTTTCCTGAACAACAAAAATTATCAGTTGCAAAATATGTAGTCAGAGGTTTGTCAGTTCCAAATTCTGTTTCAGAAGAAATATTAATTGATTCTAATATAGATTTTCCAAAAAGAGCTAGGAATTTGACGTATCTCCAATCAATACGAAATTATACAAATGATATATTAACAACTTGTAATATTGATATTTCATCTATCCCTATATTACCAAGTATTCCTCAAATTCCGCAGTGGGAACATACAAATGCACAATTTGATATTGATTACTCTCTAACAAAGAAAAATGAAAATGTTAATCTAGTTGTTACTGAAGCTAGGGAGCATATCGAAAGGCAATATACTAACCATTTAAAAATTTATACTGATGGGTCAGTGTTAGAAACATCAGATGCTGGAGCTGGAATTGCGATCCCTGACTTAAAAATTCAAAAATCATATTATGTTGGTAAGAATGTATCAGTATTTACAGCAGAATTGTATGCTATCCTTATGGCTTTAAACATAATTTGTAAGTTCCCAATTGCTTTCTTTAATATCCTTATATGTGTTGATTCAAAATCAGCATTATATTCTTTCCAACATTGGTCATGTAAAACGAGAACAGATATTTTATTTGAAATCAAGTTTCTAATTCATTATTTGGTATCTAAAGGTATTGGAATCAGCTTTTGCTGGATTCCATCTCATTCGGGTATTTATTGGAATGACGTAGTTGATAAATTGGCGAAACAAGGAGCAATGAAAGCAAATAATTCTGTTGCATGTAATAACATATCACCTTCAGTATATGAATTATTATCCTTACTGGAAAAGCGTATGCATTCTGATTTACCTCAGAGTAGAAACGTCGAAAATTATGCTTGTCCAAGACATTTGTGTAGGCTAATTAATAAATTAAGAGTAAATTCATGGAACACAAAGTTTTCAAAAAATATCTTGTGTACTTGTTTATTCCCAATATCTGTTAAACATATTTTATATGAATGTCCTATTTTGACACCACTTTATGAAGAAAAGAACATCATTGTGGGTATTCAAGAAGACATTGACATTTTATTGCATAGTCCTGCAATAATGGAGATAGTTCGTATAATATACGTGTCCGCAGTTGGAAAATGTTTGTAGTATTATTAGTAATAAGCTTAATGTTATTATTTATGGTTGCATTTCAGTTTTATTGGATGTCTGTATGTCCATGCGTGAGAATGAAGTGGTCTAAAATCACAACGTGAAGAGACTTTAAAATAAAATATTGAATTGAATTGAATTGGGTGCAGCGCCTGTTAGCGCGCGTGCCCATCAGATTTTCAAATTTGGACGGACCGGCCAAGGGTTGACCGGTTCGTACCAACAGTCCAACAATTGCAACCATGGTTATGGGGCTTTAGTGGAGTTTACTGGCAGCCGCTAATATATAATAACTTCGGCGCCTTAAGATGGGGCGGCGGACAACCGGGGCAGATATCTGTACAATGGGAACATGGGAGAAGCAAATGGGGTAAATACAGGACAATGGGGGTTGTAGGCAAAGGGCTGTACTGGGGGACTTTAATCTATGTGGTGGGACAGCATGGCATGGGAGATTTATACATGGGGCTAGCAGGGAGCATACAAGTATAAATTCAAACATGGCATGTACAATAATCAAAGGCAGATAATATATACAAGGAATAAAATACATATCACAGCAACACATCAAGACAAAACCACAAACACGAACGTACATATCTACAGGACATACGAACATGTTGGGCGATCGACGGGTAATGGGAATGATAAATGATATAAAGTAAATTTCCTCTCTTACCTTGACTAAGAACGGGTCGAATCCCAAGAGTACTGCCGAGGCTCAGTGGTCACCGCGTGATGGGACGTGTCCGGGGCAGGCAGTTGGGTATTCGGAGGCTGAAGGCTAGCGGCTGACTCAGAGTCTTGGTGAGGTGGGAGCTTTAGAGCGAGTTCCCGAGGGGCGGGGCTTAGTCGGCTTAGCCGGCCAGCGTGGGAGTGATGACTGGACACAGCCAGCGTCAGAGGTGCATCGTCCGTTTGTCACAATCATGACCACAGAGTTGGAGATCTATGTGAGGGAGAATCTACCTACAACGAGCCATGCGGCAGCAGAGTTAGCGCAGCGTGTGGTAGACGCGAAACGAGCAGCGTCAGCACCGGCACCTGTACTACCCAGTCAGCGACGTAGTTTTCCCAGACGACCGGAAGCTACTCAGCTACCTAGCAACCGGGAAGGTCAGGTTCAGAAGGCAGGGAGGACAGAAGGGGGTAGTGGGGTACGTCGTTGCTACCGATGTGGGTCGGAAAAGCATATGGTCAAGGACTGCAAAGTCAAACCTCAGTCTGTGAGCCAGGTTACGGTGGGGCGTACTCTTTCCACGGAGACCGCACCTCAGGCTAGCGTGTGCGCAATCAAACCGCATGATCCATGGGGCCAAGGTAGGGCGAATGGGCAGGACGTTCGGGTGTTGAGAGATACGGGGGCGGAGATAGGGGCAGTCGCGGGCAGGTTAGTCAAACCAGCGGATTTGACGGGCCGGACTGTAGAGATTTGCTTGGCGAATCGATCGAACGTGGGTCTGTTACCTACGGCTTGGGTGGAGTTGGATTGTGCGCTGGTCAGAGGGAGGGTGGAGTTGGTGGTTTTCGAGGATGGGCCCGATATCATCCTGGGTAACTGGGTGACGTTCGATAACGGGGAAAAGAGTCCTGTTTCCTTGTTCGGGGGTGAGTGCGCGTTGGCTGCAGCAGTGCAGACCCGGGCGCAAGAGAAAGGCGAGAAGAAGAGGGAAGTACCGTTAGCGGTGGTCGAACCATCCCAAATTTCCGTAAGACCCCAGAGCTTATCAAGATGCAAGAGACCGACGAGACGCTCGCGAAGGCGAGAAAGTTGGCACAGAGTGGTGGGATTATAGCGTCAGGTAGGGCATCGGCAGAGTTTCGCAAGAAGAAGGGGGTGTTGTACCGGGTACATACTAAGAGAGGTAGCCAGGTAACGCAACTGGTAGTCCCGAAACAGTTGAGAGGGGGGATCCTTCAGTTGGCTCACGATCCACCCATGGTTGGGCATTTGGGAGGTAAGCGTACCAGGGAGCGGATCTGGGGAACATTCTACTGGCCGGGGATGTGTGCCGAGGTACGGAGGTATTGCGCCAGTTGTCCAGAATGTCAGAAGGTAGTACCGAGGGGAAGAGTGAGAAAGGTGCCACTACAGCAACTTCCGCTGGTGGACGAACCGTTTTAGAGAGTGGCCATAGACATTGTGGGACCTATTAGACCCAAGTCAGATCAGGGTAACATGTATATCTTAGTAGTAGTAGACTATGCCACACGCTACCCCGAGGCTGTACCGCTCAAGGGCATAGAGGCAGAGAGGGTGGCAGAAGCGCTGTGGGAGATTTGGTCGAGGGTGGGCGTACCTAGGGAAGTTTTGACAGATCAAGGGACGCAAGTCATGTCTGAGGTCATGCGGGAGATGAACAGACTACTGTCAATCCACGGGAAAGCCACCACGCCGTATCATCCACAGTGCAACGGACTAGTTGAGCGCTTCAACGGGACGCTAGTGTCCATGCTCAAAATGCTAGCGACGGAGCAACCTACAGCATGGGACCGCTACATCCCAGCGCTACTATTCGCCTGTCGAGAGGTAGCACAAGAGTCCACAGGGTTCTCTCCTTTCGAGCTACTGTATGAAAAGACCGTACGAGGGCCGATGACTGTGTTGCGAGACCTATGGACCAAGGAGATACAGGAGGAAGAAGTAAAACTGAGTAGCCAGTACGTGGTGGACTTGCGTAACCGCATTGAAGAGACGTGCAAGTTGGCGCAAGAGAACCTCAAAACCGCGTCAGCCAAACAGAAACGACACTTCGACAAGAAAGCGAAACGGCGTGTGTTCAACGCAGGGGAGCAAGTGTTGCTGCTGCTGCCAGAAAAGCGAAACAAGTTGCAACTGGCATGGCGAGGACCGTATGAAGTGGTTGAGCACGTGGGCGAGTGCGATTATCGGATCAAGATGCGAGGAAAGAACAAGCTGTTGCCACGCCAATCTGCTAAAGAAGTTCTACACGAGAGCGTCTGTAGCTACGGTCAGCAGGGGCGACGATCACGTCAGGGGAGATAAGGGCAGACTGATGAAGTGGGCGATTCGTCTGCATCCGTCTTTCGGAATTGTAGAACATACCACAGGGAGGACGACGGACCAGCAGAGTTCCTCATTAGGAGTACTCAGTAGGTAGCGTAGAGAAATTCGCGTCGTAGTTAAGGTTCTTCAAGGTGTTAAGAACTGGGGGGGGGGGGGGGGAGGTTGTGTGACGACACGAGTTTCAGCATTAACAGAGAGAGCTATATTTTGTGCGAAGTTGCACTTCTCTACTGTGTAGTGTACATAGATGGCTTGACCGTTTTCTTTGTTGCGTACGAAAGAATGCAGGAGCTGTAAGTCCAAGTGCGTAACGTAGTAAATGGGGTTATGTAGAATAAGAAGAGGGTTACTGAACGGAACTCGACTGGTTTACCTGAGGCCTGGGTTGCATTTAGTAAGGCAGAGTGGATTTGGTGTTTTTTGCGTGAGGTCAACTTTAGTTGGAGAAGTAACCTTGTGACTGTGTGTCAAACGAGTAGTAGGTTTTCTTTTCCAAAAGGGTGCTGTAATCGTTGTTTCGAGCCACCCAAGGTCTTACGCCCTCATCGGGGTAAGAATGCCTAAAGTCTGTGAAGGAGGAAAAGTAATTGCCATTTATTGGAGATAAATGTAGGATTCTTTCCTAAGGTTGTGTAGTCCTCTATTGGGCACCTGCCGAGGCTCAAGGTCTTTTGAAGAATTGAGATGTCCTTATTATTGTGTGAATAACTCGCAAATACCCAGAAACGAAATTAACTCTCAGGACTAACCAGTGTGTGTACTGTGTTGTGTTGTCACTGTGTTGGGGAGGTGTGTCACAGGCCGAGACCTAAACGATGTGCATCTGAGCTGTACCCTTTGCCTCTACAGCTGGGAAGTGAGGACGTTGATTCCACCACCATCGCCTCGTCTTGCTTCGGGACCGTGGGCGTCGCCATTTTCTACAGGAATTACATGCACCACACCCGCGCACACACAGACTTGCACTACACGCACATAAAAACATATTTCATTTAGTTAATTGAATCATCCATCATTTTGAGTGAATAACTGCTTAGCTCCTACTGAGCTTCGAACAAATGACATTTTGAACAGTGCTTCTGATCTGCAAGATAGCTTGGACAGTAGTTTGAATATAAAGGAATTGCAGCTCCATTTCTTTATTTGGAATTTATAGTATTTTGAATTGATTGTTTATTTATACTTCGTTGGACATTATTGTGGGAAACCTGTTGATGTTTAGTTCTGTTTGGTTGAACAAGGGAGGTAATTGTTAGTTAATACTGGGGTGGGGGACTTGATAGGGGTGGAGGGTGGTTTAGTGCCCCATTGTCCTGTGTATGTGTGTCGGTTGTTGAATAAAAGAGTGTGATTGTTATTCTGGCATTTGTGTTAGTTTATTTTTGTTTGAGTTTCTATCTCCCCACTCGTTGCTTGAGCTGACGTCGCGGAACCCGCCCGGGTGACGTGACCATGATGATGATGATGATGATGATGATGATGATGATGACGATGATGATGATGATGATGATGATTATTATGGTACTACTACTACTGCTACCACCACTACTACTACTACTACTACTACTTCTTCTACTACTACTACTACTACTACTACTACTACTACTACTACTACTACTACTAGCCTACTACTACAGGGTGCCATCACGCACTTTTTGTTGATTGGAAGTCCAAGGCTTTCGATCTAAAGAAATTGCTATTTAATGGAAGGAGGCAAAGAAATCCCTTTTTATTCTCTTTTTTAAACTTTATTTTATGTTATTTTAGTTTGTTTGTAATTTAGACTGACTGCACCGGATACCATTATTAAATGAATGGAGGAAACCAGAGTGCCCAGAGAAACCCTCGGGGACCTCAAAGTGTGATACGTTACGTAAGTCACATAAGTTCGTCCGCTGTGGAATTAAGAAGAAAAAACAAACACTTTTATTAGTGATTGATCATTATTTGGGCGACCTCTTGTTGGTATTCTCTTCTTGTTTAAAGTTTTATTGCAGGAAAACAAGGCGGAATCTGTGTGCAAAAATACCTTGTTACAGTACCAAAAACACAGAAAACAGTTCCTATTAAATCACGACAGTTAAGCCTATATGCATCTTCATAGAACGAGTGATCTCTAAACTGTCACTGTAACTGCTTCATTTTAGAGGAACGAAGTTCTATTGTACTGTATTGTATTGTATTGTATTGTATTGTAACATCGAGTTATGATACAAATAATGCTTTTTTGTGTTTGTTCTTAATTAAGAAATACAGTGCTAAAAATCATGTTATTTATTTACGTGCTTGTTTATTGCAAAAAGCTACACTTTTTTTGTGTTTTTAGGTTATATGTTTTTAAAACATGGATTGATATGACTATGTACAATTTGACAGCATCTGTATCGAAACTAGTGTTGGCGTTCAGAAGAATATCGCTTGTTGCATCTTCCAGTTTAAATACTGTTTGCCATAATCAATGTATGCTGTCGAAGCACCCACATCTGATTTTAATATTCAGCTGATACTAAAGAATGTCCTGCAAAACATTACAATTAAGTCTTAGGGGAAAATACAAAGTTCATTGCGTTTTTGCTAAAGGAAATACAGATTTTGATTCTGATTGTGAACAAATGAATCATTTGGAACTCTATAAAAACATAGCTTTTTTTTACGAATATCTTTTCACCAGAATATTACAAAACAGGCTGCTAATTATAATGTATTAAAAACAAAACGATTCAGCATTAACAGTATTGAGCATATTATCCTTTTTTTCAGGGAATTCCCCGAGGGAACCAGGGCACGGCGTAGCAAAGGAACTCAAAACAAAACAGGATTAGTGCAGTACAGACACACAATGTAACATTACCCCAGACACACAATGTAACATTACCCCAAAATCGTGATCGTTAAAGTCTCACAGCCTTTCCCATAATGCTGATTTCTGGCGTAAACAGGTTTTTGTCGTCTTCTGCTTTTTACTGCAGTGTATTGCACTTTTAGAAACTTGTTAAAGCGAGAGAGAGAGAGAGAGAAAGGGAGAGAGAGAGGGGGGGAGAGAGAGGAGAGAGAGAGAGAGGGGGGAGAGGAAAGGAGGAGGCTGTCAGCTTTAGATTGTTTCAAATATATTTATGACAGGAATACAGCATTTAGTGGGAAAATTGGTAGATCTTCGCAATAATTCACTCTCGCACTCAAAGCAGAGAGGGGGGGGGGGTGGGAGGGAAGAAAGGAGAGAGAGCGAGAGAGAAAGGAGAGAGAGAGAGTCAGAGAGCGAGAGAGAGAGTCAGAGAGAGAGAGATTGGAAAAAGAAAAACAGTGATAGGGAGGGTAATAGGGTTGATGGGGGAGTAGTGAAGAATAGAAGTGTAGGGCATGCGTACTTCCTAGTTCCGGTCTAGTGATTGTGGGCTACATTTCTACACTAGGACGCGGTATCAAATGGCTGCTGACAACAACCCCCGCTCTTTAAAGCCCATTTGCACCCAAATTTTATTTTTTGATGAAAGTTATGTGAATGTGTAGCATTTAGCATACAAACAACATATCTGATAGTTATTTTGAGGAAATATGTGAAAAAAGTGGTTTTATGAGAGTGTTTGTGGCGATCCCAAATATGGGATCGTGGGAGCGAGAGGGTATGGGTTTTCACTTATGCCGTTATGGGCACATCAAGAAGGCACGCTAACAGATGTATTTATTTGAACTTTATTAAGTCCTCTGTGAAAGAAAAAGGTTTTGCCATAATAAAAAGTTCTATCCTATCCTATCCTGTCCCGTAACCCGAAGGTCGTAGGGGCACCACAGATGATCGTTTAACCAGCATACTCCATCTTTCTCTGTCCTCAGCAGCCCTGATGGCTTCGCTCAGTGTCAAACCAGTCCATTCTCGAATGTTGTCCTCCCACCTCTTTTTCGGTCTCCCTCTTCTTCTACCTCCTTGCACTGTGCCTTGCAGAATAGTCTTTGCAAGGCCTGATGATCTGGTGACGTGGCCATACCACCGAAGTTTCCGTTTCTTCACCACTGTTAGCAGGTCATCGTGTTGTCCAATGGCTTGTGTGATGGTCTGTCGGACTTCGTCGTTGGTGATGTGTTGGGTATAGGAAATGCCCAGAAGTCTTCTGTAGCACCTCATCTCCATGCTTTGTATTCTTCGTTGGAGATCTGCTGTGAGGGTCCATGCTTCGCAAGCATATAGGAAGATGGAGATGACAAGGGAGCGCAGCAGTCTTACTTTGGAATGTAGACTGATGGTCCTGTCTTTCCAAATGGGCTTCAACCTTGTCAGGGCAGCAGTTGTTTGTGCGATCCTGGAGAGGACTTCCTGTCGGGACCCATTGTCTGATACAATGGCTCCTAAATATTTGAAGCTATGCACTGTGTCGAGGGATTGGCCTTGGACTTTGATGTCCGTATTGATGCCATTGGTGTTGTTGGTCATCATTTTGGTCTTCTCTGCACTTATTTCCATTCCATAGGCTTTGGAGGTGGTGTCAAGCCTCTGTACCAGCTGTTCAAGTTCTTGTTCCTCTCCAGCCAATCCATCAATGTCATCTGCAAAACGAAGATTGGAGATTGCTCTACCCCCTATGCTGACTGTGCCTTCATGGTCTGCAAGAGCATCCGACATGATGCGCTCTAGGAAGATGTTGAAGAGTGTTGGAGAGAGTAGGCATCCTTGACGCACGCCGATTGTTGTTCTGAACCAATTCCCGATGGCTCTGTTGTGGAGGACTGCACTGGTAGCCTTGTCATACAGGCTTTTGATGACTTCAATAATTTTAGGGCTGATGTTGTACACTTTCATTGTTGCCCATAGAGCTGCATGCCAGACTCGGTCAAACGCCTTCTTGAAGTCTATGAACACATGATATAGATGTTGTTGGTGCTGTAGGTATTTCTCACAGATTATTCTGAGGTTGAAAATCTGCTCAGTGGTACTTCGCCCTGCCCTGAATCCTGCTTGTTCTTCAGCTATGATTTGTTCAGCTTGGGGTTTCAACCTGTTGAGTATTATTTTCAGGAGGACCTTGCTGGGATGGCTGATGAGGCTGATGGTCCGGTAATTTTCACACTCCTGAAGGTTACCTTTTTTGGGAAGAGTGATGACAAGCGACTGGGTCCATGGTATAGGCCACTCCCCACTCTGCCAGATCTTGTTACAGATAATGGTGAGGGCATCAATCATCGCTTCTCCTCCTGCTTGTAGCAGTTCCGCGGGTATGTTGTCCACTCCCGCTGACTTCCCTTTCTTTAGCGCTTGCACTGCTGCCTCAACTTCTTCCCGGAGAATTGGGAGGATTTCTTCTTCTTCTCTGTTCTCGGGACATGCTAGAACTGATGGGTCTCCATTTGGTGTATGGCTGTAAAGGTCAGAGCAGTACTCTGTCCATCTGTCCAAGACTTCTTGTTCTTCTGTAAGGCATATGCCAGACTTGCTTTGGATAGTGGAGACTTTGGGCTGTTTGACACTTGTCAGCCGCTTCACAGTCTGGTAGGCCTTCTTGCTGTTGTTCTTGTTCAGACTGTTCTCTATTTCCTGGCCAGGAAATAGAGAACAGTCAATAAAAAGTTAAAAATTACAAATTACTAAATACCGAAATCTCTCATAAATAGTGCGAAAGTAAGACAGTGCAGCCTCAAATGAATCATTTTCAAAGAAATATTCCAACTTGGTACACAAACAGCTACAACCTAGATAAATCAGATACTTTTACAAAAGAAAAAAATGCATGTGTGATAGAAGTAAAAAAAAAAAACTCTCACAAAGTGCCAGCACAGTGAAGTGCCATCATCAAAGAAATCTGAAACAAATGCTGAAAGCCAACTAAATGCAATCTAAACATTTGTAAAAGGAACATAGATTATTCCAAACACGAATGGTTTGTATGAAGAGACAACACGCAATAACATCAGAGTAGAATGTATTTCAGTCCTGTCATCAGCATCATTGTGTCATTTCACTGAGAATGAAACCTGGCAAAGTATCTGTCATGTACACCGACATTTCATGCATATGTGCTTCGTCTTCATGCCACAATAGGCACACTTGAGCTGGGTCGGTGAGGGCTGCACCAGGTGGTCAAGTCGGTCCAATCGGATGTTGTCTGGGACACGCTTGTCAAACTTGGGGAACCCTCTGGGGCGTCCTTGAGTAAAAGCAGGAGCTCTGGTTCCGGCAAGGAGTGATCGAGCAATTGAACAACGAGTGGCCAGGAGGTCGTTGGTCCTGTTCACTACATCCCTCGACAGCCTCCGGAGGTACCAGGCTTGTTGGACACACAGGTCCACACAGTATGCAAATATTGGTCACCACCACTTCTTTGATCTGATCGTCGTCCGATATTTCTCAAAATTCTGATCCATGAGATCTATTCCAGCCATGGTGCGGTTGTAGTGCCTTATGATGTTAGGCTGGCCAATGTTGACACGTCTCCCATCTGCTCTTGACCAACGCTTTGCTGACTGTATTGGTTTACACCAACGAAGTTGGAGACGGCATTGACAACATTGTTGTAATTCCAACGGACAACCACAGTTCCATTTTTGATGTCAGTAGAATAGTCGAAGGTGCCTCTCCGGGTTTTCTCCATCTCCTTCATAGTCTTGAGAGGACAATCTCCAGTGCGGTTTGAGCGAAGTGTTCCAGTGCACGCGATCTTCTTGGTCAGACATTCGACAAGGGCCAGGGAGGTAAATAAGTTGTCAAACGTAAGGTGGTAGGAGTAGCTGCCTTCTTCTTGAAGCTCTGAAATGAGGTCTACCACCACGGAACCCCCCATTTCAAGTTCAGGATACTCAGTTTGTCGTCCTCGAGCTCCTTGGTAGGGATCAAACTGGACCACATAGCCCAGTGGTTTAGCCAAGACCCACATCTTGAAGCCAAAACGAATAGGCTTGCCTCTGATGAATTGTTTAGCTCCATGCTTGCCGAAGTATGGGATCATTGACTCATCAATACTCAAGTTCTGGGTCTTCATGAATGTGAAGAACTTCAGAAAATTCTCGTTGAGCAAGCTGACGAGAATTCGGACTTTGCTGAACTTGTCACCAGCGTCTAGGTTGGCATTATCACTGAGATAAAGATATCTCATGAGCTCATCAAATCGATTTCTAGACATTGCAGCAGAGATAGCTTCATTGTGGACATCGGGGCCAAGATGGACAAAACTTCATGTACGTCCTGAAAAAACACACAGGACAAATATTACGGTAAATTTTGGTAAAAAGACAGCAGCAGAGAATGTTTTAGAATGTTGCTTATGTTCCCTAGCATTGTAAGAACCTGTAAATAATATTAGAGCTAACTTTGAGCCAAGCACTTATGAGTACATGAGAGATAACATACCTAAAACACTAGAGTACTACAAGTGAAAAACCCCTACCCTCTTGCTCCCGCGATCCCATATTTGGGATCGAACTTTGACCTTTAGCTACTTCAAAACTAAAAGCTTTACAAAAAAACTGAGAGACTTGATTTTAGATAATAGGCAGAACTGTAACTTTGCTTCATAAGGTGTTACAAAAATCCTAACTGGTAACATGCTATTATAGCTTACCTTTTCTGTGTTGCCATGCTGCTGTTGAAATCTGGGGGGTGTCAATTTCAAAGTGACAGAAAGTCAAGTGTTAAAGGCCCTATCCTATCCTATCCTGTCCCATAACCCGAAGGTCGTAGGGGCACCACAGATGATCGCTTAACCAGCATACTCCATCTTTCTCTGTCCTCAGCAGCCCTCATGGCTTCGCTCAGTGTCAAACCAGTCCATTCTCGAATGTTGTCCTCCCACCTCTTTTTCGGTCTCCCCCTTCTTCTACCTCCTTGCACTGTGCCTTGCAGAATGGTCTTTGCAAGGCCTGATGATCTGGTGACGTGGCCATACCATCGGAGTTTCCGTTTCTTCACCACTGTGAGCAGGTCATCGTGTTGTCCAATGGCTTGTGTGATGGTCTGTCGGACTTCAACGTTGGTGATGTGTTGGGTATAGGAAATGCACAGAAGTCTTCTGTAGCACCTCATCTCCATGCTTTGTATTCTTCGTTGGAGATCTGCTGTGAGGGTCCATGTTTCGCAAGCATATAGGAAGATGGAGATGACCAGAGATCGCAGCAGTCTTACTTTGGAATGTAGACTGATGGTTCTGTCTTTCCAAATGGGCTTCAACCTTGTCAGGGCAGCAGTTGTTTGTGCGATCCTGGAGAGGACTTCCTGTCGAGACCCATTGTCTGACACAATGGCTCCTAAATATTTGAAGCTGTGCACTGTGTTGAGGGATTGGCCTTGTACTTTGATGTCCGTGTTGATGCCATTGGTGTTGTTGGTCATCATTTTGGTCTTCTCTGCACTTATTTCCATTCCATAAGCTCTGGAGGTGGTGTCAAGCCTCTGTACAAGCTGTTCAAGTTCTTGTTCCTCTCCAGCCAATCCATCAATATCATCCGCAAAACGAAGATTGGAGATTGCTCTGCCCCCTATGCTGACTGTGCCTTCGTGATCTGCAAGAGCATCTGACATGATGCGCTCTAGGAAGATGTTGAAGAGTGTTGGAGAGAGTAGGCATCCTTGACGCACACCGATTGTTGTTCTGAACCAGTTCCCGATGACGCTGTTATGGAGGACTGCACTGGTAGCCTTGTCATACAGGCTTTTGATGACTTCTATGATTTTAGGGCTGATGTTGTACACTTTCATGGTTGCCCATAGAGCTGCATGCCAGACTCGGTCAAATGCCTTCTTGAAGTCTATGAACACATGATATAGATGTTGTTGGTGCTGTAGGTATTTCTCACAGATTATTCTGAGGTTGAAAATCTGTTCAGTGGTACTTCGCCCTGCCATGAATCCTGCTTGTTCTTCAGCTATGATTTGTTCAGCTTGTGGTTTCAACCTGTTGAGTATTATTTTCAGGAGGACCTTGCTGGGATGGCTGATGAGGCTGATGGTGCGGTAATTTTCACACTCCTGAAGGTTACCTTTTTTAGGAAGAGTGATGACAAGCGACTGGGTCCATGGTGTAGGCCATTCCCCACTCTGCCAGATCTTGTTACAGATAGTGGTGAGAGCATCAGTCATCGCTTCTCCTCCTGCTTGTAGCAGTTCCGCTGGTATGTTGTCCACTCCCGCATTGCACTGCTGCCTCAACTTCTTCCCGGAGAATTGGGAGGATTTCTTCTTCTTCTCTGCTCTCGGGACATGCTAGAACTGATGGGTCTCCATTTGGTGTATGGTTGTAAAGGTCAGAGCAGTACTCTGTCCATCTGTCCAAGACTTCTTGTTCTTCTGTAAGGCAAATGCCAGACTTGCTTTGGATAGTGGAGACTTTGGGCTGTTTAACACTTGTCAGCCGCTTCACAGTCTGGTAGGCCTTCTTGCTGTTGTTCTTGTTCAGATTGTTCTCTATTTCCTGGCATTGATCTTCTATCCAGTTCTCCTTTGCTGTGCGCATGCCTTTTCGGATGTCATTGTTGATTTTTCGGTAGACATCAGCTCCCTGTGAGGTGTTCTTTTTCTTTTTTAACTCTCTTCGTTTATCACACAGATCCAAAAGTTCAGGTGTGATCCACGGCTTCTTCTTTGGTCGGTGCTTGCCAAGGATCTCAGTGGCGGCATCTGTTACAGCTGAGTTGAAGGTATTGGTCATGGTGTTGACATCTACTTCGCCTGCCCCCAAAATAAGCAGTGGTGCAAATTTCCCTCCAATTGTGGCCTGAAATATTTTTGCCACCTCCGGGTCTTGCAGTTTGTCCAGGTCGAACTTCAGCCTAGTGCACTTTGCTGTATTTACTCTCTTCAAATGGAGCCGGAAAGACATCATCACGAGATCGTGGTCACTTCCAATGTCTGCTCCTGGAAAAGTGCGTGTCCTGCCAATGTTGATGCTTGATCTGAAGCGTTTCTTGACCATGATGTAGTCGATCTGGTTATGATGTTCCCCGCCGGGACTGTGCCATGTCCATCGTCTGGATTTTTTGTGGAGACCAAGCGTGTTTGCCAGTACCAGATTGTTGTATCTGGCAAACTCCAATAGCCTCAGACCCCTGTCATTTGTCTCGTTGTTGCAGTGGGGTCCGCATGTGTCTCCCCAGTTGCGGTGCGCATCTTGGCCAACCTTGGCATTCCAGTCGCCTTGCACTATGACTATGTCCTTCTTCGGCACTTGGTCAAGGACCGCCTGTATATTTTCATAAAAATCCTCCACTTCGCTGTCTTCATAGTCTGAAGTTGGGGCATAGGCCTGGATGATGGTAATGTTGAAAGGGGTTGCTCTCAGACGGATGGTAATGAGTCTACTGGAGACTGGGCGGCAACCCATGACAGTGGCTAGAATGTTCTTGTGGACCAAGAATCCAACGCCGTGTTCGTGCCTGTCATCTCTACCGCTGAAATAGAGCTTGTGGCCTTTGTCAGTCGTTGTTTCACCTAGGCCTTTCCAGCGCAGTTCGCTGATACCTAGAACGTTCCATCGATAGTGGTCCAGCTCGTGGGCCAGTTCTTCTAATTTTCCTTCCGCAGTTAGGGTCCTGACGTTCCAGGTTCCTATGACGATGTTGTTTCTCGTGCGGATCTTGCTATATTGTCCATCAGTAGCATACTTAACACCTCCGTCCTGGTGGCCAACGGAAGGCGCGGTCCTTGTGCCGGGTGACGGCCCGGGCGACGACCGATCCGGTATGGAATTAGTGGATTGTGTCATCATGTAGTGTGTCTTGGGCAAAAAAGACCTGGCAGGGCCCAATCCTCTCCAGGCTGTTGGCCACAGCCGAAATCCACGAATACAGTGTGGCTCGCCTTGGCCCTGAGCACGTGGTCGTTGAACCTGTAGTAACGTGAGGTTCCTCCGCCCTGGCCGGTGACTTCTGTGTAGAAGACTTTCGCCCAGTGATGCCGTGCTAACATCACCCCTGTTAGTCGCCTCTTACGACACGCCGGGAAACGTTGGGTCTATTCTATTTGCCCGAACCCACAGAGCACGTTAAAGGCCAGTCACTTCCTATTTACATTAGAACTTATCTGCTATCTCCCTTCAGCTGTCAAAACAATTGTGAACAGGAAAACCCAAACATTAGTGATGACAGCACATCGGATTCACGTGATCCCATATATGGGATCGTGGTAGCAAATGGGTTTTAACCTGTTTTGCAGTTCAGTCAGACGATGACCCGCCGACTTGTTCGGTTACAAAATGTATTTTCAGACTGTTGGTTTTCCTACAGGATAATTATAATTTATAACACCACCATTTTTACAACTGCGTGTTATGGCACATTCATGCAGGAATCCATCGCCTTCCAACGAGAGTATAAACCGAGGTCTAGTCAGTGAACGCTCGCATGCCATGGCTCAGACTTGTAAAGATCCTAACGCTCATGTCCTAAACGAATAAACACCAGATTTTACATTAATACAACCAACAAGCCCCATGACCTAGTCCCCATTTTGGTCTCTCAGGATGGCTCAGTTGTCTGAGGCGTGAAACAGTGCGCATCAAGCAGCAATATTGCGGCTTGAGTTAGATCCTGTAATCGGTCAGTGACTTTTTTTTTAAACTACAGTTTATTGTCCCTTTCTATCAGGAAATTTTGGGCCGCCTCCCCTGGGGAAGGCGTAGTCGCAGCCTGTGGCGCGCCCAAACCCAACCTACCTAACATTAGTTGTGATTTTGAAATTTTGCTAGGGGAGCAAACCGGAGTACCCGGAGAAAACCCTCGAGACGTTGCCCGAGTCGAAAGTAAATAATAGTCGGAGAAACATAACGCCCAGATGCCGGATGGAACCTACACCTGTCACGCGCCATTGGTTTCTGGCTTGTGGACAATGCAAGTTAGTCCCGCCTTAGCCCACTTGGCCACAACGCTCGCTTGAGCAGCTCTGTGCGCTTGTAATGTGCAGTTCTAAGAAGTGATTGGCAAAGCAACACGTAATAGGAGATAAATCTTTCTCGTGTCGTGAAGAATGTTGTTGACGATGGCTGAAGTCAATATTGAAGGCGGATTATATTTCGTGTTTCAGCCCGTATTATGGTGAAGTCATGCGCTCATGGTGGCGCAGTAGCGAAGTGGTTAGAGCACACGCATGCAATGTTAAGCATCGTCAAGCACTGTATATGTGCCACTGAGGAGGACACCTGTTTCTTTGGAAATGTTTCTAATTTGTCATCACTATTAATCCTAGTGTTTCCTTGTAGCCTTATTGATCATCCTCATTCATCTTTGTACTTTCTTCTAACCTTCATCATCATCATCATCATCATCATCATCATCATCATCATCATCATCATCATTCGTCTTGATTCCATTTCACATCTGTATATTTTATGTAAAGACTCGATGGTGCGTGGTCATGTCTTTCATTAAATAGATCTTCTCTCTCTCTCTCTCTCTCTCTCTCTCTCTCTCTCTCTCTCTCTCTCTCTCTGTCTCTCTTTCTCTCTCGTAACTTTATATAAAGAGTGGTTGCGTGCATTGCTTTTCCTGTAATGATTTGAGAGAATTTTAGCATGTGTTTGTAGATTTCAAGAAAGCGTTTGACCGTGTCTGGCATGCAGCACTGTGGGCAACCATGAGAGTGTACAACATCAGCCATAAAATTATTAAAGTCATCAAAAGCCTGTATGACAAGGCTACTAGTGCAGTCTTCCACAACAGCGCCATCCGAAAATGGTTCAGAACAACAATCGGTGTGCGTCAAGGATGCCTACTCTCTCCAACACTCTTTAACATCTTCCTAGAGCGCATCATTTCAGATGCCCTTGCAGATCACGAAGATCACAGGTGTAGAGCAATCTCCAACCTCCGTTTTGCGGATGACATAGATGGGTTGGCTGGACAGGTGGTACAGAGGCTTGACACTACCTCCAGAACCTATGGAATGGAAATAAGTGCAGAGAAGACCAAAATGATGTCCAACAACACCAATGACATCAACACGGACATCAAAGTCTAAGGCCAATCCCTCAAGACAGTGCATAGCTTCAAATATTTAGGAGCCATTGTATCAGACAATGGGTCCCGACAGGATGTACTCTCTCCAAGATCTCACAAACAACTGCTGCCCTGACAGGACAATCAGTCTGCATTCCAAGGTAAGGCTGCTGCGCTCCCTTGTCATCTCCATCTTCCATTACGCTTGCGAAGATGGTTGGGGGTGAAGGGGGGCTGTGCGGGCGTAGGGTCTATTTGTTGCCTGTCTCAAGCAGTGTGTCGCCATATGGCGGTCCTGTGAGGCAGTTTCCAGTGGTCCTGGAGCTGATGACCTGTTGGGAAAACAGGAGAGCTGCATGCACAACTGTGGCCACTCGGGTTTGTCTCGTGTTTGTATTGTGTCGCCTTGTCCGTACCCAGGATGATCGCTGGTAGCGTAAGTACCTTCCAGCGATCCCTAGGTGGCCATTTTGCTCGGGTGCAAACATATTTGTATAAACATGTATATATTTTATCAGAAAATGGGTCCCGACAGGAGGTCCTTTCCAGGATCGCACAAGCAACAGCTGCCCTGACAAGGTTGAAGCCCATTTGGAAAGACAGGACTATTAGTCTACATTGCAAGGTAGGCTGCTGCGCTCCCTTGTCATCTCCATCTTCCTATACTCTTGCGAAACATGGACCCTCACAGCAGATCTACAACGAGGGATACAAAGCATGGAGATGAGGTGCTACTGAAGACTTTTGGGTATTTCCTATACCCAGCACATCACCAACAAGGAAGTCCGACAGACTCTCACACAAGCCATTTGACAACACGATGACAAGCTCACAGTGGTGAAGAAACATAAATTCCGATGGAATGGCTATGTCACCAGAGCATCAGTCCTTGCAAGGATTATCCTGCAAGGCACGGTGCAAGGAGGCAGAAGAAGAGGGAGACAGAAAAAGAGGTGGGAGAACAACATTCGAGAATGGACTGGCTTGACATTGAGTGAAGCCATGAGAGTTGCTGAGGACAGAGAAAGGTGGAGTACGCTGGTTAAGTGATAATCTGTGGTGCCCCAATGACCTTCGAGTTTTGTTTTATTTTCCTGCAGTTTATTATCCCTTTCTATCGGGAATTTCTGGGCCGCCTCCCCAGGGGATGGCGTAGTCGCAGCCAGTGGCGCGCCCAAACCCAACCTACCTAACATTATTTGTGATTTTTTTGAAATTTTTGCTGGGGGAGCAAACCGAAGTACCCGAAGAAAACCTTTAAGACGTTGCCCGAGTCGAAAGTAAATAATATTCGGAGAAACATAACGTCCAGATGCTGGCTCGAACCCACACCTGTCAGGCGCCATTGGTTTCTGGCCTTTGGACAAGGCAAGTTAGTCCCGCCTTAGCCCACTTGGCCACAACGCTCGCTAACGGGATAGGATACGATAGGGTATGATATATTTCATACGGTTAAGAAAGTTTGCTTTTGTATCCTATCCTATCCTATCCTATCCCGTAACTCAGAGGTCGTAGGGGTACCACAAATGATCGTTTAACCAGCGTACTCCATCTCTCCCTGTCCCAAGCAACGGTCTCCATCTTCTTCAATCTCCTTGTACTGTGCTTTGCAGGATGGTCTTTGCAAGGTCCGATGATCTGGTGACGCGGCCACACCATCAGAGCTTCCCTCCAATCACCACTGTGAGCATTTCATCGTGTTGTCCAATGGCTTGTGTGATGGTCTGTCGGACTTCATCGTTGATGATGTGCTGGGTATAGATGATGCCCAGGTTCTTGTGTAGCACCTCTTCTCCATGCTTTGTATTCTTCGTAGTAGATCTGCTGTGAGGGTCCATGCTTCGCAAGCGTATAGGAAGATGGAGATGACAAGGGAGCGCAGCGGTCTTACCTTGGAATGTAGACCGATGGTCCTGTCCCTTCAAGTTTCCGTGTTGAAGCCATTGGTGTTGCAGGCCAAATTGGTCTTCTCTGCACATATTTCCATTCCATAGGCTCTGGAGGTGGTGTCAAGCCTCTGTAACTATTTTTTCAACAGTTCTAAAGGGAAGTAATTTATGTATGACAAGTTTGTACTCCTTGCTAGCACTGTAAAAAAAAAATTAAAATATGAATGAAAATGCTTTTTTGTCAATGATTAAGAAAGAGATAATTCATCAATGGAATTTGAGCAGTTGTTCCCGATCAGTTGTAAATAGTAATAATTCATAAATTAAAATTAAATTCCCTCCAATTATAATAAAGGGAAATAATTTGAGAAATTCCATTCCTTTCAATTTATAATACAGGGAGGAAAAAATGTTTGGGAATAGAACGGAGAAAGGTAGTGATGTGCATTAAGATGCAGAAGAGTATGTGGATATTTTTTTCCTAAGTTGGTTGGATAATAATGCTATAATTGACTCTCATGTGTGTCATAGTGTACTGGTACTGGAATCTCCACCAGCACTGTTCCATCCTTGTTGTTTGTGTCGTGACGCGGGCCTTGACAGTAACCACACAGGAGCACTGTACAACCTGGCACCTCAACTGACTTAGAATCTGAGGGAACCACGGTGGTCGCTGACTGCCATCCAGTGGGACTGAAATTTAGAAAGTCCGTAACGTAAGAGTCTGTTTTTTAATCTATTTAAATTTGCTCAAATGAACTGTAAAAATACGTCAGTTTCTGAGAACATGCTAAAACACTGTTTTAAAGTGACGGAAAGAGCGCAATTTTGCAACAAGGGTTCGGGTAAGGGTTAGTTGTAGATCTATCCCTAGTCCTTGCCCTAACCCTTTTCTCTACAAAAATGCGATTTTTCCGTCCCAAAAGCCCATTTGCCTTCTTGGATTCTTAAATTGTATGAAACCAAGTGAGGACACTATCCAAACTGTGTTCCCAGATGACCGTACAAAAACAGATAAATCTTGTTTCTGAGAACATATATATATATATATATATATATATATATATATATATATATATATATATATATATATATATATATATATATATATATATATATATATATATATATATATATATATATATATATATATATATATATATATATATATATATATATATTCAAGAATCTTGTATAATTTGTAGCCACTGGAAATTATTAGAGAAATGTAACACTGTTTACAATATTGTTAAGCATTGTGTATAGTTAATATTTTTGTTCAAATTGTTAGTTAAATAATAACAAATGTTACAGCCATTTGTGAAATTGTATAGGCTGTTTTGTTTTCATAATAGTTAGGTGTGATTGTGGGTATACGGGTGGGTAATTATATAAATATTAGGTTAGTTCGTGTTTTGTGTGAGTAAACATTTTGTAATTGTTTCTTCTGGTGGTTTTGTGTGTTAGTTTTTGGGGTGGTTGTTTCTTGTATAATAAGCACACAGTGTGAACCCACCAAGGCAGTGGACGTGCAACCGTAACATTAAATTTTGAGATAATTTACCTACCACAGGCACTGAAAAAAGAGTTGTTGTGTTGTTGTATAAATTTTTATTCATCAGATTAACATAAGTTGTACTGGAAAAAGAGGTACATACCTTGTATATCATTTGCTCAAGAAGGATAAATATATAGTCAACTACACCTCTATGATTTGATTTTTAAAATGTTTTAAAAAAAATCAAATTAACAATGTGTTTAGTTAAAACAGATCAAGTTTAATGTTTTGACTCAACTATCTTCAAGAAAAAATAGCGCAAGCATAATTACTGCAAATTAATAATTTCTGTATTTGACGTATAGCATTAACTTAAATTTACCACATCCATCAAGACATGAAATTTGCAAAAGACAACAAAATGACAATAAAACAAACGATCTTATGTAAACAGTGGTAGCTGCCGAATGCGATTGGTTTTACGAACTCTCCACACTTCAGTTAAAACCATCGATTATATTGTCATTACTAAATAGCAAACATGCATGGCACAGAGTTAAATCACATAAACATGGATTACATAAACACGTAACATGAGGAGGACAAAAAGCAATGTTTATGTATTTAGACGAAACCCTTCGGACGAGAGCATAAACCGATGTATAGTCTGTGCACGCACGCATTCCATCGCATGGACTGTAAAGATCCTGACGCTCATGTCTTAGACGGGTGAGTGCCGTCTACTTGAATACACCCAGCACGCACTAGGTCCCTTCTCCCCATCCCCGGTCGCCAATGATGGTGCTCAGTCGTCTGGGCGTCAGACTATGCACCCAAAGATTGCAGGTGGGCGCCTCGGGCGGCTTGAGTTAGATCCTGTATTGACCAGCGCCTTGAGCAGCTCTTGAGCTGGAAAAGCGAATTACAAAGATTGATAAAAAAAAATAAATAACCTATAGGCACGTTACTTGGTAAGAACATTAATCAATTATTGTTAAGAGAGAAAAACAATTGCTAAGAAAATATTTAAAAAAAACTGTTAAAAAAGCCTTTACGGTGATCAGTGATGTGGCTGTAATTGCGCCAGTTTGTGGACTATATTTCACTTAGATGTCACCAGCACTAAAATATATACTAGATTTTTTTTTAATTTTCAGAACATGCAGATATTAAAATCATGACAGTAAACCCTTGGGTTCTTTTATGCCTTACTTAGATTGTGATGGATGGAATTTACATGACATAAACGGTAGAATGCGTCATCAGGACCAGGGTCCTGCATCATTTCAAGACTGCAAATGTTATCAGTTGCAGGTTTTGTGTTTTGGTTTGTTTTGGTTAATCTCCTCCCCTCTCCAGCATCATCGTCCCCTCTATTCACAGTTATCATTTACGTGGTTAACTGCGTCACCAGTGTCTGGGTTCATGTATGAGTCACCAAGATAGTTATAAATGTCATCAGTTTCTGTGATCTATATTATTTGGGATGGTTAAACAAGATGGCCGCAGAAGTCATCCAATTCTGTGTTCCATATATTTGGGATACGAGTGCCCAAGTTGGCCGTAAACGTCATCATGAGTTTCTGTGTCCTATATTATTTGAAAATCGTCACCAAGATGGTTGTAGACGTAGTTAGAAGTGTTTGATTGTTGTGGTAGCTGTGACGACGGCTGGAAGTTCAGCGTGTTGTATTGGTCATCGTCAGCTTGACTGGTCTGCACACATATGATAGTAGCAAACACAGAATCAGCACACTATACATTAAAAACTGGGAACATTTTACAAATAAAAATAATTCAAATAAAAAAAGGACCTCACACTCAACAACAACAACAACAACAACAACGAACACCAACAATACTCATGTTACTGATGACCCAGGTATTCCAGTGCTTAATGCTTGGAGTTTGAGACTTTGACCTCTTAAGCCTGGCATATACCAACGAACTAACAATACTAGATAGAACGAGGAGAAAAGGAATAAGAAGATGACTTTGAAAAACAACAACAGGAAGAATATGAAGAAACAACCACAGCAACAACAACAACAACAAAAACGAAGAAGAAGAGGAAGAAGAATCCAACTCGCCATTTTTTCGGCAGGCATCTGGGGTTTGAAAGCTGGCTTGGGTTGGCCTTTGTTTTTGTTGACGACGGCGTATCCATCTCCAGATTGACAAGTCGTGGCTGGAGTTTGACTGGTTTTCTTGGACTTGTTTATCACGGCGTACTCGTCTTGCTGGTTTGGGGCTGGAACGTGACTGGTTTTCTTGGGTTTGTTCACGGCATGATCTCCGTTCTTGGTTGCATGAGTGGGAGGCTGTTGATGGTCAAGGTCGGAGTCGCAGGGGGCGTAGAATTCAATGTCAAGGTCACCAGGGGCGGAAGATCCGATGATGGAGTCGCTGCTGTTTGTACCGTAAACAGGGTTGTTCCGGCAACCGGCATCTGTAAGGATAACGTATGGTTAACTTTGACATAGTCGTCACCTTAGGGTTGAAATAAGTAGTTTCTGCCTAATGCAATTTTCATCTGAAAGAGAAGCTTGATGACGATGATGATGATGATACGACGACGATGATGATGATGATAATGATGATGATGATGATGATGATGATGACGACGACAACGATGATGTTGATGATGGTGGTGATGATGATGATGATGATGATGATGATGATGATGATGATGATGATGATGATGATGATGATGATGATGATATCAAAGAGAGAAGAAAGAGAGGGTGGAGCCGTGTTAGGACTACATTGCTTACTATGCCCATTCGACGCAGCTGGAGACTTATTACGCCTTTTCTTGAGGATGACGACGATGAAGACGACAACGATGATAATGACGGCGGCAGCACCACCAACTCCACCACCCATAGCAGCAGCCGGCGAGACGCTGCCGTCATGATCTGGAACAATGATTAATACATGACTTCAAAGTTTTGATCTGGAACAATGACTAACAACAACAAACACACACACACACACACATGCACAAACACACACACATACACACACATACACTAGCAAACACACACCTACATACACACATACACACACACACACCTAGGCAGATCCACACCCAAGTACACAGGAGGCACACATGCAAGCTGTTGTGATGTTTTCAGTCATTATCACCCACCCACTGACCATCCTATGTAGGTGACGGAATCACAGGGGATCAAGTCCACAGATGCTTGCAGAACAAGTTCTTTTTAAAAGTAGTGAAAGACTGAGTGTGACAAATTTTAGAGGGAAGAGAGTTCCACAGCAACAGAGCAAACACAGCAAACGATGAAAACAGAGAGAAGCAATTTTGTATTCAATGCGAGTTTTATTGTTGTTGTTTTTTTCAGGCAACCAGTGCAGTGTTTGAAGTGCAGCGATGGCGCTAAAAAATCCTCGGCTGCATGAGGACAAGGCGAGCATCGTTATTTTGAATATGTTGAAGTTTGGAGAGTTTTTCATCAGGAAGTCCAGCGAGAAGAGAATTACTAAAGTCAAGTCGGGACAGAATAAAGGAGACAGCGAGTTTGTTGGCAGTGTCTACAGAAAGATTGCGGAGTATTTTATTAATCCTACCGAGATGAAAGTTGAGGGATTTGCAAAGACTGTTTACACGTGTCTACATCGTAAGACTTTGATAAAGGTGGACTCCAAAATAGTGGACCAACCTTAAAAATGGAATCTGTTGATCAGAAACATTCAACAACTTAAGTAAACTTTTTTTTTAAAATTGTCAAAAGGACGCCCCTGCCTATTTGGACGCCGGCGTCCAATTGGGTCTGACATAGAGGCCTAATTGGACGACCCTTGCCTAATTGGATGCCGGGCCGTCCAATTGGGCATGGAGTGCACATATTTCATTTGACATATAATAACGTGTACGTATGTATGTATGTATGTATGTATGTATGTATGTATGTACGTATGTATGTATGTATGTATGTATGTATGTATGTATGTATAAGAAGAATGACAATCTGTATTGAATATAAAATTAATAAATAAATAAAATAAAACATACTTAGGATAAATTATACAAAGGAGACTAATTCAGGTAATTAATTTGTATCTGTCTGACCTTAGCAAAGAACTGTAAGAAGGTTCCGGCATGTGTATGCTCTAGAACAGAGGCATGGTGGTCTAATGGTAGTGCTTTGGCTTGCGGATCTGAAGGTCTCGGGTTCGAGCCCTGTCCGGGCCATTGTGTTGTGTCCCTGGGAAAGACACTTTACTCCCGTTTCCTACTCCTTCGGATGAGAGTGTAAACCGAGGTCTAGTCTGTGTGTCGCATACATTCCATCATAACGGACTTTAAAGATCCTGACGCTCATGTCATAGATGGGTGAGTGCCGGTAACAAGAACACACCCAGCATGCAATTGGTCCTTCTCCCCCATCCCTGGCTGGCCAGGATAGTGCTCAGTTGTCCGGGCGTCAGACCATGCGCCCAAAGGCTGCGGGTGGGCGTCTCGGGCGGTTTGAGTTAGATCCTGTATCGGCCAGCGCCTAGAGTCTGGTAAAGTACGGCGAGATAAGTGCGCTATAAAAATCCTAACAATAATAACAGGGGTGCCCAATACGTCGATCGCGATCGACCGGTCGATCGGGAAGGTACTGTGAGTAGATCGCGAAGCATTTAAAAAAATTGGAACACACCCGATAGGAGAAACATATTTCGGTTTGTTAATACAATCTTCAATGAAACCGCTCTCCAGCAAACGTTCGATTTCTTTTCGTACATACTGTAATCGGGCGAAATCAAGACTGTGGTTATTTATTTCGAACTCTCCTGGCTCACTGATAAAACGGGATGCTCACTCCTTCACAGATCCATTCTATCACACGATCCGAAGCACCAATGTCTTTCCAGCGTTGTCTGATTATATTCATTACATACAGTTGTTCGACTAGAAAAAGTTACCACGCTATACTTGAGTATATACAAGAGTAATGACATAATAATATTCAAAAATGCAAAATCCTACAATGAATGATCAACAAATGAAACACGCGTAGACCTAGGCCTATAACTTTACAACAAGAGAACGTCGAAACGTAAGAACATGGATCCTGCTCGCAATAAAGCTCTACTACTGCCCACTGCTGCCTCCAGCACTCAATCCGTCAGCCTGGCCTTGCTGCATCTCTCTTCCTCTAGCGCTGGGAAAACCCCTCTGCATGGCACCTTGGTACACGTCGCCTCTTCGGGTGTCTGCAACGAAATTGTAGCCCCTTCCACCACGGAAAGCGCCGCCACCTCGTTGTTGTCGGGCAGGAGGACGGTACACATATATTAGAGATGATATAGAAGCCGTACTGCGCAGGTTCTCGAGCGCTGACTACGAGAAACCGACTCCACGTTGTAGATTTCTAAAGAATCTGGACACACTGGGGTCGAACGATCCTTGCACCACGACTGCAGCTTGTTCGTCTTGGAGAAATTTCATCTGACACCTCAGGACAGCACACATTTCGTTCATAACATCCGTGCTTTCTCTGCCTTCCGCCGACTGCAGTAACTTGAGGCCCGTTTCCACAAATCTGGCATTTCTGGCCAAAACATTCAACAAAGGTTGGTCCTCCTTTCGTACACCCTGCGGTCTACTGTCTAAGATAAATTCGGTGGGCAGCTTGACCGAGCTCACACTCTCTCGCACACTGCCGAATTCTGCTTCAATGTCCACTGCAGCTGCCGTAGAGGTCGAAGCGCCGTTGACCAATCTAAGGTCACTGCCTGATCTGCACAATTTTAGTGCTTCTACATCACGTTGTAGCCCGCTAAAGCGATCATTGAGCTTCACAAACTGCGAAATGATGCTGTTCAATTTTTCACTCACCTCTGCCTCTTCAAAATTCATTATTACTGTCGATAAGGTCAACAAAATGCGAAGATCTTAGACGTTGGTCGTCCCTGTGCTACAAGTGCACAACAAGGAATGACGTCATTATTAATATTACGTATTCGTATTAATAATGACGTATTATTTTTATTATGACCAATAATACAAAACTCAAATCTGTTTCCTGTAACTTCAAATATTATGTTTTGTATTTTATGGTAGGGGGGGCGGAAAACGATGCTTAACGTCCTATTGCATGAGCGTTAAGGACGATCACCACGTCGCCACCCTGACAACAATGACCATCATCATCATATCAAAATTGAGATCCAACGGTAGATCATTTTGGCTTGGTCATTTTATAAGTAGATCGCATGCTGAAAAAGTGTGGGTACCCTTGCTCTAGAACCAATATTAGAGTCTTCTTTTCGAAGTTTGTTCCCCCCTCGTCGTCTTATATGATAACATTAATGGTGGTGTAATTTAATATCAACTGAATACATATATGCGTGTGACTGTTTCACTGTGTATATGTATATTTCTTGGTGTTATAGTGTTTAGCAAAAAGTCATATGTGTTTTGGGCTAGGTCCCTATTCTCTGCACCTTTCCGTAATAATACAATATCAGTCCTATATAGGTCTAAAGCTAGCGATACACGGTAAGACTAGATCTTATGATACCCGCGTATGCCGCTGCAGATCTGATGTCTTTGCTGATACACGGTATGTATGAGTCATAAGCCTGTCGGTAAAGGCCAAGGCTAACTAGATCTCAATAGTTGCAAAAGCAATTGTTGTTAGCGCGTGATAAATTGATGACGCTTGTTTTTCAAAACGTCATTACATTTTTTTTAAAAGTAATATTAATATGCATTCCACAAATATATTATTCTTTATTTTCATATCGTTCATTGACATGAGTCACACGACAACAAAAATCACACTGTCGGCTGAACTTACGATCCAGCAAAATATTGCAGGCTTCATGAAACCGCGCCTGTATTGATGAAAGTGCGCGGTTTCTGGTCCCTTGGTCTTTGTAGACCTGCAACGATGTGTCCCATAAGCAGCTATGTTCATGGTACAACTCAATCAAAGTTCCTGTTTGGTGCTTCGACAGGTCTGCCATTTTTCAGTTTGTAGGTCGCGGTTTTTCAGTGACCTTCACCTCGGAGGTCAATCAAATAGCTGTTTTGATTGGCTGTCTGACCTCCACTGTCGTATCGCGCCGTGAAAAAATAGAACATGCTCTATCGATAAAGGCGGCGATACACGGTAAGACCAGATCATATGATCCCCGCATATGACTACGGAAATTCCCGGATCGGTAGGAATTGTCCTCAAGTCTTATCGATAGAGCATGTTCTATTTTTTCACGGCGCGATACGACAGTGGAGGTCAGACAGCCAATCAAAACAGCTATTTGATTGAACTCCGAGGTGAAGGTCAAACCGCGACCTACAAACTGAAAAATGGCAGACCTGTCGAAGCACCAAACAGGAATTTTGATTGAGTTGTACCATGAACATAGCTGCTTATGGGACACATCATTGCAGGTCTACAAAGACCAAGGGACCAGAAACCGCGCACTTTCATCAATACAGGCGCGGTTTCATGAAGCCTGCTAAATATTTTGCTGGATCGTAAGTGCAGCCGACAGTGTGATTTTTGTTGTCGTGTGACTCATGTCAATGAACGATATGAAAATAAAGAATCATATATTTGTGCAATGCATATTAATATTACCTTAAAAAAAAATGTAATGACGTTTTGAAAAACAAGCGTCATCAATTTATTACGCGCTAACAACAATTGCTTTTGCAACTATTTAGATCTAGTTAGCCGTAGACTACGAGATGCCTTTACCGACAGGCTTATGACTCATACATACCGTGTATCAGCAAAGACATCAGATCTGCAGCGGCACATGCGGGTATCATAAGACAGGGGTCCCAATTACCCGCGGTTTCGCGGATTTCCGCTAAAAACTGAATTTCATTTCCGCGAAAATTACCTGCGATCCGCGAAAAAAAATCTGAGAGGAAAATTAAAATATGGAGAGGAAAATTAAAATAATGTAGCCACAGTCTCATAGCAGACGACGAAAGTTGGTGAAACGCGGTAGGAAGTTGCCGATGCGCGCGCCTCCTCATGGGTTTCCGCCATTTTGCTCACAGTTCCAACATGTCGCGTGCAGACATTGTGGAGAAGAACTCTAGCAGAGTGAAAGATATTGACAAAGTCTGCGAAAATAACTGGAACTGGAACTGGTTTGATCGAACTTTTGAAATCGTTCCTTTCTCAGAGTTGCCAACCACTACGGAATTTCCGTAGTTTACTCCGGAAATGAAAACGCGGCTACAGAGCTAGGCAAATCAAAAATTTACTACGGAAAGTCAATTTTCGACGATAGTATTACAGTTTTAACGAGTTTTATTGAGCGCCTGTGCCTCCCGTAGCGCCTCAAGGTCACGGTCATTCGGTTTACGTGCACGGTGTAATAGATCACGCTCCCAGTGCATGTTAGGAAATTCGACCAATCACCGTGAAGTGGTTTTGCAAACGGCCAATCGGTGCACAAAACCTCGACCTTTCTGTGACACTTTCGTTTCCGGGTCACGCGAGAAGAAAAGTTTGTGTGCAGCGTATTTTGAATCCATAATGCCAAAAAGAAAGAAAACTAGCGATGAAAGCCCAGAAAAAAAGAAGAGGACAGCAAATCATGAGTACAGGAAAGAGTATTCTGAAAAATTTCCGTGCATCACTGCGTCATCGAGATCAAAACACAACTTGTATTGTACAGCGTGCTTGGCAGATTTTAGCATTCAACATGGCGGCTTCCACGATGTGACGCGACAAATGGCAATCGTCACAAAAGTCGTTGCCCTGATCCAGAAAAGTTAGTCCCTGTTCAGTCGGTAGCCACCTTCTTCAAGCCCGCTATGGATCTCTCAATAATTCGTGCGGAAACACTCTTCACGACCTTCGTTGCAGACTGTGTATGCATGTCTTCGTTAAAAAAAAAAAAAATGCGAGGACGTATGGCTACGGAAAATGTCATAAAACTACTGAAATTCAGAATTTTTACTACTGAAAACTTTTTGGGGGGTTGGCAACTCTGCTTTCTCTACAATGTCACTGCTCTTTTTAAAAAGGGCAGTCGGGTCGAAGCGGGTAACTATAGGCCAGTGAGTCTCGCATGCATCATTTGCAAAGTCCTGGAGTCTTTTGTGCGAGATGCGGTGGTGGACCATATGAATCTATGCTCACTGTATACAGATTGTCAGCATGGTTTCAGAAATGGTAGGTCATGTGTGACTCAGCTATTAGAAGTCATGGAAGATTTTACGGGAATGTTAGATGATGGTGAGGGGTTTGATGTGCTCTATCTGGATTTTAAAAAGGCATTTGACTCTGTCCCACATGCTAGACTTTTAACAAAAATCGAATCATATGGTATCACTGGAAAGGTGTGCCAATGGATTGGGAACTTTTTGTCTGAGAGAAACCAGCGGGTGAGAGTTGGTGACAGTTTCTCTTCAGAAGCTCCTGTGTTAAGTGGTATACCTCAAGGTAGCATTTTGGGTCCTGTTTTATTTACTATTTTCATAAATGATTTACCAGATGAGGTGTCCAGCAGTTGTAAAATTTTTGCAGATGACACAAAACTATATAACTTGTCCAGTGAGAGTCTTAAGCTACAGTCCGATATAAATAATCTTGGTAAATGGTCTGATAAGTGGCAACTTCATTTTAATACTTCCAAATGCAAGGTATTAAAATTTGGTAGGAAAATTTCTTGCCATGAATATTATATGACAGCTGATGGTCAGAGAGTGTCAATTGACAGCTGTACCGAAGAAAAGGATCTGGGGGTCACTTTTGATAAAGAGTTAAAATTTGATAAACATATTAATAATGCAATTGCAAAGGCAAATAAAATGCTGGGGATTATCCGAAGATCTTTCACCTGCCTTGATAAAGATACGTTAACATGTCTGTATAAGACACTTGTCCGACCTCATGTGGAATATGCAAATGCTGTATGGTCACCACTACTGAAAAGACAATCGTCAGTGATTGAAAAAGTGCAGCGAAGAGCAACAAAATTGGTAAAATCCTTAAAAAATCTGTCTTACAAAAAAAGACTAAAGAAACTAGGCCTTCCGAGTTTGAAATTTAGAAGAGTTAGAGGTGATCTTATACAAACATACAAAATATTAAATAACATCGACAAAGTCAATGCTAATACATTCTTTAAGTTTTATGATGGAGGCAAAACTAGAAACTCAGAAGACAAAATTTTTATCCAGCACTGTCGTACTAACAAACGAAAGCACTGTTTTAGCCATAGAATTGCACCACTGTGGAACAAACTACCATTATATGTTAAAAAAGCTAACAACTTAAATACTTTTAAAAACCTTCTGGAAAAGGTAAGTTTCATTGTGGAATCCAAATTTGATTTCGATGAATGATTTTCATTTAATTCTAATTCTCTGAACAATTGCAAAACTAACCGGAAAATTTAATATTGTATAAAATCAGGGACACAAAAAAGCTGCGAAGCTTAACATAGTCCCTTGAACTGAACTGAACTGAACTGAACTCTACATGGTGCGCGAAGCTGGAGGAACCTGGCAAAGCGTATTGCACGCTTTGTCGATGTGAGATACGCTACAGTAGTAGTGGCGCACGTGCTTTGACTGACCATGTCAAATCGGCAAAGCACAAGACACGGACGGCAGGTACCCATGCTTGACAAAAGTGGCTTTTGCTCTTTGCAGCTGCTTTCATGGCCCACAAGTTGAGGCAGCATTCAGTGCAATGGGAGACATCATTGATGAGAAGTGCAAGTCTGAAGGTGGAGACATACAGCAGCATACAGACTGTGAAATACTTAATGCAGTCATGCAACAAAACAGCTGTTGCATATTTCAGGAGGGAGGACATCAGTACCAGCCCAGTGGACAAGGATCTCTGCAGGAACATGATGAGCTCTTGGAGGACTTACAATGCCTATCTTGCCTCCCAGAAAGAAGCCACTGCAACTATTGCAGACACACTGAAAGCTCCTGCTCCTGCTCCTGCCCCAGCTGCTGCTGCAAGCAAAATGAAATACTGCAGCATGATGGATTTTGTCAATAAGAAAGCCCGGCTTGACCATGCAGCATCCCTGACAAAAGACAAGTGTTAGGGAGACATTTTGAGCTTGAAGAGCTCTGTAACAGACTGTCACATCAGCCAGGATGTGTAGGTGTTTTTACTGTGTCAGTGTGCCTTCGGAATCAGAATGTGACTTCTCTGGATCCATATGTTAGCATTTTAACAAGCCAGTAAACATTTTGTAAACTGGCTGATCATACTGATAGACAGACCATCACCGACACCTTTTGGCCAGGCTGTCAATGTAACACTCAACGTGCACAAATTCGGTGATTGGATTTTTTCAGGGATTTTTCTTAATTTGTATTGGGACCCCTGATAAGATCTAGTCTTACCGTGTATCGCTAGCTTAAGACTTGACGACAATTCCTACCGATCCGGGAATTTCCGTAGTCATATGCGGGTATCATAAGATCTAGTCTTACCGTGTATCGCCGCCTTAACACATTGAAGGACTTTACACAGCAGATCATCTTCATCATCATCATATTGCAGCATACTTTTTTTAAATCCCACAGACTGGCACAGAGACTCCATGATTGAAGTGAAGATGTTGCAGATGACTTTAATAATAATAATAATAATAATAATAATAATAATAATAATAATAATAATAATAACAACAATAATAATAATAATAATAATAATAATAATATAATAATAATAATAATAATAATAATAATAATAATAATAATAATAATAATAATAATAATAATAATAATTCAGCTACCAATGTGTCAGTGGCAACTGTTAGCGCGTTACCGTCGAAGGCAGCAGCGTATTTTACAGACAAGTTCATTTGTGTACTAAAGGCACTGTTGAAGAGCGTTTAAGTCATTATTGCATGTCTGCTTGGTGGAATATCATCAAATAGCCTCATCTCTATTGGTTCAAATCAATTACAGTACAGAACATTAGCATTAGCGCCATTTCCCAGTTGTTTATTACATAGGTATAACATTACATCCATCCATCCATCCATACATACATACATAATATATAGGGATAATAAATATTACATACAAGCAACGATTTATATTTGGGGCGTCCATTTGGACGCCGGCGTCCAAATAGGCAGGGGCGTCCAATTAGGCCTGCACAAACTGGCCAATAATGAAGGTGTATTTTAAAATAAAATAAGATAAAATAAAATAAGAAAACTATGATTTTTTTTAAGTCAGACAACACGATGTACTCACGTTTGACTAATGCCACTGAGCACTGATCCTGAGTGTGGTTGCTTAATTGGGAACACGTAATTTTGGCTTCTTCCAACGCATTATCCATGTCGGTAACAGTGAGATGACTGTTGTTGACCTCTCTGACTGCCTGCAGGTGTTCACCTACTCCAGTGCAATTGCCACAAGGGGAATTATTACAGGCTGCACAGGTAATTCTTCTTGATGTACCATTAGTGTAGACGATAGACCAGTACATGCTTTGATTCTGGTTCATTCCAGTACAGGTGATGGTATGCCTGCCGTTTCGCGCTATCTCTATCACACCGTCTCTTTGACATTCAACTATCTGGTACGCTGCAACGAATAAACATTATAAATATAAAATTAGAAGTTACACCCAGGGTCAAATGGGGAGCCTTGGGGGTTAAAGTGGTAATATGAATATATCTGTCAGAGTGTAGGACGGGACGTGCTGCCAAGGTTTACTATAGTGGACTTTGTTCACCACCTATCCTATCCTATCCTATCCTATCCTATCCTATCCTATCCTATCCAGTAACTCGAAGGTTGTTGGGTCATCACCGATGATCGTTTAACCAGCGTACTTCATCTTTCTCTGTCCCTTGCAACCCTCATGGCTTTCCTCAGTGTCAAGCCAGTCCATTCTCGAATGTTGTCCTCCTACCTCTTTTTCTGTCTTGTTCTTCGTCTGCCTCCTTGCACCATGCCATGCAAGATGAGCTTTGCAAGACCTGATGCTCTGGTTACGTGGCCATTCCATCGGAGTTTCTGTTTCGCCACCATTGTGAGCATGTCATCATGTTGTCTAATGGCTTGTGTGACTGTGATGGTCTGTCGCATTTTGACATTGGTGATGTGCTGGGTATAGAACATGCCCAGAAGTCTTCTGTAGCACCTCATTGTTTTGTATTCCTCGTTGTAGATCTGCCGTGAGGGTCCATGTTTCGCAAGCGTATAGAAAGATGGAGATGACAAGAGAGCGCAACAGCCTTACATTGGAATGTAGACTGATAATCCTGTCTTTTCAAATGAGCTTCTATTTGTCAGCTGCCGAAGTTTGTGCGATTCTGAGAGCACTTCCTGTCTGAACCCATTGTCTGATACAATGGCTCCTAAATACATAAAGCTATGCACTGTGTTGAAGGTTTGGCTTTGGACTTTGATATCCGTGATGCCATTGGAGTTGTTGGTCACAATTTTGGTCTTCTCTGCACTTATTTCCATTCCATAGGCTATGGAGGTGGTGTCAAGCCTTTTTACCACCTATTCAAGTTCTTGTTCCACTCCAGCCAATCCATCAATGTCATCCGCAAAACGGAGGTTGGAGATTGCTCTACTCCCTATGCTGATTGTGACTTCGTGTTTTGCAAAGCATAACAGAGTGTATTTACCTTTGATTTGATTTTCGGTTTTGTTAGAAGAAGCTTTGTATAATGTTCGTAATTTTCGTTGGTCGATATTATTGGAGAATTTTCTAGAATTATTTGTTTACTATCGATCGAAGTATCTAGATAAATCTAGTAATAGTTAAGAGATTCTTCTAACCTAAAAAAAGGTTATATGACGTAAGACAGTGCATAGTTCCGGTGACAATTTTTATTTTGATTGGGTGTTATTGTGTCATGTTGGAATGTTTGAACTTTCTCTCGATTATAGAGAGAGACTATATAAGTGGTGCACTGTGTCTGCTTGGAGAGTAAAAAACTGATTGATTTATGGAGCTTTTTGATTCTGATCTTTGAAGTGATTTTCGGAAAGTGATCGTGTATGCAGTGGTTGATGCATGCTGAATAAAGTTGGAAAACGTCCTACGACGACTCCTACCTTGTTGATGAGTGAACAGGTTGCGTGGATAAGCGAATCTGCGTTACACTTATCAAGATTCAAACATCGGGGCTGAATCAACTATTGATAAAATAACAACCGTGTGATATTTTGGGGGCCATAACCGAGGGTTCAACTGCTACAACTAGCGAGTCAACGTTACAAGAGGCAGTCATCGAGGGTAGCCGCCAGCGAGTTGCGCCGGGAGGGACCAACAGACTGGGACTACATCCCCGATAGATTCGGGTTGAATGCAAGGGCGTGCAGACGCCAAAAAAGTTGCTTCACGAGCGAACAAACCGGGACTAGGTGGCTGCCTCAAGACTACTTCGAGGGACAGTCTCGGAGCGCGACGAGCGGACTCGCGTCTACTTCAGCACAGGAGCGTATACGCGCTCGTACATCAACACAAACGTGGTACAGCGTCGCATACGACGAGGACAGCGGGGCCTGCGTCACCGAAGGCGACTACTAGTGACAAGCATCAGCGTTACTGCAGAAAGCGTGCTGTACTAGAACAGTCTGGAAAGGTGCTGCAGAGTCAAGAACTTTCCAGAAAAAGTATCAAGATGGTTGACTTCTGGCAAAAATGACTTGAACTGAATCTAAAAGGCAAGCAGCTGACGGAGTACGTCAAGTCTCAGGAGAGAATATTGAGTGAAGAAAGAGAAGAACAACGTCGGCGAGAAGAAAGAGAACTCGAAGCGCAGCGTCGTCAAGAAGAATGAGAGATCGAGCTGAAGCGTCTTGAAGCTGAGCGTCAGTTCCAGCTAGAAATGGCGCGCATCCAGCAAAAGCAGAACGTGCCACACCTTAATAGCGACCACAAGGCTCCAAAATTGCCAATGTTCGTCGACAGGAAGGACCAGATAGACAGTTATTTGGCGAGATTCGAGATGTACGCTGAAAGCTCTAATTGGCAAATTCAAAATTGGGTGATTCGACTAAGTGCACTTCTGACGGGGCAAGCACTCGAAGTTTACACCAGACTGTCGAACGATGATGCCAAAAACTACGATGTCTTGAAAAAGGCCATATTGTATTGCTACAGCTTTACAGAGAAAGGCTACCGTAAACGATTACTGTGACTGCCGGTCTTCGTCAGACGAGACACCAAAGCAATTTGTGGAGCGTCTATCGCCATACTTACAAAAGTGGGTGGAATAATCAGGCGAGGGGAAGGCTTACAGTCTCCATGACCTGATCGTGAAGGAGCAATTCCTTAATGCTTGTTACAAGGACCTGGCGACCCACTTAGAATTACAAAAGCTGCAGACGCTTAAAGATGTGACTGAGGCTGCTGAGAGATATCTCATGGCTCAGGGGAAGACCATGTGACCACCCAAGGCGACGAAACATTTTCAGAAGACTGGAAACCATGGGAACCAGATCCAGGGGAGTCAGCCGAATCAGGGACAGACGAACTCCACGCCACCTTTTAGGGAAGGGCATTCAAGAGGTTGTTTCACCTGCAACGCCACAGACCACAGAGCTGCTAACTGTCCTTAAAACAAAAGTAGCGGATAGCAGAGCAATAAGGACAATGCAGCGGCAAACTAGTAGCTCTGACCATCAAGACCGAGCGCACAGCTACTCCTGCGGACGTGCAAGAGTGCATGACCGATGGATAACTTCTCCTTGCCAACGAGAAATCCATCCCCGTCGTCGCCAGCGCCGCTGTGACCGTTTAGAACATGCCTGTTTCCAAGGGACGCGTCGGAGATCACGAAGTAACGGTCCTAAGAGACTCAGGTTGCAGTGGGGTCATCGTCAGAGAAGATCTAATCTAATCTCTAAAAAAACAGTTTACTGGCGATTCCAAGAGGACACTCATGGCCGACAGCAAATGTAAGAAAGCCCCAGTGGCGAAGATTCAAGTCGGCACCCCTATCTACATTGGCGAAGTAGAAGCAGTTTGCATGAAGAAGCCGCTGTACGATTTGATGATCGGGAATATCGACAGCGCGAGACGACCCGACGACCCCGATCCAGAGTGGAGTTCTGCCTCAACTCAACACGCCGAGGTTACGGAGGAGGATCCAATGCCATTTCCCGATGGAGACCTTACAGAGCTGCTACGGGATAATGTAGCTACTCCGGCTCAGCTCTGCCGACAAGAGATTGTCTGTGCTGTCACTACTAGGGTCCAGGCCAAAAAAGGCAAGACGTCTACGCCACTGAAGGTCGACGACAACCCCAAAGCCACCATTGTGGACAGAGATAAGCTGATCCAGCTCCAGGAAGCAGATGGTACTTTAAGCTAGTACAGGACCGCCAAGACCACGTGACTAAATGCAGAGGCACGGTCAATTTCGAGGTGAAGGCCAAGATCCTGTACAGAATCTTCCAGCACCCGAGGGTCAACGGAGGGAAACCACTACGTCAAGTCTTGGTACCGTTACCCATACGGCGCAAAGCGATGGAAGTAGCTCACGACTCCATCATGGGAGGTCACCTCATCAAGAAGACGTCAGACAGAATCCAGGCAGTGCTCTTCGGCCAGGACTTCATACGGATGTCAGCCGTTTCTGCCGATCATGTGACATTTGCCAGAAGACCATACCTCGAGGAAGGGTCCCTAAAGTGCCTATGCAGAGGATGCCCCTGATCGACCGACCTTTCAAGAGGGTGGCCTTGGACTTAATCGGCGAAATAAAATCTCCGAGTGAAGAAGGTCAAAGATGGGTACTGACTCTGAAGAAGATTGAAACTGAAACTGTGGCAGAGGCGCTGGTAGACATGTTCAGTATACTTGGAGACCCACAGCGGAAGCGGAAGGGGGGGGAGGGCAAGGTGGGCACTGCCCCCCCCCCCCCCTCCCTAGAAAAATATTGGGGGGGGGGGGGCAAACCTATACATTTGCCCCCTCAATATTCAGCCCCTCAAAAAACATTATTTGGAGGTTCAAACCAATACTTTCTCCCTTTCTCTGGACTGATGCAAGTTAACATTACCTGTGCTGAGACCATTTTTAAAGCACTGAAGGACTGCTTGATCAGACTTGACTTGCCAGTGCAAAACTGCAGGGGCCAGGCCTACGACGTGGCGAGTAATTTTCAGGGTCATGTGTCAGGAGTTGCAAAAAGATTCAAAGATGAGATCCTTGCTGTGACTGAAGAGCTGGCGACAGTTCTTCAAAGAAAACAAACGACTTGTGATGACGCAGTAAACGCTGCTGACATTGGTCTGAGAACACTGGAAAGCATGCGGCATGAAGATTGTTATGAGACATTTATTGCTGACATCACAACGAAAACTGCAAATTTGTGTGATGAGCCCTGCGTTCCTAGACAGAAGCAGCCTCCACGAAGACTTGACGATGGCTCACAGGGTCACAGCTACTCTTGTCCATCTGCTTACTACAGACAGCAATACTGTGAGGCCATTGACAACATCAAAGAACATTTAAAGAGCCGGTTTGATCACATAGCTCTCGACTTATAAAGGAAAATTGAAGTTCTTCTAAGTGATGGAGCAGCAGGGAAGAGACCAGAAATTCCTCAAGAAATCAAAGATACATATTCCGCTGACATCGACGTGGACAGACTCAAAACTCAGCTAGAACTCCTCCCACATGCACTGGGTGACACCAGGAAGGCGGCTAACTCTAGGATCACCATCTTCCAAGCACTGCCGGATGAACTGAAAGCTTCTGACACTGTGCGACGGATGCTGAGTGAAGTGGATAAACTTCTCAGACTGTACTTCACCATCCCAACCACAACTGCAACGGCTGAACGCAGTTTTTCAGCCCTAAAGCTGGTAAAAACATACCTTCGGGCAACGATGACGCAGGAGCGTCTAAATAATTGCGCCGTAAGGCATACTTTGGAAAATTAACGGTGTAAAAAAAAACATTTCCCATGCCAAATGACATGCATGACTTTTGTTACTGTGACGGATCAACATTGTCAGGTCAGTTTCTCTCCCTTTCTCTCTACCCTCCCCCCCCCTCTCTCTCTCTCTTGTCGGCTGTGAGCTCCCCTCTCTGGCCTCCATCTACTCGACCCGCTCTCTCAACAGAGCTGACAAGATCCTCTCTGACCCTTCCCACCCTGCCCACCCCCTGTTCGAACTTCTCCCCTCTGGCCGCCGCTTTCGATCCTTCAGATCCCACACTTCCCGCTTTAAAGATTCCTTTTACCCTCAAACTGTAAGATCTCTAAACGCCGCATCCTCCTCCAACCGCTGATTCTCCTGCCGTGCGCACGCCCTGCTTCTCCCTACATGCTCGTACATCTATATCTATATACTACAGTGACTACTATAATTTAGAATGTTTTTGTGATCACTTTAGACTAGTCATTTGTGTTTTACTATATCTTTCTGTTTATCTGTTATTGTTGGGTATGCTGTGCGAGTGCGTGTGGTTGTGCATACATATGTGTATTTGTGTATGTAGGTATGTGTGCGTGTGTGTAAGAGAGAGAGAGAAAGAGTAAGAGAGAGAAAGAGAGAGAGATGTTAAATCTAAAACATTCTGCCATTGTCCAACACCAAATAATATTCCGATTTTTGTATCTATTACATGTCAATTGGCGAAATAAATTCCTGTTATCCTGTTATCCTGTTATCCTGTTAATATGCACAGTTGTAGAAATATATGATATATCTTTTTTTTCTCTCACATAGTGTCTATGAAAACAGTTCAAATTATTTGGAGTAAATGTCCAGGGCCGGACCCCGGTGGGGTGGGTGGGAATACCTGGGTTCCGGACCCCCCCCCCCCCCTCCAGATTAAAAAAATTGAATTTTTTTAATGCAAAGAGTTTAAATTTTTTATTTTTTTTTAAAACATTGCAATTTTTAGTCACTTTTGGTCCAAAGTACAAAGAGTTATTAAATCCATTTCAAGGGATCCATTGAAACGTCCAAAGCGTTTTCCCGTTGAAAAGACCAAGTAACCCAACCCCTAAGCCTAAATTAGTAAATGCAGCCATATTTTCTTGTTCTGGCTGCAAGCCTCTTCCAGCACCTTCACCTTGATACTGCCCTAATCCACCAAAAACGACTTTTTAGAAATATTAATTAAGATGCTAAGTTGATAATTATGACAATTCGTTGTAACGAACATCCATTGAAACGACCATCGCTGAATCGTCCAAAAACATCGTTGAAATGGAAACCCTTGACAGTGAAGCTGCAGAAAAGGACAAAAGATGTTGTCGATGCCTACAGGGAAATCAAAGAGGTCAGTAACTGCATGTTTTCTATTAGAAGAGATGTCGACACAGCGTTCGTTGCCTGGTTGGGTGAAGTCAGCAAAATGGCAAATGCTTTGACAACTGGTGTTATTGTTCCTCGTCAAGCATCCCGACAGACTCTCCGTGACAACCAACCGGCGGCCACTCCAGAAGAATATTTCAAGATTATCATTGCCATTCCTTTCTTGGAACACCTGTCAACCGAATTGAACTCGAGGATAAAAAATGCTGGCATAGCAGTTGGTCGTCTCTATCTGGTGCCAAGCACTTTAATAGACAACCAGGATGGTTTTATGCAGGTTCCAGAAGGGGTGAAGACACTAGCAATTTTGTGGGAGTCTGACCTACCAAACAACGCTACCCTTGATGCAGAATACCAATGGGGGGTTTGCAAATGGCGAAGTGCTGCTGAGAATGCGACAGCTATCATCCCATCCACGGCATCAGAAGCACTGAAACATTGTGACAGGGATTTTTATCCCAACCTGTTCATCATGCTAAAGAACCTTTGCACCCTGCCTGTCACTACTGCCGAGTGTGAGCGTTCAAACAGTCAGTTGCGCCACCTGAAAAACTACCTGCGCTCTACAATGGGGCAACAGAGACTCAATGGACTTGCTTTACTGAAAATGCACAGGGATGTTGATATTGACTTCAAAGAGGCAGTGAACTGTTTTGCCAGAAGATACAATTCACAAATGGTACTAATGCCGAGGAACATATAGTGCAGCAAGACTGAATTAAATGAAAGCAGGGCGGTGATGTTTATAAACTACAAGGTAAAGCTTTATACAGCAAAAAGTAGTGAATAATAATAGTATACAAAACATCTCTGCTGATAAATAAATGTTAGTGTGCGTGTTTTTTTTAAGGAAGGGGCAGGGGATAATTTTTGTACCACAGAGTTTGTTAGTTCAATTGTTCAAAAAGCTCAAAGTCCCAGACCGTCACAGATGGCTTTTTCAAGGTTCAGATTGCACCAGATGGCACCATTTTGCATCCTTGAAAAAAAAAATTCCGGGGGAGCATGCCTCCGGACCCCCCTAAAAGGCTCGGCGCTTCGCGCCTTCGCTGAATCTGTAACCCCCGCCCCTACCCTCCCCCCCCTCGACTTTTCCCAGGTCCGACCCTGATGGCAGTGAATAAAATGTGTGTGTGTGCCCCCCCCAATCCTGAGCAGCTTCCGCCGCCTGTGTATAATAACCGTGTAACAAAGTCCAAGGCCAATCCCTCAACACAGTGCGCAGCTTCAAATATATAGGAGCCATTGTATCAGACAATGTATCTAGACAGGAAGTCCTATGCAGGATCGCACAAACATCTGCTGCCCTGACAAGGTTGAAACCATTTGGAAAGACAGGAGCATCATTCTACATTCCAAGGTAAGGTTGCTGCGCTCCCTTGTCATCTCCAGCTTATGGATCCCCACAGCAGATCTACAACGAAGAATACAAAACATGGAGATGAGGTTCTACAGAAGACTTCTGTGCATTTCCTATACCCAGCACATCACCAATGATGAAGTGCGACAGACCATCAAACAAGCCATTGAACAACATGATGACATGCTCACAGTAGTGAAAAAACGAAAACTCCGATGGTATGGCCACGTCACAAGAACATCAAGGAGGCAGAAGAAGAGGGAGACAGAAAAAGATGTGAGAGGACAACATTGGAGAATGGACTAGTTTGACACTGAACGAAGCCATGAGCATTGTTGAGAACAGAGAAAGATGGCGTACGCTGGTTAAACGATCATCTGTGGTGCCCCAACGACCTTTGAGTAACGGGATAGGATAGGATATAATAGGATTGGATAGAATAGGATAGTTATAGGTAATGGTGAGGGCGCCAATCATCGCTTCTCCTCCTGCTTGAAGCAATTCCGCGAGTATGTGGTCCACTCCCGCTGACTTTCCCTTCTTCAGCGATTGCACTGCTGCCTCAACTTCTCGGAGAAATGGGAGGAATTCTCCTTCCTCTTCTTCTGTGCTCTAGGAACATGCTAGAACTGATGGGCCTCCGTTTGGTGTGCGGTTGTAAAGGTCAGAGCAGTACCATGTCCATTTATCCAAGACTTCTTGTTTTTCTGTAAGGCATATGGCTGACTAGCTTTGGATCGTAGAGACCTTGGGCTGTTTAACACTTGTCAGCCGCTTCACAGTCTGGAATACCTTCTTGCTGTTGTTCTTGATCAGACACCGTCGTGTCAAAAATCTTAATTGACCAGTAGCTAGATTTGTTTAACTGTCTTCCCTCCCCTTCCCCTCCCTTTTTTTGGTCTTATCATCTTTGGTGAACAATACATTAATAAACCAACCAACCAACCAACCAACCTTGTTCAGAATTGTTTGCATGCCTTTTCGGATGTCATTGTTTATTTTTCGGTAGGCATCAGCTCCCTGCGAGGTGTTCTTTTTCTTTCTCATCTCTCTTCGTTTATCACACAGGTCCAAAAGTTCAGGTGTGATCCACGGTTTCTTCTTTGGGCAGTGCTTGCCAAGGATCTCAGTGGTGGCATCTGTCAAAGATGAGTTGGAGGTGGTGGTCATGATGTTAACATCTACTTCGCCAGCTCCCAAAATGAGCAGTGGTGCACATTTCCCTCCAATTGTGTGTTGGAATATTTCTGCCTCCTCCGGGTCTTGCAGTTTGTCCAGGCCGAACTTCAGTCTAGTGCACTTTGCTGTGTTTACCCTATTCAAGTGGAGCCGGAAGGACATCATCACGAGATCGTGGTCACTTCCGATGTCTGCTCCTGGAGAAGTGCGTGTCCTGTCAATGTTGATGCTTGATCTTAAGCGTGTCTTGACCATGATTTAGTCAATCTGGTTGTGATTCTCCTCTCTGGGACTTTGTCATGTCCATCGTCTGGATGTTTTGTGGAGACCATGCGTGCTTGCCAGTATCAAATTGTTGTATCTGGCAAACTCCAAGAGTCTCCGACTCTGGTCATTTGTCTCGTTGTTGCAGTGGGGTCCACATGTGTCTCCCCAGCTGTGGTGTGCATCTTGGCCAACCTTGGCATTCCAGTCGCCTTGCACTATGACTATGTCCTTTTTCGGCACTTGGTCAAGGACAGCTATATATGTTCATAGAATTCCTCGACTTCGCTGTCGTCATAATCTGATGTTGGGGCAAAGGCCTGGATGATGGTGATGTTAAAAGGGGCTGCTCTCAGACGGATGGTACTGAGTCTACTGGAGACAGGGCGACAACCCATGACAGTGTCTAGAATGTCTTTGTGGACCAAGAATCCAAAGTTCGTGCCAGTAATGTTTCCCGCTAAAATAAAGCTTGTGGCCTTTGTCTTTCCAGTGTAGTTCGCTGATACCTAAAATGATCCATTACTAGTGGTCCAGCTCTTTGACCAGTTCTAATTTTCTCTGAACCTTAAACTAAAATAAAGTCATTTGACCTAATCAGTGAAATAAAACTGTTGAAGTGCAATTTAAAACAAATAACATGAAACCAAGCAACCACAAAAAATGTCTACCTGTTGTAATTTGACACCGAGCCTGTGTAACTTGGTTATGTTTGGAACACGTAACGGTGGCCCCATGCAACTGCTGATTAGTGTTCTTTACCATGATATTGCTGTAGCTGTCAGACCTAGTCACATACATGTCACCGTACAGAGGGGTGCAGTTGCCGTTTATTCCAGCAGTGCAGTCAACTCTTACGACAGTTCCATTGACCCAAGTCAGAGCCCAGTACATGCTTTGTAGTGCCGTCATTCCAGTACAAGTGATGTTTCGTGTCCCGTTCTCTGCCACGTAGATCACGTTGTTCTGACACTCCTCTATTCTGTACGCTGCAACAGTGAAGAGACGAAGGAGAAATACGATCACAGAGAGAAGTCGACTTAGAAATTTTTGCTAATACAGCTCATATGCCAGAGTTGGACAATTACTGTTGAAAAAATTAACACACAAACACACACACACACACATTTTCAAATTTTTGAACCTATCCCTAACCCTTTCCCTAACCCTAACCATTAACCTAACCCTAAGCCTAAAACAGCTGTAACTCTACCGGAACCCTATTTTGACGTCAAAATAGGGCAGCCTTCCAAAACCGTCAAAAGAAACCATGTGGAGTTCCACGAGTGTGTCACTGTAACGTCGTTACTACATGCCCCCCTCCCCCCCCCCACACACACAGCCGAGGTTACACAGTATTATCATGACTTTCCTGAAATGCCACATACGTTGTGCTGACAATGGGTCATATTTCGTCCTCCTTTTTAAGTACTTTTCAGTGTTCGAACCCTAACCCTAACCCTAACGCAGCCCTAATCCTAACGGATCGTTGTTCTGACGTCAAAACAAGTAGGTCTGTCAAAACAAGTTATGTAGATGTTCACTGATTTGTCTGTGTAAACAAGTACACACGCACACATACACACACACACACAAACACACACCCCCTCACACCCGCACACACCAGAAGATTAAAAAGTTACCGGTACTGTATTTAATGCAGACTGTCACTGGCCTGTGGCAGGACCAGTAATGGCGTCACTTCTAACCTAGTTACAGTGTTCTAAACACACAACGGGACACACGGGTCTGTGCTAAGTCTGTGTTTATTTCAGTTCAGTGCAGATCAACTGCAATTCCTGGATATTATTTTTACACGTACACAACAGGACCCAAGAAACAAAGACCTGAATTTCCAAGGAGTATACATGTTTTTGATATTATGAACCAGACTGCCATGCAAGGAGAAACTGGGTCAGTACTGGGTTTTCCGATGATTAACTTTGCACAGACTAAGTATGGTTATGCATATGAATCTCTTAAAAACTAGACGACAAAAATCTAGTTATCTAAGAGTAAATTGCATAGAATCACGCTGGATCCAGCTGATAATAAAGAGTCAAGCTACACAGACGTAAGTAATAAATGCTTCAACCTACAAGTTTTCCTCCACGTGTATAAGATGCAGGTTTATTATAGCTAAAATAAACAAAACAAAACAAAACAATACTTTTACAACCACTCCTACAGGCATACACTCATGCACACACATGAATACACACCACCACTACTGTTAATAACAACAATAACAATAATCACAGTCTGATTATGATATATAAAATGATATTGCACCCAATCTAACAATCATTATCACAGTTCTTGATGGTTAAGACTCAGTTCAAGATGATGATGGTGATGGTATGTAAATACATGTTCACATTGACAGCAGTGATGGGAATGACAACAATAGGAAAAGATAATCATAGCACATTGCACATGTTGTTTTTAATTATTTGCTAACAACCAATTCATGTACTAATAATGTTGATAAAGCCAATAATGGTAATTAATACTAGTGTTGATGATGATGATGATGATGATGATGATGATGATGATGATGATGATGATGATGATGAGGATGGAGAAGATGATGAGAATGAAGATGAGATTGCCAAGGATGAAAGACCATTTTTATTTCTCTTAACAATGTCGTAACAAGCATGGCAGTAAAATAAACAACGGATACTTCCTAATTTCTGACCAAAACTCATGTGGTTTGTTAATACAATCCACAGTAAAGTATCAAGTTTTGCCAGTCTTGCATCACTCTCTTTCTTCTTTAGCGTATGTTTATAGTCTTTCCTTAACGCCAAATAGTGTTGTTTATCAGTCATCGATTTAGTACGCAGGTACTTCCTTAAGGCACGCGAACTTGTTTTTTTTCCAACCTAGTTCCAGTCAGTCGCCGAGAAAGGCAATTACCGAAGTCGAACGAAGCTCTCCGAGTCGAGCGAAGCTATCCGATGTTTTACGAACGAATGCTGGCAGGACTACGTGAAACCACAGGCTGGGAAGTCTCGTCTTTCGCAGGCCTCAATTACATACTATACTACGTACGTATGTAGGAGGCCCACGAGTTTACAAAGACAAAAGAAAAGACTTCAGAGCCTGTGGTGAAACATCCGTGCAAAAAAATTGCCGCAGTTGCTTCTAGACCTAATTCTATTTCGATCTGCACAGCTTCAAGCTGCTAGTCAAGTCGAGATTCGCATTTTGAAGCAGTTAGTATTATTATTATTTTATGATGATTAATATACTGACACAATTATTACAAGTAATACATAACACATAATGCACACATGCAACGATTTCACATCTATATCAACAATAAAACCATGACAAAACTATGGATACGTTGATGTCCCTTCAGCACAACAAGGCAAAGCAAGTTTATAATGGTCTCAACAATGACATTTTTATTGCAAGCACCAAAGCAATTATTTATTTAACTAAAAATATTCTTTTTAACTGATACAGTAAATTTGTTATATGTATTTCAATGATATGTATTTTAATGAGAAACACGTATTTTAAAAAAATGTTGCGTGGCAGGCGGAAATTTCCATAAATCATCTAAAATGTTTGGTAAATCTATAAGAAACAATAACCAGTAACACCATCTGAATATTTCGGGTTACACCCAACTTCAGCAAAAACAAACAAAACGTCACTGACCATATTTACACCATTGAGCACGCACAGCAGCACACTATTCTTTTTTTCTTTTTTTTTAAAAAGTAGGAATAATAATAATAATAATAATAATAATAATAATAATAATAATTATTATTATTATTATTATTATTATTATTATTATTATTATTATTATTATTATTATTATTATTATATAACAAACAAACAAAACAAATAAATAAATTAAAGATTTAACTAAATAAATATACTATTACAACTACTACTACTACTACTACTACTACTACTACTACTACTACTACTACTACTGCTGCTGCTGCTACTAACGAAGTGGTGGTCTTGATTTTGTGGTCCTGATTCGGCTCTTTGCAGTCCGCTGGACCCTGTAAGCAATAAATAACTAATTAGCTATTAATTTAACCCTGATCTCGAGTTGTCTTGATTTTGTGGTCCTGATTCGGATCTTCGGATCTCTGACTGATCGCAGTCCGCTGGACCCTGTTAGCAATGAATAACTAACTAACTATTAATTTAACTCTAATCTCGCATTATAAAAAAAATCGCTTAGCCTACTCGTCCTTCTCCGGAAATTTAAAAATTCAAATATTATTAAGTATAGGCCTAAATATTATTAATTAGAATAAATTTAGTTTATACATTTATTTCCGTATAAAACAAACAATACAGGTCTAATAATTATATTCAGCTAGTGAGCTTGCTCGCTGCGCGGAGACTGACTTATAATATATAATGTAGATTAAGCCTATGTATACTGTATAACAGTGTCTACTTGGTTCTAGGCAGGAAATGGGGAATGCTATTATTAGCCTACTGCTGAGAACTAACAAAATGCAAATCAAGGAACGCAACTATTAAATATGGTCGATAATAACAAAGTATACCGTTGCCAAATGCTAATCTGTGTAATTCGACCAGAATTAGAAGCAACAGTGATCATTTTTAATGTCAACTAGTCGTAGTCATGCAAGCATCATTTCGTAACACATCGGAGAGCTTCGTTCGACTTCGGTGATTGCCTTTTTGGGCGATTGACTGGAACTAGGTTGGAAAAAACAAGTTTGCTTAAGGCACGCCTAACTTTCTGTTTACTACTGCGACACTCCTCATCATACCAATTGTATGTGCATCTGTTAGGTTTATTGTTAATTTTAATTGTCTTTTTCATACAGTCTGCTGCCCAAATCAGGCTATCGTTAAAAACTTGAATAGAATTATGTATGTCAACACCATCTAGCAGCAAAGATGCTTCATTCAGTGATGCAAGAAACTGATCTGACCTGACGTTATCCACAAAACACTGTTCTTTTACTACATCCCATACATACAATCTTTTCAAACTCCACAGACACTTCTGTTCAACAAGGGCGTGCGACGCCACAAAACAGTCAACTGTGCTGTTTTCCTGAGTTGCTACAAAGGTGAAGTTACTGGAGTTACATGGGTCACATAAATCATTCAAACTTGATAGACCAAAACATGCACACATGTTTGTAAGTGTAGACCCAAAGTCATTTAGCACAGTGTCCTCTGCCTGTCTACTGTGTACAAAGAGTTCTCTGTTATCTACGTCGTCACCTAGCGCCTCAACAACGTCATAATCTTTGTTCACTTGTACATCCGCAGTTCTGGCGTTAAGTCGCTGCAAATTATTATTTGGCATTCATTATATTGTACTAAAATATCAGTAAGGCAAGTCTCCAGTTCCTTTAAATGACAGTTTGATTCAACAGTACGATAATAGGGTGAGGTTAATGGTGGCATATAGACGGACACTAATATTGTGTCATGTACTAAACCAAACAGCTGACTCGACAAATTTGCAACAATAATGTGATCACGGGCAGTGTTACGTTGAAACACGAATGGTAGTATGTCTGAAACGCGCACGATAGATCTAATCGTTTCGTTTTGCAAAGTATTCAATAATGGAGTTTATTTACCTTTGATTTGAGTTTGCATTGTTGTTAGGAGAGGCTTTGTATAACGTTGATAATTTTAGTTGGTCGATATTGTTGGAGAATTCTCTAGATTTTGAGTATTTACTATCAATGGAAACTTCCCGATGGATATCGAAGTATGAGAATGTTCCCGGAAGGAGAAGAAATAGGTATGACGTAAGACAGTAATGACGAAGTTAGAAGCGATTGGTTAAATTGCGTTGTCGACGGGATGGACCAGATCGACAGTTATTTGGCGAGATTTGAAAGGTTTGCCAAAAGCTCTAACTGGCAACCTCAAGACTGGGCGATTCAACTAAGTGCACTTCTGACGGGGCAAGCACTCGACGTCTACACCAGATTGTCGGACGATGACGCTGAAGACTACGACGTCTTGAAAGAAGCCCTATTGCAGTGCTACAACTTTACAGAGAAGGGCTACCGTAAACGCTTCCGTGAATGCCGGCCTAAGTCAGACGAGACGCCAAAGCAGTTTGTGGAGCGCCTGTCGTCATATCTACACAAGTGGGTGGAGTTATCAGGCGAAAGGAAGTCTTACGACAGTCTCCATGACCTGATCGTGAAGGAACAATTTCTCAATGCCTGTCACAAGGACCTAGCGACCCACTTAGAAGTACAAAAGCTGCAGACGCTTAAAGATGTCACTGAGGCTGCTGAAAGATATCTCATCGCTCATGGGAAGACCCTGGGGCCACCCAGCGCGACGAAACATTTTCAGAAGACTGGAAACCATGTGAACCAGATCCAGGGGAGCCAGACGAGCCAGAAACAGACGGACTCCACGCCTCCACCCAGGGAAGGGCACTCAAGAGGCTGTTTTATCTGCAACGCTACAGACCACAGAGCTGCCAGCTGCCCTCAAAGCAGAAATAGCGGACAGCGGAGCAGTACGGACAATGCAGCGGCGGGCAACCAGCAGAGGCGGTTCTCCAATCAACGGCAAATCAGTAGATCTGACCATCAGGTGTGCGGCGGGAGCGTCATTCTTCCGAGCGAGACCGAGCGCACAGCTACTCCTGCGGACGTGCAAGAGTGCATGACCGATGGCCAACTTCTCCTTGCCAACGGAAAATCCATCCCCGTCGTCGCCAGCGCAGCCGTGACCGTCCAGAACATGCCAGTTTCCAAGGGACGCGTCGGAAATCATGAAGTGACTGTCTTAAGAGACTCAGGCTGCAGTGGGGTCATCGTCAAAGAAGACCTAATCGCTAAAGAACAGTTCACTGGCGATTCAAAATGGACACTTATGGCCGACAGCAAATGTGTGAGAGCGCCAGTTGCGAAGATTCATGTCAGCACCCCTTTCTACATAGGCGAAGTCGATGCGGTTTGCCTGAAGAAGCCGCTATACGATTTGATGATCGGGAATATCGACGGCGCGAGGCGACCCGACGACCCCGATCCAGAGTGGAGTCCTGCCTCAACTCAACACGCCGAAGTTGTGGAGGAGGATCCAATGCCATTTCCCGATGGAGACCTTACAGAGCTGCTACGGGACAATGTGGTTACTCCGGCTCAGCCCTGCCGACCAGAGATCGTCGGTGCTCTTACTACCAGGGCCCAGGCCAAGAGAGACAAGACGTCTACGCCACTGAAGGTCGCGTGGGTGACGTCATCAAGATGGCGATAACTGGCAACCTCTGAAACACGGGCAGCTGAAAAAGTGCATAACCAGCACCATGTGGCCCTTTTCACTCCTCAGAAATTTGCTGGAGCCTCCGAAAGTTCAAGAAAATGCAAACATCAGTGATCAAGTAAGTGAGCTTACGAAAAAAATCGAAATTTTGACCGATCGGATCGCGTCGATGGAGATGACATTGTCTCGGAAACGGGATCAGCAGACAGCGGAGACCCAAACAACTGATCCGCTCATTCCTGCTCCCATGACCTACGCGCGAGTTGTTAAATCAAATCTTGTGAACGCGTCTCAACCGGCAAAAACCGAGAAAGCGGAGCAAAGTATCGCTGAGAAAAAGAGAAGGGACAAAAAGGAGAATGTTTTCAAAAGAACACACAATGTCGTCAATAACAAAGAAAACGTCACGAATGCACGTCACGTGGAAGAAAACATCAGGGAAAAAAATGGCATTTCGTCAACTAGATCTAACTTAGAATCTAAGAATCACAGGACGAGCGACGCTCCTAAAGTGATTCTACTGGCCGACTCAACGATGGACGGGGTGCAGCCTGGACGTTTAGGCAATGCGTATGGCTTTTCACTAGTGCCGCTGAAAGTCTACTCGGTTACGCAACTTGAGGACAGCTTGATGAAGGCGACGGCTACGACTTCGGCGGACGCGGATCCGGAACCAAGGCGTGTGGAGGCCATAATCATTCACACAGGTGTGAATGATTTGAAGAAGGATGACCCGTCCTCTGTAGCTCAGCGATACATCAAAGCAGTGCAGCACATTACGAACAGATGCAAGTCAGCCAAGATCATTATAAGCAAAGTAGCTACCGTCAGAAATAAAGATCTACAAATCAAGATTGATTTGTTCAATGCTATTGTAGTTGCAGAACTCCACGGATATTCTAATGTGTCTTTCATTTATCACAACATTCATCCTAGATTAATTAAGCGAGATGGCATCCACCCAACAATCAAAGGCAGCAGCATCCTAGCCAAGAACATTGGCAGACGTGTAAAGCAGTTGTTGTGGGTCATCCCAAAGAAAACTTTCCATAAACCACGACGGTCTTTTGTTCCAGCACCTCTGCCTTACACCTGGTGGGACAATCCATACAACGTGTTGTTTCATTATTAGAGTTTTAATCTAATGATTAGATTTGACTATAAAGGTCCAACATAATAGGTTGTGCACAATTTCAGCAGTCTGTTTACGTTGACAGTCACAGCAAATTATTGTTTGTACAGATCGTCTTTTTGGTGCTTTCTACGTAACTGTATTGTGGACTTAATTTTGTTATATTGTTTATCTTTTGTAGGGTAACAGCGATCTTTGTATTTATATCCCCTCTGTTAACTCTTTTATTTTTATCCTTAATATTTATTACACATTTTTGTTGACTACAAAAGTTTAATGGATTGATAAAATGAAGAAACGATCACAGAATGTTAAAATTCTACAATGGAACTGTCGCTCAATATCTACGAACTTATTACAATTTGAGCATCATGTTTTAAAAGATTCATATTGTGTTTTAGCTTTACAGTCTTTACACGTTTCTCCGAAGAAACTTCCTAAAATTAATACTTTTTATTACCCCCCTCTTTATAGTTATAATAAGTATACGGGGATGGTTCAGTCAGCATTATACATAAGATCTGATTTACAGTATTCTAGATTAGATTCCATGCCTGTGCCTAAAGATATTAATGATGTTTTTGCAACAGGCGCAATGATCAAAATCAACCATAATTTTATATTAAATGTACTTTCGGTTTATTATCCTAATGGTCCAAAGGATGATAATTCAGATTGGATCAAACACCTTGATGTATCTAGTAGTAACAAATGGTTGATTATGGGGGATTTTAATGCGCATGCTCCTTATTGGGAAAATGGATGTACAAGTATAACTTGTAATAGATTTCTTGAAAACATTATTGATTCTAAATTATTTCTTTTAAATGATGGATCAGTTACCAGAATTCCTGATGTATCAACTCAAAAAGCAACTGCAATAGATTTATCTTTAATTTCCCCTGATCTTGCAGTTAATTGTTTATGGTCTACAACAAATGATACATTCGGTAGCGATCATATTCCTATCAATATAAAATTAAATGAGGATATCATTGATGATGATTCCAACACTGAAGATAAAATTCCTCAATTTCAGTATAATCGTGCAAACTGGGAAGATTTTAAAACATTCTTAACCTTCCACAACATTGACATCATTAACAATGAAGATATTAACACATATTATTTAAATTTTACTAATAGTATAATACAGGCAGCTGAATACTCAATCCCCAAATGTACATTTAAGAAAAATCGTAAATATTCAGGAAATGCATGGTGGAATAAAGATTGTGAACAAGCTGTACGCACGAAAAAAGAACATTTTAAGAAGTGGTTAAAGAACAAAACACCAGAAAATCACAATGAAATGAAACGCACCAAAATTCAATGCAACAGAATAATTGCACAAGCTAAAAAGATCTATTGGACAGAATTTTGTAAATGTGAAGTTTCAGAATCGAAAGATACATATAAGGTTTGGAAAAAAGTAAAGCAAATTAAAAATGGGTACCATCTTCAAAATTATACTATAAAAATTGACAATAATCCCTTTCCTAGTTCTTTCGTTAAAGCTGAAGCTTTTCTTAAAAACTTTACAGAAAATAGCATTTCTTCAACACTCGAAAATTCTCAGCAAAATTTTAGATTAAAAGAAGAAAATAAAGAGGATTATAAAGATCCACTCCCGAACGAAGATCATTATATAAATTCGCTTATCACATACGACGAGTTTTTAGAAGCCCTAAATACATTTAAATCTAATAAATCTGCTGTTGGTATTGATGGTATTTCTTATCAAATGTTGATCCATTTGCCTGATATTTGGAAACAGTTACTTCACTCATTTTACCAAAAATTTTGGTTAAATGGAGCTCTTCCTGATATCTGGAAGAAGTCAGTTGTAATTCCAGTTCTAAAACAAGGCAAGACAAGATCTTCAGTTGATAGTTATAGACCAATAGCATTAACTTCACAAGTCGGCAAATTATTGGAAAAGATTATTCTTCATAGAGTGACTCACTATTGTGAAAAAAATTCTATTTTTCCACTAACTCAGGCAGGTTTTAGGAAAGGAAGATGTACTGCGGATCACTTAGTTAAGTTAACATCTCATGTAAAAAAACAGTTTTCTCGCAGAAAGTCTACATTAGCAACATTTTTTGATGTACGTAAAGCATACGATAGTGTATGGCACGCACGTTTATTGTATAAATTGAAGAATATAGGAATATCTGGAATTATGTATCAATACTTCAAGAACTTTTTATCTCACAGATCTATATGTGTTCGTGTTGGCAAGATCTATTCCTCTTTTAAACAAATTGACATGGGTATTCCATATAGCAAGATCCGCACGAGAAACAACATCGTCATAGGAACCTGGAACGTCAGGACCCTAACTGCGGAAGGAAAATTAGAAGAACTGGCCCACGAGCTGGACCACTATCGATGGAACGTTCTAGGTATCAGCGAACTGCGCTGGAAAGGCCTAGGTGAAACAACGACTGACAAAGGCCACAAGCTCTATTTCAGCGGTAGAGATGACAGGCACGAACACGGCGTTGGATTCTTGGTCCACAAGAACATTCTAGCCACTGTCATGGGTTGCCGCCCAGTCTCCAGTAGACTCATTACCATCCTTCTGAGAGCAACCCCTTTCAACATTACCATCATCCAGGCCTATGCCCCAACTTCAGACTATGAAGACAGCGAAGTGGAGGATTTTTATGAAAATATACAGGCGGTCCTTGACCAAGTGCCGAAGAAGGACATAGTCATAGTGCAAGGCGACTGGAATGCCAAGGTTGGCCAAGATGCGCACCGCAACTGGGGAGACACATGCGGACCCCACTGCAACAACGAGACAAATGACAGGGGTCTGAGGCTATTGGAGTTTGCCAGATACAACAATCTGGTACTGGCAAACACGCTTGGTCTCCACAAAAAATCCAGACGATGGACATGGCACAGTCCCGGCGGGGAACATCATAACCAGATCGACTACATCATGGTCAAGAAACGCTTCAGATCAAGCATCAACATTGGCAGGACACGCACTTTTGCAGGAGCAGACATTGGAAGTGACCACGATCTCGTGATGATGTCTTTCCGGCTCCATTTGAAGAGAGTAAATACAGCAAAGTGCACTAGGCTGAAGTTCGACCTGGACAAACTGCAAGACCCGGAGGTGGCAAAAATATTTCAGGCCACAATTGGAGGGAAATTTGCACCACTGCTTATTTTGGGGGCAGGCGAAGTAGATGTCAACACCATGACCAATACCTTCAACTCAGCTGTAACAGATGCCGCCACTGAGATCCTTGGCAAGCACCGACCAAAGAAGAAGCCGTGGATCACACCTGAACTTTTGGATCTGTGTGATAAACGAAGAGAGTTAAAAAAGAAAAAGAACACCTCACAGGGAGCTGATGTCTACCGAAAAATCAACAATGACATCCGAAAAGGCATGCGCACAGCAAAGGAGAACTGGATAGAAGATCAATGCCAGGAAATAGAGAACAATCTGAACAAGAACAACAGCAAGAAGGCCTACCAGACTGTGAAGCGGCTGACAAGTGTTAAACAGCCCAAAGTCTCCACTATCCAAAGCAAGTCTGGCATTTGCCTTACAGAAGAACAAGAAGTCTTGGACAGATGGACAGAGTACTGCTCTGACCTTTACAACCATACACCAAATGGAGACCCATCAGTTCTAGCATGTCCCGAGAGCAGAGAAGAAGAAGAAATCCTCCCAATTCTCCGGGAAGAAGTTGAGGCAGCAGTGCAATCGCTGAAGAAAGGGAAGTCAGCGGGAGTGGACAACATACCAGCGGAACTGCTACAAGCAGGAGGAGAAGCGATGACTGATGCTCTCACCACTATCTGTAACAAGATCTGGCAGAGTGGGGAATGGCCTACACCATGGACCCAGTCGCTTGTCATCACTCTTCCTAAAAAAGGTAACCTTCAGGAGTGTGAAAATTACCGCACCATCAGCCTCATCAGCCATCCCAGCAAGGTCCTCCTGAAAATAATACTCAACAGGTTGAAACCACAAGCTGAACAAATCATAGCTGTAGAACAAGCAGGATTCATGGCAGGGCGAAGTACCACTGAACAGATTTTCAACCTCAGAATAATCTGTGAGAAATACCTACAGCACCAACAACATCTATATCATGTGTTCATAGACTTCAAGAAGGCATTTGACCGAGTCTGGCATGCAGCTCTATGGGCAACCATGAAAGTGTACAACATCAGCCCTAAAATCATAGAAGTCATCAAAAGCCTGTATGACAAGGCTACCAGTGCAGTCCTCCATAACAGCGTCATCGGGAACTGGTTCAGAACAACAATCGGTGTGCGTCAAGGATGCCTACTCTCTCCAACACTCTTCAACATCTTCCTAGAGCGCATCATGTCAGATGCTCTTGCAGATCACGAAGGCACAGTCAGCATAGGGGGCAGAGCAATCTCCAATCTTCGTTTTGCGGATGATATTGATGGATTGGCTGGAGAGGAACAAGAACTTGAACAGCTTGTACAGAGGCTTGACACCACCTCCAGAGCTTATGGAATGGAAATAAGTGCAGAGAAGACCAAAATGATGATCAACAACACCAATGGCATCAACACGGACATCAAAGTACAAGGCCAATCCCTCAACACAGTGCACAGCTTCAAATATTTAGGAGCCATTGTGTCAGACAATGGGTCTCGACAGGAAGTCCTCTCCAGGATCGCACAAACAACTGCTGCCCTGACAAGGTTGAAGCCCATTTGGAAAGACAGAACCATCAGTCTACATTCCAAAGTAAGACTGCTGCGATCTCTGGTCATCTCCATCTTCCTATATGCTTGCGAAGCATGGACCCTCACAGCAGATCTCCAACGAAGAATACAAAGCATGGAGATGAGGTGCTACAGAAGACTTCTGTGCATTTCCTATACCCAACACATCACCAACATTGAAGTCCGACAGACCATCACACAAGCCATTGGACAACACGATGACCTGCTCACAGTGGTGAAGAAACGGAAACTCCGATGGTATGGCCACGTCACCAGATCATCAGGCCTTGCAAAGACCATTCTGCAAGGCACAGTGCAAGGAGGTAGAAGAAGGGGGAGACCGAAAAAGAGGTGGGAGGACAACATTCGAGAATGGACTGGTTTGACACTGAGCGAAGCCATGAGGGCTGCTGAGGACAGAGAAAGATGGAGTATGCTGGTTAAGCGATCATCTGTGGTGCCCCTACGACCTTCGGGTTATGGGACAGGATAGGATTCCTCAAGGATCTATAGTTGCTCCAATTTTATTTTCTATTCTTATATACGATCTTCCAAAAGCTGTGTCCAAACACACAAATATTGTGCAATATGCAGATGATGTAGCTATTTGGGTTAATACTAATTTAAGGAAGAATACATGCAAAAGAGTTGTAAACTATGTGCAGAAGATGTATCAGAACGAACTCAATAAATTAAATGCATTTATGATAGAAAATGGTCTCCAGTTGTCTGCAGAAAAAAACTTGTCTAATATTGTTTAATAATGGGGCAAATTCACAATATTTGCCTAAGTTAGAACTAAATGGAAAAGTTTTAAATTATAAGCAAAATGTAAAGTTTTTGGGTGTACATCTTACTCCAAAACTAAACTGGAACTTTCATATTCAATACTTAATATCAAAAGCCAGCAAAAGATTAAATTTTTTGAAACTACTTTGTGTACAGCCATGGAGTCAAGACACAAATACATTACTTCATTTGGCAATATCGTTAGTGAGATCTGTACTTAGTTATGGACAAGAAGTATATTTTTCAGCATCAAAATCATTGTTGAATAAGTTGCAAAGCATTGACAGTAAAGCAGTGAAAATAGCCTTAGGGGTTCCAGTGCATTCAAGTACAATAAAATCCTATAAAGAAGCTTGCCTTCTATCTTTTCTTGAACAACAAAAATTATCAGTAGCAAAATATGTTGTTAGAAGTTTATCAGTTTCAAATTCTGTTTCAGAGGAAATATTTATTGATGCTATTGTAGATTTCCCCAAACGAGCTAGACATTTATCTTATCTCCAACCAATACGAAATTATACATACGATATTTTAACAAATTGTAATATTGACATTTCTTCTATTCCTATATTACCAATTACACCTCAGATTCCGCAATGGGAGCATAGAAACGCCATGTTCCATATTGATTACTCAGATACCACAAAAAGTGACAATGTACAGTTAACCTTCGCCGGACGTCGCTATTAACTACACACGAAGTATGTCGTGGGGATCGCACGGCCCCATACTTTTCAAAGAAGGAAAAACGTGCATACCCTTCCAAAGACGTCGTGGGGCCGCACGGCCCCATTCTTTACAATGAATGAAAAACGTGTATACCCTTTCAAAGCTGTTGTGGGGCTGCACGGCCCCATACGTGAGAAAGAGAGAGAGAGAGCCTTTCAATACGTAAGAGAAAGAGCTCGTGGCAAACTTGCGGTGTCGGAACTTGATACTTTCGGTTTTGATAATAAATGCAAGAATTGGCTTGTCGTCATCACTTTATTATGACGAAAGATTGAGTGATGGAGAGTCCAAATGGGAGACCAAATATATTTGATGCTCTGAACACTGCATTTAATGACATTGAAGGCGTTCTGCATGGTGAGTACAGAATTTGTAAAGAAAAATATCAGTGGCTATCTACCTGTCTTTCTATCTATCCAGCTTTTTTGTTTTTCTTTGTTTATCTATCTAAATCTCTCTCTCTCTCTCTATCCTTTCTTGATTGTTTTCTCTCTCTCTCTCTCTCTCTCTCTCTCTCTCTCTCTCTCTCTCTCTCTCTCTCTCTTTCTCTCTCTCAAGATTCAAACGCTGTGTGTTGGGTAAACGTGTGTGTCGTTTAGTGTGTGTGTGTGGGTGGGTGGGAGTTGGGATGGAGAGGTGTGTGCCGGGGTAATTGTCATGATTTTGAATGTGAGCAAATGTGTGAGTATATAAGCCTATGCATGTTAGTGCAAACTCGGGAAGTGGGCGGGGCAGGGAATAGGAGGAGTAGGGATGTAGAGGTGTGCGTAACGAAAGGGGCAATACCGTGTTAGATTCCTGTGGATTTGTTTTGCTTTTTCCAGATGAGGAGGGAGAAACCAGACAAGCAACCCATGAAAGCTCTCAGCCAGACGTCGAACCACAGAGTGGCGACGATGAAACAAGCGATGAGGAGTTCATGCCCCCGTCTTCTGATACTGACTCACCTTCTGAAGAAGATGAAGAAGAGAACAATGAGTTGGGGGAGGAGGAAGAAGCGATTGCAGACCTCACCACATACACAGCAGTAGACGGCACCCAATGGGGGAAATCTCCTAAGAGTGTCACAAAGACACAGAGGAAGAACATTTTCAAACCACCACCAACACAGGTACCTGGAACTCAACATGTGAACGACCCACATGACTCTTATAAACTGTTTGTTTGTGACAAAATAATAAATAGTACTGTTTTGTACACAAATCTGTATGGCCGTGCTACATTCCAGATCAAGTGGGTTGAATGTGACTCAGTTGAAATTGAGGCTTTGTTTGGTTTGTTGTTGTTCCTTGGAGTCAGAAAGCAGAATATGATTTCAGTTGGTGAAATATGGGACCTTGTTGATGGTGTGAACATGTCCAGAGCATGCTTCAGCAAAGCGAGGTTTAAGATACTCATGTCTTGCCTGAGGTTTGACGACAAATCTACAAGATCAGCCAGAAGAAGAAATGATGCCTTCGCCCCATTTAGGGACATGTGGGATCAATTCAATACAAACCTGAGGATACACTACATTCCTGGTCCCTTTCTCACTATTGATGAACAGTTGGTCCCCTTTCGAGGGAGATGTAACTTTATCCAGTATATCCATAGCAAACCTGATAGGTACGGCATAAAAATATTCTGGATTGTGGACTCAAACAACTGTTTCCCACTTGTGGGCATCCCATACCTTGGCCGGCCACTTGGCCAGGCCCGACAGGTCAATTTGGGGAGAAACATTGCTCTGCAGCTGGCGCAGCCGTTCTTCAAAAGTGGTCGCAACATAACTTGCGATAACTATTTCACAGACTTTGCTCTGGCAGAAGCATGTCTGAGAAATGGTCTGACTGTGGTGGGCACTGTGAGAAACAATAAAAGGTTCCTGCCTCTCCCATTCAAAAAGAAGAGAGGCCTTCCTGTGCATGGCAGTGAGTTTGCGTACAGCAGCACAGCAACCCTGGTAAATTACCAGGGGAAGACGGACAAAAACGTTTTGGTCCTCAGTTCCATGCATGATGTTGGCTTGGTTGAGCCAGATGCTCCCAAGAAAAAGCCAGACATTATTCTTTTTTACAACTCCACGAAGGGAGGTGTGGATTGCCTTGATAAATTGGCCCACTCATGCACATCGAAAAGAGTCACTAAACGATGGCCTCTCGTCATGTTTACAAATGTTCTTGATCTCGCCACAGTTGCAGCACGATGTGTGTGGGGAATCAGGTTTCCGGACCACCCTCTGGCAACAAGAGATGCACGGGGTGCTTTCATCAAACATCTCAGTAAAACAATGATGCTGCCACTGATAAGACGCCGCCTTGTCTACACCAACTTATCACGGGATTTGACGGGTTTGATCACAAACTCAATCACACATATTGAGAAATCCATAACAGTGAATCAACCAACGTCAAGAGCAGGAAGAGTCAGGCAGGCAGAATTTGAGCCAGGCACATCTTCTGAAGATGTCAGCCAGCCACGCAAGACGCAGGCAAAATCTAAGCCAGGCACATCTGCTGAAGATGTCAGCCAGCCACGCAAGAGGGCTCGATGTTCAATGTGTCATTGGAAGTCTGACAGAAAAGTGAGACAAAGATGCCAGAGATGCAATGTCTTCATTTGTCCAGATCACATGAAAGCTGTGTGCACTTCGTGTTTCAACGGACAATGATGTGCTTTAACTACATGCCGGCAAAAGCAGACAGTCAGAGATTCAAGACAGATACATAAATACAACACTTCACGCTGGCAAGACGATAAAGGTCTACAATACTCTCTCTCTCTCTTACAAACACACACACACAAAAACACTCACACACGATTTGTCTACATCAATAAAGAAGACATTTGAAAAAAAGTTCAGTGGAAAAGACATGATTTATTTTTATTTACACAGCTTGCAGCTCTTTGGAGGAGGACGCCATTTGGCTGTGATAAGGTCCTCCATCGTGACATGGTAGGCAGTCTCCTGAAACAGAAAATATTTCATTTGATGATAGTTCTATTTTTTTCCTTGCATATATATGTAACTTTTTTTTAATTCTTGAAAAGTAAAATCATTTAGAGACTCTATTAACATTACTTTGCTGTTGAGATCTGCCCCGTTTGTTCTTACCTCCTCTTCATACTGGTCATCGTAAGAGCCAGCTGACGGATCCTTGAAACGCTGCCTCACAGCGTCCCTGACTACCTCAGGGTAGACAATGGTCCTCTTGCCCCCTGTGGCCAGCTTTGCGACAAACTGAATATAAATCACATATTTCATTTTAGTATAACCCCAGACTAATTGGATTTTGTAATGCTGGCTAAGTGCTGCCACTTATTTTTGTTTTGTGAAGATGATTTAACTAATTGAATTTTTTTTTAATGCTGGCCAAGTGCTGCCACTTATTTTTGTTTTGTGAAGATGATTAAATACGTTAGAAAATTTAACTGAAATCTTGTTGAACGTGTTTCCTTTTTGTGATTCTTGCATCTGTTAGTTCTGCTAAATCATCTTACTGTAACACCCTCCCTCCCACGTCACTCTCTCTCTCTCTCTCTCTCTGTCTCTCACTCACACACACAAACATAAAAATAGTAATAAAAATGCACATTTCGCATACACTCAAGCACACAAACATACACACACTCACACTAATGACTTTAGACAGGCTGCCCCAATTCAAACCAAACGCTTTCCCCACTTCCCCTTCTACCCCTAAACCCACTGTCAATTTACACACGCATTCAAAACACAAGACCTGCATTAGTAGTGTATGCTGCCAGCCTAGCCGCTTTACCATCAATGTCAATGTATGTAACATTTTAGCTTACCACGAGGCTTGCCCAGAGGGCTTTGTACACCTCTTTCCTCGTCTTGCCAGTGTGAAGCAGAATGTGCTGCAGGCCTGTCGGCACACTGGATCTATGCACAGATAAAATGTATTGACCATTTGAAATTGTTGATAAATCCAAGGCTGACAGAAAGAAAGCAAAGTTTGTCGAGTGACACTGTGTAATTTAGTTATCGAGTGTACATCACTATACGATACAGAAACAACAGGATGTAAGAAAAAAGACATACCCGTGGTCAGCAAACACTTGTTGCAAAGCCTCCATGATGCGCAGGAAATAATGGAAGCTGGCTACTTCCTGTACTAATCACTATTAACAACATGGGTCTATACGGCCCCACGGCATCTACGGAAGGGTATACACGTTGTTCCTTATTTGAAAAGAATGGGGCCGCATGGCCCCACGACGTCTTTGGAAGGGTATGCTCTTTTTTCCTTCTTTGAAAAGTATGGGGCCGCAAAGCCCCACGGCATCAATTACAGGTGCAAAAGGTTTTCCCTTTAATAATTTATTTACTTCATGTTTAATTTTGATGATCCTTTGGGACATAAGACATTTTTAGGTTCTTGAGGCATTTTTAAAATTTCATTACAAAATTCCAATTAGTTCCAGAGATATTTACAGTTAAACATCGTTCTGGGGCCACACGGACCCACGACATCCGGCGAAGGTTAATTGTTACTGATGCTAGAGAGCTTATGGAGAAACAATATTCTAATCATTTAAAAATTTATACTGACGGCTCAGTTTTAGAAACAACACATGCTGGCACTGGAATTGCAATTCCTGACTTAAAAATTCAAAAGTCATATTATATTGGTAAGAATATCTCAATATTTACAGCAGAATTGTATGCAATCCTTATGGCTTTAAATAGTATTTGTAATTCTTCATTGGCTTTATTTAATATTCTTTTATGTGTAGATTCAAAATCAGTTTTATATTCTTTGAAATATTGGTCATGTAAAAGGAGGACAGATATTTTATTTGAAATTAAGTCTTTAATACATTATATTATAACTAAAGGTATTGGAGTATCCTTTTGTTGGATTCCTTCTCATACCTGCATTTATTGGAATAATATAGTTGATAAATTGGCTAAACGAGGAGCAATGAAATTAGGTGATACTATTACATATAATAATATAAAGCCTTCAGTATTTGAATTATTATCTTTATTAGAAAAGAATATATATTCTAATTTACCTAGCAATGGAAAGAATGAAAAATTTTCTTATCCAAGACATTTGTGTAGAATAATTAATAAACTAAGAGTAAATTCATGGAACACCAAGTTTTCAAAAGACGTAGTTTGTACTTGTTTACAACCAATATCTGTTAAACATCTGTTATATGAATGTCCTATTTTAATTATGTTATATAAGGAAAAGAATATCGATGTAAATAGTCAAGAATCAATTGACATTTTGTTGCATAGTCCAGCAATAATAGATATTGCCCGAATAATTTACAAGTCTGCAGTTGGCAAACTTCTGTAGTACTGTTAGATATTTTGTATGATTATCGTTCAACTTTAAATTGTTATATTATATGTTTGTGTACATGCGTGAGAATGGCTGTATGGTCTAAAATCACATAAGTGAAAAGACGTTAAAATAAATTATTGAATTATTGAATTGAAAAACTGAAGGTCGCCGACAACTCTAAAGCTGCCATCGTGGACAGAGATAAGCTGATCCAGCTCCAGGAAGCTGATAGTACTTTAAACAAGTACAGGAACCGCCAAGACCACGTGACCAAAGTCAGTGGTACGGTCTATTTTGAGGTGAAGGCCAAGATCCTGTACCGAATCTTCCAGCACCCGAGGGTCAACAGAGGGAAACCACTACGTCAAGTCTTGGTACCGTTACCTCTAAGGCGCCAAGTGATGGAAGTAGCACATGACTCAATCATGGGAGGTCACCTAGGCATCAAGAAGACGTCAGACAGAATCCAGGCGGTGTTCTACTGGCCAGGACTTCATGCGGACGTTAGCCGTTTCTGCCGATCATGTGACATTTGCCAGAAGACCATACCTCGAGGAAGGGTCCCGAAAGTACCTATGCAGAGGATGCCTTTGATCGACCGACCTTTCAAGAGGGAGGCCTTAGACTTAATCGGCGAAATAAGACCTCCGAGTGAAGAAGGTCATCGGTGGGTACTGACTTTAGTGTACTATGCAACTCGGTACCCAGAAGCAGTGCCACTGAAGAAGATTGACACTGAGACTGTGGCAGAGGCACTGGTGGACATGTTCAGTAGACTTGGAGTGCCTGAAGAAATCCTGACAGACCTCGGGACGCAGTTCGTCTCTGACTGCATGAAGGAGGTCAACAGACTGCTGGGCATTTGGCATTTGACTACGACACCCTACCATCCGATGTGCAACGGGCTCGTCGAAAAGTTCAATGCTATGCTGAAGTCCACCCTGAAGAAAATGTGCAGCGAGCAGCCCAGACAATGGCATCGCTACATCAACGCCCTACTTTTCGACTACAGAGAAGTACCGCAGGAGTCCACCGGCTTTTCTCCGTTCGAGCTGCTGTACGGAAGAACCATCCGAGGGCCAATGCACATCCTAAAAGAACTGTGGACGAAAGAAGTAGAGACTCCAGAGGTGAAGAACAGCTACCAGTACGTGTTTGAGCTACGGGAGAAGCTGGAGCAGACTCTCGAGATAGCCAGAGAAAACCTGAAGAAGTCCCAGGACTGTGGAAAGCACTACTATGATCGTAGGGCTGTGAACAGGAAGTTTAAACCATGCAACAAAGTGCTGGTGCTGCTACCTACTGATCACAATAAGTTGCTGATGCAGTGGAAAGGCCCGTATGCAGTGGAGACCGTGGTGGGAATCAACGACTACAAGGTAAAGGTCGGCCAGCATTCCAAGATATACCACGCCAACCTCCTTAAGCTGTACGTGGAAAGGCCATCAGAGACTGTACATGCAGCAACAACAGCTGAGATCGACAACAGCTTTGACAGCGAGGAACTGTTGGAACTTGGAGACTTCCACAGCAAAGAAGGTATCAATGATGTTAAGCTAGAACCACGCTTGACGGAAGGTCAAAAGATGGAGCTCAAGGACCTTATGGGTGAGTTTCCCCATAGCTTCAGCGATGTCCCAGGCTCTACGACTTTGGTCGAACATGAAGTCCACCTCACTTCAAATATTCCCGTTCGATCAAAACTTTTCCCGATCCCTTTCAAGGCCAGTGAATCCTTGAAAAAAGACATCGATGAGATGCTGAAGATGGGCATCATCAGGGAGTCCAGTTCCCCCTACGCGTCCCCTGTCGTGGTCGTGAAGAAGAAGGACGGGAGCAACAGAGTACGCATCGACTACAGGAAGGTTAATAAGATCACCGTCTTCGACCCTGAGCCGATGCCTACCGCAGCAGACCTCTTCCGCCAATTATCGGGGAGTAGAATCTTCTCAAAGATTGACCTCAGCAAGGGTTATTGGCAAGTCCCCGTGCGTCAACAGGACATACCAAAGACTGCTTTTGTAACTCCTGATGGGAGGTACGAATGCCTGAGGATGCCGTTTGGCATGGTCAACAGCGGTGCTACCCTGAAGAGAGGAATGAGGAAGATGCTCAATGAGATGGACAACGTCGTGTGTTACTGGGACGACCTGCTAGTCCACACTCGCACCTGGGAAGAGCATCTGCAGACCTTGAGGGAGCTGTTCCACCGTCTTCAAGAAGCCAACCTGATCGTGAGACCCAGCAAGTGCATCCTGGGAGCTGACAACGTCGACTTCATCGGACGTTCGATGGAAGAAGGAGACAACGGAGGACGCACTGATTCCAGGGAAGCCCACGTGATCATCGTCTTTGACCCTGGGCCGATGACGACCGCAACTGACGAGGGCGTCGTTTCCTTGCGGATGAAAGAACAATGACTGTGTTGGTGAACTAAGAACATCGGTAATATCTAGACAGGCTTGAAGATGAAAAACATTGACTGTGTAGATAAACTGTGAACATTGACAGTATCCAGAAAGACTTGCAGATGAGAAACATTGACTCTGTGTGAATGAGCTGAGAACATTGACAGTGTTCAGACAGGCTGAAATAAGTCTTAATTCTGTACTTTGTTTGTGCATTACGTTTCAACGTTGTTGAAAGAAATTAGGTAAATTTCTTCTTGAGTGGGGGGTTATGTTACGTTGAAACACGAATGGTAGTATGTCTGAAACGCGCACAATAGATCTAATCGTTTCGTTTTCAAAATTATTCAATAATGGAGTTTATTTACCTTTGATTTGAGTTTGCATTGTTGTTAGGAGAGGCTTTGTATAACGTTGATAATTTTAGTTGGTCGATATTGTTGGAGAATTCTCTAGATTTTGAGTATTTAATATCAATGGAAACTTCCCGATGGATATCGAAGTATGAGAATGTTCCCGGAAGGAGAAGAAATAGGTATGACGTAAGACAGTAATGACGAAGTTAGAAGCGATTGGTTAAATTGCGTCATACGAGACTGACCCAGGGTGTTCGGGAGTATCAAGAGACTATTTATGTGCCGCAATGTTTCAAAAGAGTAGTGACAGTTGTTGATAGTGAGTTGGAAAGTAAAAGTTGAAAGTGGAAAGCGATTGTATGCAGTTGTTGATGTGTGCTGAATAAAAGTGGAAAACTTCATACGTCGACTTTGTGACTTGTATGCTGATTGAGCGGGTTGCGTGAATAAACGAATCTGAGCTACACTCATCAGTACTTCAGCATTGGGGCTGAATCCACTACTGATAGAAAACACCAACATCAAACGGAGTGTAACAGGCAGTGTCAATTATTTCCACCAAATGGCTTAAATGTTTTTTCACCATCAACACAACACCCCCGGCAAATCTTCCTTGATGAGCTAATTTAATGCCCGGTTTTACTGTCTTTTCAAAATCCGTAACATAAAACGAAACGTCAAATACGTTACTGGTCCACGTTTCACACAGACATACCACGTCAAACCTGCTTACATACCGAACAAAATCTGCGTTACATAACTTATTTGGCAGACCATCGACGTTCCAAGAAAGGAACTTCACTTGCGTTACACTGGCTGGCCGGCCTGATACCTAGGTAGCTGATGATGATATTGGTGCTGCACTATCGTTCTCAGCCTTAATAGTCTGCCACGCCCCAGACCTCCGGGCCTACGAGCTTGAGCACCCCTCGATGAGGCCGGAGAGCCACGGCCTGTTTGCGCAGTAGAGGCAGCACTAGTGTCGCCTCTGGTTCTCTGCTTCATCTGCTGTTGCACTGCTCCCTGTCGCGGCTCCCCAACATCGTCGTCGTTGCTTCTGCTGATGCCACGACGTTCATGTGATGCAGGCGAATCGCTCCCATGGCTTGCCCTGTGTGGTAACTTCTCGATACACTGCTTATCAAGATTGTAAATGAAGATAACGTCTGGTGTGAAGAGCTTGGCGTGGCGAATTAACGCTTTCTTGTGCTTCAGCGCGACCAGACCTTTCAACTTCTCGCGTACTGCCTTGGACTCGTCTGGTCGAATTGAAAACGCTGACCCAGTCAGAAGATGCCTAAGGAACATAATATAATCACGATCTTTCAGCGACAGGAACTTTACAACGATCGCTTTTCCCACGCGTTGCGCCTTCTCGATGAACACTTCGCTTCAATCTTGAGTTGAATACTGAAAACGTTCTTTACAGCAGACTCGCAGGCTTCCCAGGTCTCGTGACCGCGTGGTTTAGTGATACCGTGTATCCAGATCTGCGTATGACGTTTCTCATTCTCCACTGTCTTGTTCCAGCTTGGACTCTAGCTTCTGCACTTTAATCTGTAACATAATGTTATCATGATGAAGGTGATCAACCGCGTTCAGGAGCGCGTCTTACTGCCCACGGAGATCTTCCACTGCTGAAATAATGGTTTTCTCCCACCTTCTCGACTCTCATTCTCGATTGACGGAGATCCCCGATGTCTTGCCTTTGCGCATCACGAAGTGCTTCAATAACCTGTATAATACGATCATCGCAGTCGCAGGTATTCATGTTGTTGTTGGTGACCCAGGATTAGACTCCACATCTCCAGCACACAGCAACAGATACTCCAAGTACTCGTAGGCCACCACAGTAGGCAACAGAGAGAATATGCAGTCCACCACCACCCCTACGGTACAACCATAGCGGTAATTTATCACGTGGTGAGTTCACAAACCGTAGGGTGGTGGCAAGAATCAATGTTGTTGATTGACAGGGTACTAATTGCTGTTGTGAATTGATTGTAACATCACCCCGCACAAAATAGGTCAACAGCACGAGACTCACGAAAATTGTTACTGTTGCACGTAGCGGCCAACGCAGTTTAATAACTTTTGACCTGTTAGCCACTTTTTCAAGCAGTCTTTTCTGCATAAAAGATTGAAATTACTAGTAAAAACTTCCACAAACTGACCAAAATGCTGAGTTTTGAACAGGCATCTTGAAGAGACTTCTTGTTGGAGCGAGCGAGAAGAAAACTAGTGGCCACACTATCACAATTCTAATTAATCAGACACTGACAAAACACAACTGCCCACTACATCGGCCATATCGATGACAACACACTGATCTAGACAGATATAATTCAAGATGACAAAAGAGTGCTTACTCGTGTACGATTTGCTTTGGTCCTTTCAAAAACGCACACAGGTTACTAGCGTACTAATTAGCACTGTCCCCTGAATCAATTCTACTGTCACATTCATAATAGTTCACTCATGCCAATAATCGCAGCTCTCCAAAAACACGTCCGACCCGGACGGCTGTCACGTTCCAACTGCGATCACAGAGAGAGAGAGAGAGAGAGAGAGAGAGAGAGAGAGAGAGAGAGAGAGAGAGAGAGAGAGAGAGAGAGAGAGAGAGTTAGAAACAGACAGACCAAGAGAGAGACACAGATAGAGAGCAAGCAAAGAGGGAGGCAAAGGGAGACAGAGACACAAACAGATAGGGACATTGAAGGAGAGCGAAAGAGACAGAGATAAATGTTAACATGGAGAGAGAGAGAGCGAAAGAAAGATAGAGACTAAGACAAAAATGGAGAGAGCCAGAGAGAGAGAAAGAGAGAAAGTATACTTCTAAAATCAATGTAAAGACTAGCAGGAGAACATCTGAATCTGTGTTATTTGTGATATTATGTATTTTCTTAGTGTGTAAAGTGTCCTCTGTTTATCTGTCCTCTTTTTCCTCCCCACTGCATGTTGCTTCTTCTTTCTATCGTTTTCTTTTGTTTGGTTTTATTGATTGTGACTGACAAGATGTATCATCACCTCATTGGCCAACCCGATGGTTTTATGACTGGACTGTTCATTTTTTTTCCTTTTATTTGATTTTCTTTGGTGCATGTGTGCATTGGTGAACTATTCCACGACCTTGATAAACACGGAAGGGGAATTTGCCTACAGGTTAAAAGTGAACTTAAACCAGATCGCCTGGAAATAAATACTGAATTTGAAGAGGCCATTTTTGTGGAATGTCAGCTGGGAAGAGGGGAGAATTTGGTGATTGGATTGGTGTACAGAAGCCCAAGTAGCTCAGAGGAGAACAACAGGAAGTTAAATGATTTGCTAATAAAGGCCGCTGATCTGAAGCCATCACACCTTGTGATAATGGGAGACTTTCATTTTCCAGAAATCAACTGGTTACAAGAAAAAAGCAAAGTAGGAGAAGGTTACCCAGCAAGCAACTTCCTGGAAGCATCCAAAGACGCCTACCTTATCCAACACCAGGTGGAGCCTACACGCATTCGTGAAGGACAGACCCCAACCCTGGATGACCTAGTGCTCACGAACAGAGAGGATACGGTAAACGAAGTTCGCACTGGGGCAGCACTTGGCAAGAGTGACCACGTCACACTGATTATCAACCTCTCATACATGTTCAAGGAGCCCCCAAAAGGGAGAAGGCTAAACTTCAAAAAGGCAGATTTTGTAGGAATGCAGAACGAACTGGCAGCGATTAACTGGTAGGAGTTTCGGAACTTGAAGACAGAGGAAGCATGGAGGCTGTTTAGGCTCAAGCTTGATGAACTGTCTGTGAAGTATGTCCCTAGGACAGGCAGCAACAGCGCTCAACGCAAGAAATGGATGGATGGAAGTACTCTAGCTTCGGTGAGGAAGAAACACCAACTTTTTAGACGTTGGTTGCAGACTCGTAACGGACAGGATTACCAGGCTTATCTCAGGGCACGAAACCAAGCATCAAGAGCCTGCATTAGGGCAAAGAAAAAGCTTGAGGCCACAGTTGCAGCGCAAACTAAAGGAAATCCTAAATCCTTCTGGTCCTACGTCAAGTCCAAGACAAAGACAAGAACTGGAGTTGCAGACCTGAAGCGACAAGATGGCTCCAAAACATCCACAGACAAGGAGAAGGCTGACGTTCTAAATGAGTTTTTCCAGAGCGTATTTACCAAAGAGAGAGGCGGAGAATTGCCAGACCCACCACAGTACAACTACGAGTCCGAGCTGACAGATTTCCAGGTGGATGTCGAGAAAGTCCGGAAGCATCTCGCAAGTCTGAAAAACAGGAATAGCCCCAGGACCTGATGGTATTCCACCTGTGCTGCTGGCAGAACTCGCAGACCTTTTGGCACAACCAATAACCATCATTTTTAATAAGTCACTAGAGGAAGGCAGGATTCCAGATGAATGGAGAAAAGCTAGTGTCACGCCAATCTTCAAGAAGGGGAGTCGTCTGTCAGCCAATAACTACAGGCCTGTGAGTCTCACGTGCATCCTGTGCAAGGTGATGGAAGCCCTGATCAGAGAGCAGTTGGTGGACCACTTACAGCGCAATAACCTTATCAGCAGAGAACAGCACGGCATCACAAAAGGGCGATCATGTACCACACAACTTCTGGATGCCCTAGACATCTGGACCGAGGACTTAGACACTGGATCAAACATCGACGCCATCTACATGGACTACATGAAGGCATTTGACAGTGTACCGCCTCATAGACTTGTCTCCAAGGTAGAAGCCCACGGCATCAAAGGGAAGGTCAGTCAGTGGATCCAGGACTTCTTGTCAGGGCGATCCCAGCATGTTGTTGTGAACGGCGCCAGATCAAACCAGGCAAAGGTGACCAGTGGCATCCCTCAGGGTAGCGTTCCTAGGGCCGATCCGCTTCGTGCTGTACATCAACGACCTGCCTCAGCATGTTCAGAGCCATGTTAAGTTGTTTGCTGACGACACCAAGATCTTCAACCGCAGCGACGATGCCCACACTAGAGCCACTCTCCAGGAAGATCTTGTTAGGTTATATCAGTGGTCAAACGACGGGCAACTACGCTTCCACCCAGAGAAGTGCAGCGTCATGAAATTGGGCAATTCAGATGCAGAGGGTACCTACTACATGAAAGGGAAGAATGCCAGTGGTGAGGACTGCACAATCGCCTTAGCAGAGAGTGAGGTAGAGAAGGACCTAGGAGTCTTTGTAGCTAGGCAGCTCAACTTTAAGAACCACGTTGCCCAAGCTACCGCAAAGGCCAACAGAGTTCTCGGCATAATCCGAAGATCCTTCGACCACCTGACAGAGGACACCTTCATTCAGCTGTACAAGTCCCTGGTGAGGCCCATGCTAGAGTACGGACATTCAGTCTGGCAGCCCAACCTTAAGACGCTCTGTGGTGAGGTTGAGGATGTGCAGAGGAGAGCAACCAAGCTTCTTGCCTCAATTAAAGACAAGCCATACCCCGAGCGACTAGCTGCCCTGAAGCTGCCTAGTCTTGAACACCTTCGTAAGAGAAGGGACATTATCGATGTCTACAAGTACATTCATGGCATCTACGACACAGACAGGCCACAGCTGGGGCGATTCCAGGGCAGAGACACGAGGGGGCACAGCTTGAAGCTTGCAAAGGCACACTGCAGACTCAACGTCAGACAGAACTTCTTCTCGCAGAGAGTTGTTTCCACCTGGAATGCCCTCCCTGACGAAGTGGTGACAGCCCCTTCAGTAAATGCCTTCAAGAACAGACTGGACACCCACTGGAGCGATCTGCCATCCCTCTATGATCCCCAATGTCACCAATAGGAAATAACTAATATAAAGACTATTTAAAATTGCCACAAGATTACAAATGCCACGCAGGCTACAGTTAATAATGATAGCAATCAACAGCAGAACCGATAAACTGGCCATTTCCGGCCTCAAACATCGAAAGCATCAAGTATCAAGTATAAGTATGTCTTTCTTGCCCCTCTAACTGTGTTTCTTGTGCTTCTTCTCTTTGTGATTGTCGTGTTTCTCCCCCCTCTCTCTCACCCTCTCTCCGGATCTATTGCTCTCTCAAGTCAGTGGCAAAAGCGTGCCGAGTTTTGGTAGGGGTTCGAATATTAGTGGTGAACTGTGTTTCGTTTGTAAATCTTGTTTGCGTATTTTTTTCTCATGAGATCGGGATTATGACGCAAGACTGAGTTTGGTAGATAATTATATACGTTTGTTTCAGCTTTTTTCTGGTTAGTTAGATTGCTGGGACTGAGAGAAGGTTGAGTCGTTTTAGTTCTATATGATACAATAGTTGTGCTTACCTGTTTTGAAAGAGATAGAGTTTAAATGTGGTGTCCACCCTTTGCATAGTTGTAGAGTTTTGTGGAAAGCTTTTATTTTTCCTGCCTTTGCTACCAGACGTTGTTGTCGCCTTTTGGATTTGTGTGGTTTCCAAACGTCTTACAGCGGTCATTAGGGACTTATAGTTATTTTGCGTTTTGCATATGTTTTTGTTGCTTTGTGCAAATGATTATGACCTGTATGATTTTCTTGTTTTAGTGACTGACTTGATGCCTTTTCTGCAAATTAATTTGATTCTGACGTTCTTTAAGCTTTTGATTTTCTAGAATTCGTTTTGCTTGGAACCCGGTCTGCTTTGTCAGAAGAATTATTGAGGTGAACACTAATCTTTGTTCAGGATTTGTAAATAAGGACAAGTAAGGATTATTTGTTTTTAGCTTCTGGTCAGTGATAATGCGCTGATTATGCTGAATTTGTTCGGTTTGACTAAAACTAATTGTCATCACAATTTGTCGGACTAAGTTTGACGAATAAGATAACTGTTTTGGTCTTTAATGAAAATAACGTTTTTTGTCGAATTATGGGCCTTATTCGAAATATTAACCCACTTGGGTATTTATAGCGTTTTTCCTTAAAGAGCTTTGATATTTTGTCTCTGTAAAGGTAGCTAGCTACGTTTTGGGACTTCAGGTGTATTTCCTAGAATATTTTGTTAAATGTTTACGTATGTGAATTCATTTAGAATGTTTTACTGAGCTAGGTCATCGACGAGTATTTCCTAGTTTAGGCACCGTACCGAGGCTCGTTGGGTGAACGTAGCCGAATTGTTTGTATTAATGAATTGACTAATGTTAGATGAGCATAGTCAAATTGTCTTGCGCCAATTGTTTCGAGGCTTGAAAGAATAAACGTAGCCGAATCGTCGTGCAAGTTAAAGGAACATAAAGCATTCGTTCCTTCGTTTGTTCTGGCTTGGTTGCACGTAACCTTAGCTAAATTGTCTTTTTTTGAAATCAACTAAAGTATTTGTCTCTACGTTGTCCTCCGGTATGTGTATTCTTTCCGTCTTATTGCTTTGATTGTATATTGTTGATTAAGAGTTTTGAGACATTGTTTGGTACCCTTTGCTAAAGTTTCTTATGTTTGTGTTTTTCTTTTCGCAGTATTTTACCACACATCTTCTGGCACAAGAAGTAGTTCATTATTACGCACAAAGAAACTAGTTGTCCCCATACTGATATGTACACACACATACGTATTCTTATATGAGACGCTGTCATATTTCGTGAATGTTATGTGGCTATGAATAAATGAACTCTATGCTGCTTCTATGTTTCGTGTGCGTCATTACTTTACCAGGCCCTAAATTAATACGAGGCGTTTGCCGAGCGAATTGAAACTCTCTTATCTAAATGGCGGCGATTACAATTACAAAGAGAATAATAAGAAAACACCAAACTATTTATTTTAGGTTTTTAATCCGGTAAAGCAACCATGTTATAAATGTACTCCTTTATAAACATGTGGTTTTATTCAATCAGATAAATAAGCTTTTTTTAAATGGCAATAGTGTAGCTGTTATTTTTTTTCACAATAATATGTTTAACAAGCAGTTATTTAAGTACACTAATTACATTATGAAGCGTATTGACCATTTCCGCACAAAAAAGCTAGATCACAGCTATGATTCTCAGCTTTGTTTCTACGTGGAAAGATAGACATACACAGGCTTATTTCAAAAGAAGTAAAAAATAAAAATCACAACATCTCAAGATACACCACAATTATTGTACTTATTTAATGTTTCAAGAGTATGACACTGGCCAATAGTGAAGGCTTGTTTTAAAATAAAGTAAAATAAAATAAAATAAAGGGTTGCTATTAAGTCAGACAACATCATGTACTCACGTGTGACCACTGTCACTGAGCACCGATCCTGAGTTTGGTTCTTCAGTTGGGAACATGTAATGTTGGCGTCTTCCAATGCATTATCGGTGTAGATAACAGTCAGCCGACTGCTGTTGACTTCTCTGACTGCCTGCAGGTGTTTGTCTACTCCTGTACAATTTTTACACGTGGGGGTATTACAGTCTGCACAGTTAATTGTTCTTAATGTAGCATTAGTGTAGACAATAGACCAGTACATGTTGTGCCCACCGTCCATTCCAGTACAGGTAATGGTACGACTGCCGTTTTGCTCTATCTCTATCACACCGTCACTGTAGCATTCCTCTATCTGGTACGCTGCAACACAATAAATAAGTAAAAATTAAAATAATATTACACACCTGGTGCGATGGCTGGAGCCTTGGGGGTAATATGGGCTTTGAAGAGTCTAGGACTGGACCTGCTGCCAAGTTTTCCTATAGTGGAACCTGTTCACCACCTTAACCATTTTACCTTAAAATTAAGTACAGGAAAGAGACAACTCTTATGTAGGAAAACTGTACACCTTAAATTGAGTGTGCCACTTTTTAACATTAAAGTGTATAAATATTCTTCAATTATCGATTAGCTGAACTTTAAACTAAACTAAACTAATCTGACCTGATCTTTACAGGAATGAAACTAAAGAAACATTTCTTGATTTGACTTCAAGAAAAAAGGCAGGCTTAATCTAAACTCAGTGAAATAAAAACTGTTGAAGTGCAATCAAATAATTTTAAAAATAAACAACACATAAAATAATATGAAAAAATGGCAAAACAAAATAATTTAAATTAAAGAAAAATAAAGTATGCAATAACAAAAATATACCTGTTAAAATTTGACACTGAGCTTGTGTATTTTGGTCACCTTTGGAACATTTAACGTGAACTCCTTGCAGCTGCTGGTTAGTGTTCTTTATCACAATATTGCTGTAGTTGTCAGATCTAGTCACATGCATTTCACCGTACTGGGGGGTGCAGTTGCCGTTAATTCCAGCAGTGCAGTCAACTGTTACGACAGTTCTATTGGCCAAAGCCATAGTCCAGGACATGTTTTGTTGTGCCTTTATTCCAGTACAAGTGATGTTTCGCGTTCCCTTCTCTGGCACGTAGATCACGTTGTTCCGACACTCCTCTGCTCTGTAGGCTGCAACAGTGAAGGCTTTGCGGATGAAGAGTGTGATGTGAAAGTGTTTTATGGAGGTAAGGAGCGACCGACAGAGGAAGAGGGAGAGACTGGGACCAGAGAGAGAGATGGACATACATAAGGAAGGATAGGGAGGTCAAAAAAGGGGAACGAAGACAGACACGACCGGAGAGAGAGAGAGAGACAGAGAGAGAGAGAGAGAGAGGCAGACAGAGTGACAGAGAGAGAGAGAGGAGGGAGGGAAAGAGATAGATAGAAAAGGGAGAGAGACAGACAGAATGACAGATAGAGAGAGGACAGGCAGATAAACAAACAAGCAGACAGACTGTCATAAAGTCAGTAGGCGAGTTTGTTGATAAACGTTGCTGGGTATGTGGTTGGGAGAGAAAGAAATTGAAATCAGGTGCAAGGTTTGGATTGGCTGATCAGAGGTTAGCGTCATAGTGAGGGGAATAATGGCTTGGAAATTTCTTTTTTTTTAAATTTCTTTAATCTTTCTTGTATAGCGCTTGTTATAGCTCAAGAGCTGCTCAAGGCGCTGGCAGATACAGGATGTAACTGGAACCCCAACAGGAGCTACACAAACCCACTTGCAACCTTTGGGCGTATAGTCTGACGCACAGACAACAGCTCACAATCCTGGTCGACGGGGGATGGGGGGAAGGGACAATGTACCTGTTGAGTGTATTTGTGTAGTCGGCACTCACCCGTCTAGGACATGAGCGTCAGGGTCTCTGTTACACTCGGTTTGATGATGGTGTTTTCTATCAGTATCTGATTCAGCCCCAATGCTGAATTCCTGATAGGGTGTAACTCTGATTCGTTTATCCACGCAGCCCGCTCAAGCAGCATACAAGTCACAAAGTCGACGTATGAAGTTTTCCACTTTTATTCAGCACACATCAACAACTGCATACAATTCTCAACTCAACTTAACAGCTTTCAAATTTTACTTTCCAAATCACTATCAACAACAACACTCTCTCTCAACAACAGTGCGGCACACAATTTTATAATATCTCTCTCTTCCGGAACAATTTCGAATACAGTAGAAATGACGCACTGCCACCAATCGAATAAAAGATCGTCATCACTGACTTACGTCAATACATATTTTTATATCTTCCGGAACGACCTCTTGCTTCGACATGTATCGGGAAATTTCTATCAAGAATAAACACGCAGATCCAGAAAATTCTACAACAGTATCGACTAACGAAAATTATCAACGTTATACAAAGCCTCTCCTAACAACAATGCAAACTCAAATCAAAGGTAAATAAACTCCATCATTGAATACTTTGCAAAACGAAACGATTAGATCTATCGTGCGCGCTTCCGACGTACTACCATTCGCGTTTCAACGTAACATAACCCCCCACTCAAGAAGAAATTTACCCAATTTCTTTCAACAACGTTGAAACGTAATGCACAAACAAAGTTCAGAATTAAGACTTATTTCAGTCTGTCTGAACACTATCAACGTTCTCAGTTCATTCACACAGAGTCAATGGTTTTCATCTTCAAATCTGCCTGGATATTGTCAATGTTCACAGTTCATTCACACAGAGTCAAAGTTTCTCATCTGCAAGTCTTTCTGGATACTGTAAATGTTCACAGATCATTTACCCAGTCAACGTTTTTCATTTTCAAGTCTGTCATTACCAATATTCTTAGTTCGTCCACACAGTCAATGTTCTTTCGTTCGCAAGGAAACGACGCCCTCGTCAGTCGCGGTTGTCATCGGCCCAGGGTCAAAGACGACGATCACGTGGGCTTTCCTGGAGTCAGTGCATCCTCCGTTGTCTTCCTCTTCCGTCGGATGTCCGACGCAGTCGACGTTGTCAGCTCCCAGAATGCATTCGCTGGGTCTCACGGTCAGGTTGGATTCTGCGAGACGGTGGAACAGCTCCCTCAAGGTTTGCAGATGCTCCTTCCAGGTCTGGGTGTGGACTTCATGTTCGACCAAAGTCGTAGAGCCTGGGACATCATTGAAGTTATGGGGAAACTCGCCCATAAGGTCCTTGAGCTCCATCTTCTGACCTTCCGTCAAGCTTGGTCCTAGCTTACCATCATCGATGCCTTCTTTGCTGTGGAAGTCTCCCAGTTCCAACAGTTCCTCGCTGTCAAAGCTGTTGTCGATCTCAGCTGCTGTTGCTGGAATGCACAGTCAGTGATGGCCTTTCCACGTACAGCTTAAGGAGGTTGGCGTGGTATATCTTGGAATGCTGGCCGACTTTCACCTTGTAGTCGTTGATTCCCACCACGGTCTCCACTTCGTACGGGCCTTTCCACTGCATCAGCAACTTATTATGATCGGTAGGTAGCAGCACCAGCACTTTGTTGCCAGGTTTAAACTTCCTGTTCACAGCCCTACGGTCATAGTAGTGCTTTCCACAGTCCTGGGACTTCTTCAGGTTTTCTCTGGCTATCTCGAGAGTCTGCTCCAGCTTCTCCCGTAGCTCAAACACGTACTGGTAGCTGTTCTTCACCTCTGGGGTCCCTACTTCTTTCGTCCACAGTTCTTTTAGGATGTGCATCGGCCCTCTGATGGTTCTTCCGTACAGCAGCTCGAACGGAGAAAATCCGGTGGACTCCTGCGGTACTTCTCTGTAGGCGAAAAGTAAGGCGTTGATATAGCGATGCCATTGTCTGGGCTGCTCGCTGCACAGTTTCTTCAGGGTGGACTTCAGCGTAGCATTGGACTTCTCAACAAGCCCGTTGCACATTGGATGGTAGGGTGTCGTAGTCAAGTGCCGGATGCTCAGCAGTCTGTTGACCTCCTTCATGCAGTCAGAGACGAACTGCGTCCCGAGGTCTGTCAGAATTTCTTCAGGCACTCCAAGTCTACTGAACATGTCCACCAGTGCCTCTGCTACAGTTTCAGTGTCACTCTTCTTCAGAGGCACTGCTTCTGGGTACCGAGTCGCATAGTCCACTAAAGTCAGTACCCACCGATGACCTTCTTCACTCGGAGGTCTTATTTCGCCGATTAAGTCTAAGGCCACCCTCTTGAAAGGTCGGTCGAACAGAGGCATCCTCTGCATAGGCACTTTCGGGACCCTTCCTCGAGGTATGGTCTTCTGGCAAATGTCACATGATCGGCAGAAACGGCTGACGTCCGCATGAAGCCCTGGCCAGTAGAACACCGCCTGAATTCTGTCTGACGTCTTCCTGATGCCTAGGTGACCTCCCATGATAGAGTCATGAGCTACTTCCATCACTTGGCGCCTTAGAGGTAACGGTACCAAGACTTGACGTAGTGGTTTCCCTCCGTTGACCCTCGGGTGCTGGAAGATTCGGTACAGGATCTTGGCCTTCACCTCAAAATAGACCGTGCCACTGCGTTTGGTCACGTGATCTTGGCGGTTCCTGTACTTGTTTAAAGTGCTATCAGCTTCCTGGAGCTGGATCAGCTTATCTCTGTCCACGATGACAGCTTTGGAGTTGTCGGCGACCTTCAGTGGCGTAGACATCTTGTCTCTCTTGGCCTGGGCCCTGGTAGTAACAGCACTGACGATCTCTGGTCGGCAGGGCTGAGCCGGAGTAACCACATTGTCCCGTAGCAGCTCTGTAAGGTCTCCATCGGGAAACGGCAATGGATCCTCCTCCACAACTTCGACGCGTTGGGTTGAGGCAGGACTCCACTCTGGATCGGGGTCGTCGGGTCGTCTCGCGCCGTCGATATTCCCGATCATCAAATCATACAGCGGCTTCTTCAGGCAAACCGCTTCGACTTCGCCTATGTAGAAAGGTGTGCTGACTTGAATTTTTGCAACTGGCGCTTTCATATGCTGTCGGCCATAAGTGTCCATTTTGAATCGCCAGTGAACTGTTCTTTAGCGATTAGATCTTTTCTGACGATGACCCCACTGCAGCCAGAGTCTCTTAAGACAGTCACTTCATGATTTCCGACGCGTCCCTTGGAAACAGGCATGTTCTGTACGGTCACAGCTGCGCTGGCGACGACGGGGATGGATTTTCCGTTGGCAAGGAGAAGTTGGCCATCGGTCATGCACTCTTGCACGTCCGCAGGGGTAGCTGTGCGCTCGGTCTCACTCGGAAGAATGACGCTCCCGCCGCACACCTGATGGTCAGATCTACTGGTTTGCCGTTGATTGGAGAACCGCCTCTGCCGGTTGCCCACCGCTGCATTGTCCGTACTGCCCCGCTGTCCGCTACTTTTGTTTTGAGGACAGTTAGCCGCTCTGTGGTCTGTAGCGTTGCAGGTGAAACAGCCTCTTGAATGCCCTTCCCTGGGAGGAGGCGTGGAGTCCGTCTGTCTCTGGCTCGTCTGGCTCCCTTGGATCTGGTTCCCATGGTTTCCAGTCTTCTGAAAATGTTTCGTCGCCTTGGGTGGCCCCAGCGTCTTCTCATGAGCGATGAGATATCTTTCAGCAGCTTCAGCAACGTCTTTTAGCGTCTCCAACTTTTGTATTTCCAAGTGGATCGCGAGGTCCTTAGGGCAGGCGTTGAGTAATTGCTCCCTTACAATCAGATCATGGAGACTCTCGTAAGTCTTCCCTTTGCCTAATAATTCCACCCACTTGTGTAGATATGACGACAGTCGCTCCACAAACTGCTTTGGCGTCTCGTCTGACAGAGGCCGGCATTCGCGAAAGCGTTTACGGTAGCCCTTTTCTGTAAAGTTGTAGCACTGCAATAGGGCCGCTTTCAAAACGTCGTAGTCTTTGGCGTCATTATTCGACAGTCTACTGTAGACATCGAGCGCCTTCCCCGTCAGTAGTGCGCTGAGTATGATCGCCCAGTCTTGACGTTGCCATTTAGCGCTTTCGGCGAACCTTTCGAACCTCGCCAGATAGCTGTCGATCTGGTCCTTTTCGTCGACGAACACTGGCAATTTTGGAGCCTTGAAGTCACTGATAACTTGTGGCGCATGCTGCTGTTGCTGGATGCGCGCCAACTCTAGTTGGTGCTGACGCTCAGCTTCTCTTTCTTGCCGCTGCTCTTCTCTTTCTTCCCGGCGACGCCGCTGTTCAATTTCTAGACGCTTCTGTTCTAATTCTCTTTCTTCACGGCGACGCTGCTCTTCTCTCTCTTGACGTTGCTGTTCAATTTCTAGACGCTTCTGTTCTAACTCTCTTTCTTCACGCCGTCGCTGTTCTTCTCTTTCTTCACGCAATATTCTCTCCTGGAATTTGACGTACTCCGTCAGCTGTTTGCCTTTTAGATTCAGTTGAATCCCTTTCTGCCAGAAGTCAGCCATCTTGATGCTTCTGGAAAGTTCTGGAAAGTTCTTTTCTGGAAAGTTCTTTTTCTGGAAAGTTCTTTTCTGAAAAGTTCTTGACTGTGCTGTACCTTTCTAGACTGTTCTAGAACAGCACGCTTTCTGCAGTAGCGCTGATGCTTGTCACTAGTCGCCTTCGCTGACGCAGGCACCGCTGTCTTCGTCGTATGTGACGCTGCACCACGCTGATGTTGATGTACACGCTCCTGTGCTGAAGTAGACGCGACGTCCGTTCGCCGCTCTCTGTAACACTGGCGATGTAGCTCCGAGACTGTCCTTCGACGTAGTCCTGCGGCAGCCACGTAGTCCCGATCTGTTGTTCGCTCACGAAGCAACTCTTCAGCTACTACACGCCCTTGCAGTCAACCCGAACCTATCGGTGATGTAGTCCCAGTATGTTGGCCCCTCTCGACGCAACTCGTTGGCGGCTACCCTCGATGACTGCCTCTCGTAACGTTGACTCGCTTGTTGTAGCAGTTGAACCCTTGGCTATGGCGTGAATCCCGGCTTGGCCCCCAAAATGTTACACTCGGTTTGATGATGGTGTTTTCTATCAGTATCTGATTCAGCCCCAATGCTGAATTCCTGATAGGGTGTAACTCTGATTCGTTTATCCACGCAGCCCGCTCAAGCAGCATACAAGTCACAAAGTCGACGTATGAAGTTTTCCACTTTTATTCAGCACACATCAACAACTGCATACAATTCTCAACTCAACTTAACAGCTTTCAAATTTTACTTTCCAAATCACTATCAACAACAACACTCTCTCTCAACAACAGTGCGGCACACAATTTTATAATCTCTCTCTCTTCCGGAACAATTTCGAATACAGTAGAAATGACGCACTGCCACCAATCGAATAAAAGATCGTCATCACTGACTTACGTCAATACATATTTTTATATCTTCCGGAACGACCTCTTGCTTCGACATGTATCGGGAAATTTCTATCAAATCAAAGGGAAAAAAACTCCATCATTGAATACTTTGCAAAACGAAACGATTAGATCTATCGTGCGCGCGCTTCCGACGTACTACCATTCGCGTTTCAACGTAACAGTCTCTAAAGTCCGTGTCATGGAATGCGAGCGTGCACAGACTAGACCTAGCTTTATACGCGCCTCTCTCTCTCTCTTTCACTCTCTCTCTCACTCTCTCTCTCTTTCACTCTCTCTCTCTCTCCTTCCACATCCTACCCTCCCACCTGTCTGTGACAATTGTCTTTACCACAATGTATCCTCAGTGTCCCACATTACGCCTTCGCACGGATTTTAAAGATCCTGACGCTCATGTCCTAGACGGATGAGTACACACAAACACCCATTAAGCATTGGGTCCTTTCTCCCCAAGGTTTTGCTCAGTTGTCTGGGCGTCAGACTATGCCCCCAAAGACTGCAACTGGGAACCTCGGGCGACTTGAGATAGCTCCTGTGTCGAGCAGTGCCTTGAGCAGCTCTTATGCATTCGAGCCCTCCCAAAAAGGCATAATTTATTGAGCTTTTCTGGACTCCTAAATAAAAAAAATCAATTCAATGCAATTTAATACCTGGACAAATAATGTACTCACCATCAAGAAGGCAACACATCAAGAGCAGAAAGCACAATATTGACCTCTCCATTTCACACACTGTTGTGATCCTTCAGTGTTTTAGTCTTGTCTTTTATCCACAGATTTACGTTACTACTGTCCCCGTGTGTAAAACAGTCGAATGGAAAACATCCTGTTACTGCGAAAAGCGCTGAAACAAATACAAAACTCTTGATCAATATTATGCTCTGATTTAACCACTCTTGGTTCACACAATTGGGGTATCCTCGTTGCGCAGTAGATTAGTCTTGACCTATCCTATCCTATCTATCATATCCCATCCCTTAACTCGAAGGTCGTTGGGCACGACAGAAGATCGTTTAACCAGCGTACTCCATCTTTCTCTGTCCTCAGCAACCCTCATGGCTTCGCTCATTGTCAAGCCATTCCATTCTCGAATGTTGTCCTCCAATCTATTTTTCTGTCTCTCTGTTAAATGAAAGAATATCAAATTCTAACATTGAACACACCTGTTTCTATCAGTTGACAATACAACACAAACTAGAACACAAGAAAAACTTTCAAATAAAAATTTTAAAATGTATCTGTTACTCAGGTTGTTGTTTTTTTAAGGAAAATTAAATAAAATAATATAACATTCTAACCTTGTACAAACTAGCACAAATGAAAACATCCGAGAAACTAAAACAATATTAAATAAAATATTATAACATTCTAACTTTAAAAACAAGTAGGTACATCTCCAGCCATTTACGAACTAGCACAAATGAAAACAGACGAGAACCTTTTAAATAAGAAAACAAAATAATGATGCTTCTTTGAAAATGTTAAATAAAAAAAACATTACTCGCCTAAAACAAGCACATCTCTATTAATTTACTAACAAGCACAATCTAAAAAAAACAAGAAACATTTAAATAAATGTAAAAACGCCTCTGTTGCTATGTATTTTAAATGATGCTAAATAAAGGGCAGACATGTATCACTTGAAACAATCACATTTCTATCAATTGAATAATGCAGCACAAACTAAAACACACGAACAACTTTTAAATAATTAAAGTAGAAATGTCGCACTTAAAACACAAACACCCTTATCAGAGGACCGCCACAGCAAAATTACTCTTCACCTTAACATCATTACAGCACCCGTACACATCTGACTTCCTTCTTGCCTTGGACATACAACAGTGCAGTCAAGTGTTGACATCGTGTAGCGCCCTATTTCAGTATCAAAGGACCCGACAGTAACTCAGCTATGACGACACCCTAGCATACATGGACTATGTAATTCTCTGCATGCTGTGCATTGTAGTGGCAAAACCTACCTAAACAACCCCTAAACACCCTCTAACCCGTAGGCTTCTCCCAGCGGCTTTTTCTAAAGTAATTAACGTAGATAATACATGTATGTCTTTGTATCTGCATCTGCACAGCCCATTTGGAAAGACAGGGCCATCAGTCAACACTCCAAGGTAAAGCTGCTGTCAGGTCACCCTAGTGGGTTCCGTGATCTTTCAGCTCAAGCAGCGAGTGAGGGGATACAAACTCAAACAAAAGAACTAACACAAAATGCCAGCTGTAGGGCCTACAATCACACTCTTTAATTTAACAATAAACACACATACACAGGACAATTGGATATCTAAACCACTCTCAACCCCTATCAAGACCCACAACCCAGTGTTTACTGAACAATTACCTCCCTTGCTCTAATAAAAAGAAACCCCAGAACTGTACATAGAATACCCATACAACAATATGTCACAATGATAGCACGTAGCAATAAGCAAATCAATTATATTATAGTATATTAAAGCGACTGGCTTGATCAATAATAGCACCGTTCGTAGCTCTCTCGCCTTTAACTAATCTCATAAAACTGTAACAGTCAACACACAGGTAATAAAGTACACTGCACTAAGTGCTGACACTAGGAATATGTTTTATGTGCGTGACATACAAGTATGACTGTGAAGCAATAGGGTGTATGATGCAGAAGCCCAGGTGGTTGTGTTCCTGTCGTCCGGGGCACACGAAGTGTCCAGGTGGTGACAAGCATGCAGTCCCTCAGACAGCACCCCACATCGGAACAGAGGATAAAGTAGCGGTGACACACACACCCTCAGTCAGCACCCTCACACCAGCATGGAGGAGAAGGTAGCGGTAGCAACGACGCGACTTCACGCCAACAGTAGTGGTGGATTGATTGATTGATTGATTGTTGCTTTAGGTCCAGCGGACTCTTCCGAGCCAAATCAGGACCGGACAACCCCCGATCCGCATAAAAGATCTGCTGAAACAACCCCAGTGGGAAAATTGAACGCCCTCCACCGGCCAGTCACTTTACAATAAAGACATCCCACGCATGGGACGGCTGAGGCTTTACCCCAACTACTCGAACCCCCAGTTACAAAAACAAAATAGAATACAAACATCATTATAAATTATCAACAAAACATATACATATAAAATGCCTATATTGCCAAATAATAACATCATAGGAAGCCCTAGTGACCACCGGCAGAAAGCGTCCAACACTCCCAAGCTGATCCAACAGACCTCATACACAAACAAGGAGTCTTGTCCAGGAAGAGTTTTCAAGAAAAAAGGTAGGTCATTGATCTAGCGAAGAAGAAGATAGTATAGCAGAGTGATAGGACAGAGCAGGAATGGGAAAGAGTAAATGAGGAAGACAGCGACAGTGGGAATTTAAAGCACTAAATTTCCAGAAAGTGGGGATACTATTTATACTGAAACCCCCGGCACCCCAACGGGGGAGTAGTGGTGGAAGTGAAAGTCGAAGTTGTAATAAGAATAACAAGAGTAATAGACCCAATCTGTAAACAAATAAATCGTCTTACTAACCTATTTTATACAGAAGGTAAACACTATACAAGGAAGGTTCCAAATAGATGGACACACAACCTTAAGAAGGTACTCTACACTTACTAACACTTATAAGTGGCAGTAACAATCTTTCCCTTACAGTTTTCTGGTCATTCTTGTCCTGACGAAGGCACAAAACCTTGGGTGGTTCGAATCACACGTAACACGGCCCTTACGAAAAATCGACTTAACTTTATCCTAAGATAACAGCCTTTTCGTCCAGAAAACGTCTGCTCTCAACAGCAAGCAACCTGACTCTGCTAGGCCAAAATCTACCCGGTTCACAGTGCACGGTATCATGTTAAACTCAGTATCCCAATTTCCCCGACTATGCATTATACACTATGCGTTACTCACGTGAAAATCATAGATCTACATACTTGGCTTACATACGCAGTAAAGAAATGCTGAAACAAACCTTGTACACTGTATCACTAGAGATGTGCAACTCTGCACGATATGTAACTACGGCACTACCACTATTATCGTGCATTGAAAACTCGTGTCGTCACAGCTGCTGCGCTCCCTTGTCATCTCCATCTTCCTATACGAAGGCGAAACATGGAACCGCACAGCAAACCTACAACGAAGAATACCAAGCATGGAGATGAGGTGCTACAGCAGACTTCTGGCCAGACAAACCATCGCACAAGCCATCGAACAACACAATGACATGCTCACAGTAGTGAAGAAACGGAAACTCCGATGGTATGGCCACGTCACAAGAGCATCAGGCCTTGCAAAGATCGTCCTGTAAGGCGCAGTGCAAGGAGGCAGAAGAAGAGGAAGACATAAAAAGAGGTGGGAGGACAACATTCGAGAATGAAGCCATGAGGGTTGCTGAGGACAGAGAAAGATGGAGTACGCTGGTTAAACGATCATCTGTGGTGCCCCAACGAGTTACGGGATAGGATAGGATAGGATAGGAATATACAAATGTCTGCGCGTCTGTGGGCCTTCCAATTTGTTTTGTATTGAGATTTAGGCCTATGCAACTTCCTGTGTTCTGTCTGTTTGTCTGTCTGTCTCTCTATGCGTGTGTGTGTGTGTGTCTCTCTCTCTCTCACTCACACCCATTTACTTACATCCGCTCTCTCTCTCTCTCTCTCTCTCTCTCTCTCTCTCTCTCTAAAATTTAATAAAGGCGTTTTCATGCACAAGGTCCTTTCTGGCAATGCACCCTCCTATCTTTCTTCTCTTTTTTCAAAAAAAACTGCCAGATCGTCCACAAAATTAAATGTTCCAATTCCAAGAATTGATCTCTACAAAACTAGTCTAGCTTATTCCGGTTCCATTTTGTGGAATAACTTTCCAATGTTATAACCTTGAGTTGTATTTAATAGTTATTGTTAAAGCCCCAAGGGCAAGATGTAAAAAAGCGCATCCAGCGCTTATTCTTTTACCCTTGCAAAATAAAATTGTTAAAATTGTTATCTCTCTCTCTCTCTCTCTCTCTCTCTCTCTCTCTCTCTCTCTCTCTCTCTCTCTCTCTCTCTCTCTCTCTCTCTCTCTCTCTCTCTCTCTCTCTCTCTCTCTGATTCTGCTCTCTCTGTCAGTCTCCCTCTCTCCCATACTCATTTACATCATCTCTCTCTCTCTCTCTCTCTCTCTCTCTCTCTCTCTCTCTCTCTCTCTCTCTCTCTCCATGTGGTAACGTGTGTGTATAAAACTTAGGCAACCTTGGTGTAGATGGAGGAAGTGCATAACGTGTACATACGGGGCGTGCAATGCACAGTGTTCTGTAGCGATGCATACACCGCTAGTAAATATATAGTATATCCTGCTACACACATCATTACCAAACAACGTCTATGTTATATGTGTATCAGTCTATATTGCCCCAGGTTTATGTTACCCCATGTCTATATTCACACAGTTCTATGTTACCTCAGATCTAGGTTACCTCAGGTCCATGTTACCCCAGGTCTGGGTTTACACAGGTCTGTGTTACCCCAAGTCTATGTTACCCCCGCATCTATGTTCACACAGGTCTATGTTACCACAGGTCTATGTTACCCTAGGTCTATATTCACACAGGTCTATGCTACCCCAGGTCTATGTTAACACAGATCTATGTTACCATAGGTCTATTTTACCCCAGATCTATGTTTCCCCAGGTACGCTTCCCCCAAGCCTTAGTGCTACACGACAATGGTCGATTAAGCCCGGTGGTTGAATCTAACTCGAATTCATTATCCACGCAACCCGTTCACTCAGCATCAAGGCAGGAGTTGTGGTTATGAGGTTTTCTAACTTTATTCAGCAAACAGCACCAACAACTGCCTACAAAATATCTGTCCAAAAACACCTCTACACAAGCAGACAAGGTTACTTACATATATATAGTTTATCAACAAACGAGACAAACACTGAACGTTCCAGATAGACGCAAACAACCAATCAAAATAAAAATCCTCACCGGAGTTACGCCCTGTGTTACGTCAAGAACATTCTACAAATGTAGTAATATAATGATCTCGAATCTTCGATCAAATAACCACCATATTTTGAGAGAAGGAAACAAATAAGCATGACATAAGGCCCCTCCATTAACGGCATATATCAAAGATAAGTAAACATCATAGCACGTCTCCAGTAACGGCATAGATCAAAGATAAGTAAACATTATCATAGCACGTCTCCAGTAACGGCATAGATCAAAGATAAGTAAACATTATCATAGCACGTCTCCAGTAACGGCATAGATCAAAGATAAGTAAACATTATCATAGCACGTCTCCAATCACGGCATAGATCAAAGATAAGTAAACATTATCATAGCACGTCTCCAGTGTGACGGTGGGTCTATTGTTGTTGGGCTCTGCACAATGGAATGCTATTACCCACTCGTCTTTAGTCTATGGGGATCGCTAGTAATCTCCCTGTGACTTAACTTAATACATTTATTTGTTTAGCTGTCAGTGTTTAGGCTGGGGGTACAGAGATAGAAAGAAAAATGGTAAACGATCACTGTCACACTAGCTCTCACATGGCAATGAAACATAGGTAGTCCAGCCACTTGATAACAGTAAATATTACACATTTATTTCCTCTACTCTATACACAATCTTCGAAGTACTAACTTAAAAGTTCAAATGTCAATGTGAATGGTTTGCTCTTGATAGGTCTCGGCAGCTACTTTATCATCATCACTGGATACTTTCTGACCTAATGGTCAGAGTTCTGGAAGAGTGGACTACTGTGGTCCTGTAATACCAGTTTTAGTGCACGGTTTCGAGATGCACTTATCTGATAATTCGATGAGCTGTGTTGTGCTTGCTTCCTTGATAAGCTGTGTCAGGGTGGATTCTGCTCCTTGCTGCTAGACTGGTGGGCTCTCGTTGCTCAGTGCTTTAGAGGCCTCTGCAGACCAACGTTCAGCGACAACTTGTTCTTGTCGCCTTGTTGGACTCACGATACAATGCCTGCTCGTCTGTAACATATGAGACGAAATTCTGCATAACCCTGTATAATAGGTGTGTGCAAAGCCGAAGTAGCCCTCAGTGATTAGCTCTACATCTCTATATATAAGCTACGAACATTCTGCTAAGTCCGTGGTCCACTGGAATCTCCACTCTAATTTCCTATACATATATAAATATAAATCATGGCTAACTATACACATAGAGAAATAATTAATAGTATACACATTTTCTGGTACAGCCACTGGTCTGCAAGCATGCATATAGGTTAAACAACAGTGGGTCCGTACGGAATACAACATGGCGTCATAAATGGTCATGCTCGCCACGTGGTCACGCAACATTGAACTAACAATTCAATTCTAAGCATAGCAAATTTCACAAACATAATTCAACAATAATATCAATACATCACGATGAAACAAAAGTATGTTCATTTACCTTTTTGACAATGTCAGGCCGTGGCTAACTTGATTGAATTCAAATTTTCAACAAGCCCTGCTTCCCTAGTATGTCAGTGGAGAGATTTTCTGGAGCGTAGCTGTGTACTGCTCACCGTTTGAATGCAGAATGAATCTTCTACCTCTCTGCTTGAACCAGGCAGAACTGGTCTACCTAAGCTAGCTGTGTTCTGATTGGATGTAAAATCGAGGAACTCTAACGTAAGCTGCGATGATGTCACTACAGTGCGCTTGCGTCAAACTAGCAGAGTTGAGCAAGCATAAGTACTTTTATGTCTGCTACAGACTAACATTAACCTTTTAAGTTTACACTGACTAAACAAGGCAAAAGCTAAATCTGTGCTGTGTAAAACAGCCTCTTGTTACATCCAGTAACGACATAGATCAAAGATAAGTAAACAGTATCATAGCACGTCTCCAGTAACGACATAGATCAAAGATAAGTAAACATTATCATAGCACGTCTCCAGTAACGGCATAGATCAAAGATAAGTAAACATTACCATAGCACATCTCCAGTAATGACATAGATAAAAATAAGTAAACATTATTATCGCACGTCTACAATAACGGCATAGATCAAAGATAAGTAAACATTATTGTGACGACACGAATTTTTAGCACATATTAGTGATAGTTATATTTCATGCAGAGTTGCACATCTCTACTATGCAGTGTATAAAGATAGATCGGCAGTTTTCTTTTATTGCGCATGAAAGGTTAGAACGCGTATTTCTCGTGTTAAACGCAGTATGAGCTTATGCAAAAACGAGGTTAAAGGGGTTGAACTCGACTCGATCGTTGTCCTGTGTGCTGGTATGTGATGTAGCTGGCAGAGTCACTTTGGTTGTTTATGCGAGCAGACGGCTTTCTGACAGAGTAACGTTGTGACTGTGTGTCAGGCTAGACCACGTATTCTGCACACTGACTCAACCAAAGCTTTTAGGTTTTGAAGTTAGTTCAGCCAGGCTAGCTATAAATAGCTTCTCCGGTGCTCTTTTTTCCTTTCCTTTCACTGAAAGGGAGGATGTAGGCAAGCTATAAATAGCCCGCAGCCAGCAAAATGTGGGAGAACCTAAGAGTGCTGCTCACATAGGCATTGAGCAGGTGTGTCTGTAAGGGTTGTTATTTTGAAGTGTTTCGAACCACCCAAGGTCTTGTTGCCCTTGTTGGGACAAGAATGCTAAAAAGTCTGTAGTGGGAGAACTGTGACTGCCATCTATTGTGTAATATAGTTGTAGAGTCCTGTTTCTAAAGCTGTGTGACCCTCTATTGGGTACCTGCTAATGCTCTAGCACTTCGTCAGTGTATAGATGCCCCAGCCATATCCAGCATTAGCCATAAACGGATTTGAACTCTCAGACTAACCAGAACTGTATTGTGAAGTGTTGTATTGTGCAGTGCTGTTCTGTATATCACAAGCCGGGGACCTAAGAGATCTGGGCTTCGTTTTGCACCTTGTTCTATTTCTGCTGGTGCAATCCTTACTGTTAATCCCGCCAACGTGGGTGTGGACGTTTACCAGGCCACCGTCCACCATGACTGCCGCGTCCTTGTATTGTGGTCTGCGCCATTGCTGGGTGTGGCTCTCCGTCCTCGCTGTGACATACCTGCTACTCCAACCTCCAGCAGTTTCCACCAGGGTCTCAGGATCCCATACGCATCACACCGGCGCACATACAGATTCGCATTCACACACCTAAAAACTTACCTAGTATAAATTACTTCTTTACGTGAGTAATTAGAGCAGTAGTATTTGAGCTCAAGTAAAGAACAATTAAGTTGTGTACGTTGACTTTGGAACTATCAGCTAGCCAATTTTATACGGCCGAATTTCAAGATTCTTTTCTGATTGTGAATTTAATGTTGAATTGTATTATTTAGTATCATCTAATTGATTGTCACCATTGTTGCATATTGTTATGGATATTCTGTTGTGCATAGTTCTGGGGGTTTCCAGATAGACAAGGGGGTCAAACGTTTAGTAAGTACAGGGTTGGGGGTCTTGATAGGGGTTGAGGGTGGTTTACTATCCCATTTCCTGTGTGTGTGTGATATTGTTGAATAAAAGTGTGTGACTGTTCATCTGGCATTTTGTGTTAGTTCTTTTTGTTTGAGTTTCTATCCTCCCACTCGTTGCTTTCAGCTGACTTCGCGGAACCTGCTCGGGTGACGTGACAATTGTCATAGCACGTCTCCAGTAACACATAGATCAAAGATAAGTAAACATTATCATAGCACGTCTCCAGTAACGGCGTAGATCAAAGATAAGTAAACATTATTATAGCACGCCTCCTGTAACAGCATAGATCAAAGATAAGTAAACATTATCATAGCACGTCTCCAGTAACGGCATAGATCAAAGATAATAAACATTATTACAGCACGTCTCCTGTAACAGCATAGATCAAAGATAAGTAAACATTATTATAGCACGTCTCCTGTAACAGCATAGATCAAAGATAAGTAAACATTATTATAGCACGTCTCCTGTAACAGCATAGATAAAAGATAAGTAAACAGTATTATAGCACGCCTCATGTAACGGCATAGATCAAAGATAAGTAAACATTATTATAGCACGTCTCCTGTAACAGCATAGATCAAAGATAAGTAAACATTATTATAGCACGCCTCCTGTAACGGCATAGATCAAAGAAAAGTAAACATTATTATATCACGCCTCCTATAATGGCATAGATCAAAGATAAGTAAACATTATTACAACATGTCTCCTATAACAGCCTAGATCAAAGATAAATAAACATTATTATAGCACGTCTCCTGTAACGGCATAGATCAAAGATAAGTAAACATTATCATAGCACGTCTCCTGTAACGGCATAGATCAAAGATAAGTAAACATTATCATAGCACTCCAGTAACGGCAGAGATCAAAGATAAGTAAACATTATCACCGCACGTCTCCAGTAACGGCATAGATCAAAGATAGGTAAACATTATCATAGCACGTCTCCAGTAACGGCGTAGATCAAAGATAAGTAAACATTATCACCGCACGTCTCCAGTAACGGTATAGATCAAAGATAAGTAAACATTATCATAGCACGTCATCAGTAACGGCATAGATCAAAGATAAGTAAACATTATTATAGCACGTCTCCAGTAACGGCATAGATCAAAGATAAGTAAACATTATTATAGCACGTCTCCAGTAATGGCATAGATCAAAGATAAGTAAACATTATTATAGCACGTCTCCAGTAATGGCATAGATCAAAGATAAGTAAACATTATCATAGCACGTCTCCAGTAACAGCTTAGATCACAGATAAGTAAACATTATCATAGCACGCCTCCAGTAACAGCTTAGATCAAATATAAGTAAACATTATCATAGCACGCCTCCAGTAACGGCGTAGATCAAAGATGAGTAAACATTATCATAGCACGTCATCAGTAATGGCATAGATGAAAGATAAGTAAACACTATTATAGCACGTCTCCAGTAACAGCATAGATCAAAGATAAGTAAAACATTATCAAAGCACGTCTCCAGTAATGGCATAGATCAAAGATAAGTAAACATTATCATAGCACATCTCCAGTAATGGCATAGATCAAAGATAAGTAAACATTATTATAGCACGTCTCCAGTAACGGCGTAGATCAAAGATAAGTAAACATTATCATAGCACGTCTCCAGTAATGGCATAGATCAAAGATAAGTAAACACTATTAAAGCACGTCTCCAGTAACGGCGTAGATCAAAGATAAGTAAACATTATCATAGCACGTCTCCAGTAACGGCGTAGATCAAAGATAAGTAAACATTATCACCGCACGTCTCCAGTAACGGTATAGATCAAAGATAAGTAAACATTATCATAGCACGTCATCAGTAACGGCATAGACCAAAGATAAGTAAACATTATTATAGCACGTCTCCAGTAACGGCATAGATCAAAGATAAGTAAACATTATTATAGCACGTCTCCAGTAATGGCATAGATCAAAGATAAGTAAACATTATTATAGCACGTCTCCAGTAATGGCATAGATCAAAGATAAGTAAACATTATCATAGCACGCCTCCAGTAACAGCTTAGATCAAAGATAAGTAAACATTATCATAGCACGCCTCCAGTAACAGCTTAGATCAAAGATAAGTAAACATTATTATAGCACGTCTCCAGTAAGGGCGTAGATCAAAAATAAGTAAACATTATCATAGCACGTCTCCAGTAACGGCGTAGATCAAAGATAAGTAAACATTATCATAGCACGTCATCAGTAATGGCATAGATCAAAGATAAGTAAACACTATTATAGCACGTCTCCAGTAACAGCATAGATCAAAGATAAGTAAACATTATCATAGCACGTCTCCAGTAATGGCATAGATCAAAGATAAGTAAACATTATCATAGCACATCTCCAGTAATGGCATAGATCAAAGATAAGTAAACATTATTATAGCACGTCTCCAGTAACGGCGTAGATCAAAGATAAGTAAACATTATCATAGCACGTCTCCAGTAATGGCATAGATCAAAGATAAGTAAACACTATTATAGCACGTCTCCAGTAACGGCGTAGATCAAAGATAAGTATACATTATCATAGCACGTCTCCAGTAATGGCATAGACCAAAGATAAGTAAACATTATCATAGCACATCTCCAGTAACGGCATAGATCAAAGATAAGTAAACATTATTATAGCACGTCTCCAGTAACATTATTACAGTACGTCTCCTGTAACAGCATAGATCAAAGATAAGTAAACATTATTATAGCACGTCTCCAGTAACGGCATAGATCAAAGATAAGTAAACATTATCATAGCACGTCTCCAGTAACGGCATAGATCAAAGATAAGTAAACATTATTATAGCACGTCTCCAGTAACGGCATAGATCAAAGATAAGTAAACAGTATCACCGCACGCCTCGCGGCCGAAACACAATATTTGACATTACAATGCGGGACTCAATCGTTAGAATTTGTTTCCCAAGAAGATGTTTGTGAAAGACTAGGACATACACCTGACAAGCTTAACCTGTAGTGGACAAAATCCTGGGTAAACATAGATATCTTTTTATGTAGCTCTGATTAAGAGGACATTGAGAGACTATGATATGCAGCTTTGTTTATGATTGCTTTTAAATAAGAAACTCTGGTATTTAATTCCTTATTATATGCTACATAGCGTCCAACAAGCTACTGTAATATTATTTTACTTATAATATTGTGTCATATAACCCATAGGTTGAAATGGCAATACATTTTCTGTTCTGTCCTGTTCTGTTCTTTTAGACCTTGAGTTGGGAAACGTAAGCATAGAGGAACACAGGTCTGACACCAGTCATTGGACGCCAAAACTGTCTTTCTTTCCCAGATTGTGGATTATTGTTTGATCTGTAGATTTTATTTTTAGTGTGGATATGAGCCCAATTTCTAATCTAAGTTACATGGTGTACATGCACCAGATGTAAACATACCAACCACTGATGGGCTAACCTACTTTTTAATTGACTTTTCATATTATATTCTGACAAGTAGTTTTACACACTTTCAGTTGTGGAAATGTAAATGTTTGAAGACTACCATGCCTAATATGATCAATGTTGTGCTATTTTTTGCTAGGTTAGCCATGTTTCACAACAACCACTTAAAATTATTTTTTTGTGCTGCTTGTAGTCTCATTTTTACTTTTACTATTTATTTTATTATTTTATTATTATGATAGAATATAGATCCATTTGACTTTGTAGCCACTGTGATAAATTCGCTTATAAATTTATAAATGTGTGTGGTACATTTCACTGTTTTAATTATTATGACCTATCTGTTTTTAAGTGCATGTTTATGATATTGGAATGAAGTGTGTGCTGTGTGGCGGCTCTGCATGTGTGTAGCGACAGACATGATCATGCAACACGTACCTTCTGGTTCTTGCCCTGCGACCCTTTCTCTGAGTCTCCATTACTCTATTAGTACGCTCCCTCTTCAAATAATCCTTTCTTTTTTCAATTTCACAGTTTCTTCAAGTCTATATCTCGCACAGAACAAATTCTTCGGTTTTACATCGAACTACACCGTTACGCGTGTGTTTGTGTGTACTGCTAGCCATGGACAGAGCGACCTTTGGCCTTGACCCCTCGACCTCAACCTCTGCATACGGTTTTCGCGGTGGCTCATGGGTGTGGTTCTGTCTGTCGTGCTTGCATGCAGTATGTTGGCTCGTGTGCGAACTGTGTGTGTGTGTGTGTGTGTGTGTGTGTGTGTGCGTGCGTGTGTGCGCGAAAGCCTTTGGGTTCTGGCCTATTATAGATGTGCGTTTTAAGGAAAGGCTCGTATAATTTTTAGAAAAGTTGTATAGTAACATAGTCACTTGAACTGTAATTCTGTAGCCCACTGCCTGTCTTAGCTTGCTACATGTGTGTGTTTGTGTGTGTGTGTGTGTGTGTGCGTGTGTTTGTGTGTGTGTGTGTGTAGGTTTGTGTGTGTGCGTGGTTGTTATCTCGATTCTGAGACATATTCCTGGTGTTTTATCTTGGCAATAAAATTATTTGACTTGACTTGACTTGACTTGACTTGAATTGTTTTGATTACCCAAGACTTCATCCATCATTTTATTTCCACTGTTAAAATCAGGACTGATGATGAATCAGCTTTCCCCAACGGCCCGATAGACAGACGGATAGATAGATAGATAGATAGATAGATAGATAGATAGATAGATAGATAGATAGATAGATAGATAGATAGATAGATAGATAGATAGATAGATAGATAGATAGATAGATAGATAGATAGATAGATAGATAGATAGATAGATAGATAGATAGATAGATAGATAGATAGATAGATAGATAGATAGATAGATAGATAGATAGATAGATAGATAGATAGATAGATAGATAGATAGATAGATAGATAGATAGATAGATAGATAGATAGATAGATAGATAGATAGATAGATAGATAGTTGAAATCACTTTCTCGTTTGGAACTGATGAGCTAACCTCATATCACAATGGCCATGTTAATCAGTAGTGGTTAAGTTAAATTCAACAAAATCTCATTTGCAAACACTGGCAGCAGGTAAAGGAAGGGTATTCACACACCAAGCGCGACCGACCATGAAGATCACATGACACCGAAACTCTTACGTGCTTTGGTTAGGACCGAAATAGTCAGGGAATACCCTTACATTTATATAAGAAATCCAGTGCTGAAAGGTAGCTAGCTTTCGTACCAAACATTCAGTCACGCCGGGGACTGTGTTCCGCCTTATTTCAGCTGGGCTCGTCGTTTACTCCGTTTTCAGCTGGACCCGGTGTCACGCAGACGTAAGTGTCTGCACTACAATACAAGCTATGTCTTCTAGAAATCTCATATACGGAAACGGATGTGTTTAGCACTACCCTAAGCCCTTTGCCTTTTTATTGCTTTAAAAAAATCTGAATAGGTTTATTATATGATGCATTTTCCCGAACCTGATTTAAGGTGTTGAGGCACCAAAAGTAAAACCTTAACCCATTTGAGTTGAGTTTTATTCCGTGCTGGACACTCAAGCCTAGAGCAGAACACAGACACAAATATAGGGAGCACAACGTGGAAGAACCAGTGCAGGGCGTAGCAAAGGAACTCAAAACAAAACAGGATTAATGCATCACAGACACACAATGTAACATTACCCCAAAAACACAATGTAACATTACCCCAAAATCGTGACCGTTAAAAGTCTCCCAGCCTTTCCCATAATGCTGATTTATTGCAATTTTAGAAACTCGTTGGAGAGAGAGAGAGAGAGAGAGAGAGAGAGAGAGAGAGGGGGGGGGGGGAAAGAGGGAGGCTGTCAGCTTTATATTCTTTGACATATATTTTAGACAAGAATACAGCATTTAGTGGAAAGATTGGTAGATCTTCGAAATAATTCACTCTCACACTCAAATAAGAGAGAGGGGTAGGAAGGGGAGAAAGGAGAGAAAGAGAGAGAGAGAGAAAGAGAGAGAGAGAGAGAGAGAGAGAGAGAGAGAGAGAGAGAGAGAGAGAGAGAGGTAGGAAGGGGAGAAAGGAGAGAAAGGGAGAGAGAGAGAGAGAGAGAGAGAGAGAGAGAGAGAGAGAGAGAGAGAGAGAGAGAGAGTGAGAGAGAGAGAGATTGGAAAAAGAAAAACAGTGATAGGGAGGGTAATAGGGGGGATGAGGGAGTAGTGAAGAATAGAAGTGCAGGGCATGCGTACTTCCTTGTCCCGGTCTAGTGATTGTGCTTGCCTACACAAGGACGTGGTATCAAATGGCTGATAACAACAACCCCCGCTCTCTATGTTAACCTGTTTTGCAGTTCAGTCAGGAGATGATCCGCCAACGTGTTCTGACAAAGCCGCATGTATTTTAAGACTGTTGGTTTTCCTACAGGATAATTATGATTTATAACACGACTATTTTTACAACTGCGTTTTATGGTCCAGTCATGCAGGAATCAATCGCCTTCCAACGAGAGTATAAACCGAGGTCTATTCAGTGAACGCACGCATTCCATACCTCGGACTTGTAAAGATCCTGACGCTCTTGTCCCAGACGAGTAAATACCAGATTTTTACATTAATACAACCAACAAGCCCGATGACCTAGTCCACATTTTGGTCTCTCAGGATGGCTCAGATGTCTGAGGCGTGAGACAGTGCGCATCAAGCTGCAGTATGCAGCTTGAGCTAGATCCTGTTATCGGTAAGTGACTTGAGCAGCTCTGTGAGCTTGTAAGGTGCAGCTTTAAGAAGAAGTGGTTGGCAATGTAACACGTACTAGATGATCTTCCTCGTGTTTAGAAGATCGTTGTTTATGATGGCAGAAGTCGCTATTGAAGGCGGATTATATTTCGTGTTTTAGGCCGTATGGTGCAGTCACGCGCTCAGGGTGGCGCAGTAGCGAAGTGGTTAGAGCACACGCATGCAATGTTAAGCATCGTCAAGCACTGTGTATGTGCCATTGAGTAGGACACCTGTTTCTTTGGATTTAAAAAAAAATATATATATATATATATTCATCACTATTAATCCATGTAGTGCTTCCTTGTAGCCTTATTGATCATCCTCATTCATCCTTGTACTTTCATCTAACCTTCTTCTTCTTTTTCATCATCATCATCATCATCATCATCATCATCATCATCACCATCATCATCATCATCATTCGCCTTGATTCTATTTCACATCTATTATGTTTAATTAAAGACTCGGTGTTGCGTGGTCATGTCTTTCATTAAAAAAGAACCTCTATCTCTTTCTTTCTTTCTTTCTTTCTTTCTTTTTTTCTCTCTCTCTCTTTCTCTCTCTCGTAACTGTTTATAAAAAGTGGATGCGTGCATTGTTTCTCCTGTAATGATCTAAAGTATATTCTTTGGAGGAGGGGGGAGGAGGGGAAGGGTCATTGTGCGGACGTAGGGTCTAATTGTTGCCTATCTCAAGCAGTGTGTCGCCCTATGGCGGTCCTGTGAGGCAGTTTCCAGTCTTCCTGGAGCTGATGACCTGTTGGGAAAAGAGGAGAGCTGCATGCACAACTGTGACCACTCGGTTTGTCTCGTATTTGTATTGTGTCGTCTTGTCCGGACCGAGGATAATCACCGGTATCGTAAGTACCTGCCAGCGATCCCAATGGTGGCCATTTTGCTCGGGTGCAAACATATTTGTATAAACATGTCAGACAATGGGTCCAGACAGGAAGTCCTCTCCAGGATCGCACAAACAATTGCGTCCCTGACAAGGTTTAAGCCCATTTGAAAAGACATGACCATCAGTCTATATTCCAAGATAAGGCTGCTGCGCTCCCTCGTCAGCTCCACCTTCTTATGCTCTTGCGAAACATGGACCCTCACAGCAGATCTAAAACGAAGGATACAAAGCATGGAGATGAGGTGCTACAGAAGACTTCAGGGTATTTCGTATACCCAGGTGCACGTCACCAACAACGAAGTCAAACGGACCATCACCCACGCCTTTGGACAATACGATGGCATGCTCACCGTGGTGAAGAAACGGAAACTCCGATGGTATGGCCACGTCACCAGAGGATCAGGCCTTGCAACGACTATCCTGCAAAGAGGCAGAAGAAGAGGAAGACAGAAAAAGAGGTGGGAGGACAACATTCGAGAATGAACTGACTTGATACTGAGCGAAGCCATGAAGCCTGCTGAGGACAGAGAAGGTTGGAGTACGCTGATTAAAGTGATCATCTGTGGTGCCCCAACGGTTTTCGAGTTACGGGATAGGGTAAAATAGGATAGGGTGTATTGTATACGGTAAAGACAGTATGCGTTTGTATGCTCTCTCTCTCTCTCTCTCTCTCTCTCTCTCTCTCTCTCTCTCTCTCTCTCTCTCTCTCTCTCTCTATTTTTTGTTTTTATTGTTTTGTTTTGTTCAATATGTAAAGATAAATAATTTATGTATTGCAAGTTGGTATTATTTGCTAGCATTGTACAAATAATTAAAATATGAATATAAAAGCTTTTATGTCAATGATTACGAAATAGATAATTTATCAATGGAATTTGAGCAGTTGTTCCCAACAGTTGTAAAGGGCAATAATTCATAAATTAAAATTAAATTGTTTCCAATTATAATAAAGGGAAATAATTTGAGAAATTCCATGTAGCCACTGGAAATTATTAGAGAAAAGTTACAATGTTTACAATATTGTTAAGCATTGTGTATAGTTAATATTTTGTTCAAATTGTTAGTTAAATAATAACAAATGTTACAGCTATTTGTGAAATTGTATTGGCTGTTTGGTTTTCATGATAGTTAAGTGTGATTGTTGGTATACGGGTGGGTTAGTTATATAAATATATAGGTTGGTTCGTTTTTTGTGTGAATAAACATTTTGTAATTGTTTCTTCTGGTGGTTTTGTGTGTTAGTTTTTTGGGTGGTTGTTTCTTGTGTAATAAGCACACAGTGTGAACCCACTAAGGAAGTGGACGTGAAACCGTAACATCAACTTTTGAGATAATTTACCTACCACAGGAACTGAAAAGAGTTGTGTTGTTGTATCAATTTGTATTCATCAGATTAAAATAAGTTGTACTGAAAAAAGAGGTACATACCTTGTATATCATTTGCTCAAGAAGCATAAACATATAGTCAACTACACCTCTATGATTTGATTTTTAAACTGTTTTAAAAAACTCCAATTAACAATGTGTTTAGTTAAAACAGATCAAGTTTAATGTTTTGACTCAACTATCTTCAAGAAAAAATAGCACAAGCACAATTACTGCAAAGTAATAATTTCTCTATTTGACGTATAGTATTAACTTAAATTTACCACATCCATCAAGACATGAAATTTGCAAAAGACAACAAAATGACAATTAAAATAAACAATCTTATATAAATAGTTGTAGCTGCCGAATGCGATTGGTTTTACGAACTCTCCACATTTCAGTTAAAACCAACGATACGATTTTCATTACTAAATAGCAAACATGCATGGCACAGAGTTAAATCACACAAACATGGATTACATAAACACGTAACACGAGGACAAAAAGCAATATTTATGTATTTAGACGAAACACTTCGGATGAGAGCATAAACCGAGGTCTAGCCTGTGCACGCATACATTCCATCTCATGGACTTTAAAGATCCTGACGCTCATGTCTGTAGAGAACGGGATTTTTCCGGGTTTTTTATAATTCGATTATTGTACGGTGTTTTTGATTGGCTATGATTCGGGAGCCAATGATATGAAGGTTTGAATTAATCAAAATTTGAATTAGAGGAAAAATTGTTCACTCACTCAAAAATTATGCGTCAGGCTGGTGTGCCCGTGGAGCAGTGTGTGTATGTAGGCCAGGAAAGAACAAAAATTTAAAAGAAGTAAAGAAAAAGAAAATAAAGTTAACGTTGAAACATAAAGAGGAAGAAAGCACTGTGAGCTTATCAAGGTGTTATAGGTTCGGTGGGACTTTCTCTCTGGAAGTGGATTAATTTGTTTGTGCTGTAAAAATTACAGGTATTTATAATGTTTTTATGATTGTAAAATGGCGGATAAGTATATATTTTTGTATTGCAGTTGTGTATTGGAAGGTGGTGAGCTGTTGTACACTAGGACGGAATATAATTTTTCATTGATGTAATAATATTATTAATTACGTGGGGCGATAGTTGTAGGGTAGTAGATAATGAAGTATGAATGAAATGCGTGAGCTTGGTTAATAGTAATTTTCATTCATGAAGTGATTATCTGGATATGAATAATAGTGGTGGAGAAGGAAAGTGGTGATCGCATACGAAACGGAAGTAAACAGTGATGGAACAAAAGGAGGTGAGCAAAGGGTGAAACTAAAGAAGAGTAAATAATGTATCCGAGTCAGAGAATTGACATTTGTATATATATATATGTCGTATAGCGGCCTACTTGGAGGCGAGAGGCTTACTCAGGAGCAGCGGTGGTTCCGTGCTGTCCAGGTGGGGACAGAGAGAGATCGGAGGCCACGTGTGTGAGACATCGGAGAGGGTCAGATTTACGCCCTCGCTTGACCAAAGACTACGTTGTCTACTTCGGGTGGACTGGAGTTCACGATCGCTCCTCCACCCGTCGACATTCATTTTGTGTTCACCTACTCTGGCATCTGGTGCCAGCTTGTGCGAAGTCGGCCAAGAAAGGTACTGTGCGTCTTGAACTTATTATGGTAACCAGGACAAGTAATTGCCTGACGTTGGTTATCCTAGCTCCGTCGTTCAGTTGTGACGTGACCAAACCAGTGTGGTTCTTTTTTTTTGTATATGAGGTTTAAGGGAATTACGTTTATCTGTATGAAAGAATTTGTGTGAAAGATTGATGAGAATTATTGTTGATTATTTATATAAATTTTGAGAACGTGGAACGGATATCTGGTGTTGGTGTTTGTCTGTGCTGGGAAGAATCCGTACGTTTGTGGGTGTGGTAGTTAACAGAGAGTCTAGCACGCACGTTTAATTCGTTTAGGAGTCAAATATATTTTGCATACACTTACACTAAATATCCGCCCGCTACAATGTCCTAGGCGGGCGAGTGCCGGCTGCACAAATACACCCAGCACGCACTAGGTCCCTTCTCCCCATCCACCGTCGCCGAGGATTGTGCTCAGTCGTCTGGGCGTCAGACTATGCGCCCAAAGGTTGCAGGTGGGCGCCTGGGGCGGCTTCAGTTACATCCTTAATCCTGTATCGCCCAGCGCTTAGAGCAGCTCTTGAGCTGTAAAAGCGCTTTATAAGATTGATTAAATAAAATAAATATAACATTAACCTGTAGATACGTTACTTGGTACGAACATTATTCAAGTGTTATTAACAGAGAAAAACAATTGCCAAGAAAATAAAATAAGCTGTTAAGAAAAACATTACAGTGATCAATGATGTGGCTGTAATGGCGCCAGTTTGTGGACTATATCTCATTTAGATGTCACCAGAACTAAAATATATACTAGATGTTGTTTGTTTGTTTTAATTTTCACGTCATGCAGATGTTAAAATCATGACTGTATACCCCTTAGTTCTTGTATGCCTCACTTAGATTGTGACGCACGTTATCAGTATTGATGGAATTTACATTACACAGACGGCATTGATCTGGACCACGGTCCTGCATCATTTCAAGGTTGCAAAGGTCATCAGTTGCAGGTTTTATGTTTTGGTTAATCCCCCCCCCCCCACCTCTCCAGCATCCATCTCCCCTCTAATCACCGTTATCATTTGAGTGGTTAACTGCGTCACCAGTGTCTGGGTTCATGTATGAGTCACCAGGATGGTTATAAATGTCATCAGTTTCTGTGATCTATATTATTTGGGATGGTTCAACAAGATGGCTGTAGACGTCATCAAATTCTGTGTTCCATATATTTGGGCTATTGGTCCCCAAGTTGGCCGTAAACGTCATCATGAGTTTCTGCGTTCAATATTATTTGGAAAGGGTCACCAAGATGGTTGTAGACGTCGTCAGAAGTGTGTGATTGTTGTGGTAGCTGCGACGACGGCTGGAAGTTCAGCGTGTTGTATTGGTCATCGTCAGCTTGATTTGTCTGCACACACATGATAGTAGCAAACACAGGGTCAACACACAGTCAACAGACTATGCATTAAAAACTGAACATTTTACAAATAAAAATAATGAAAATAAAAGAGGACCCTATACTGAACAACAACGACAACAACAACAACACGAACACCAACAACACGAACACCAACAACACGAACACCAACAACACGAACACCAACAACACGAATGTTACTGATGACCCAGGTATTCCAGTGCTTAATGCTTGGGGTTTGAGACTTTGACCTCTTAAACCTGGTATTTACTAACGAACTAACAATAATAGATAGAACGAGGAGAAAAGGAATAAGAAGAAGACTGTGATGAACAACAACAAGAAGAATATGAAGAAACAACAACAGAAACAACAACAACAACGACGAAGAAGAAGAAGAAGAGGAAGAAGAACCCAACTCGCCATTTTTGCGGCAGGCATCTGGGGTTTCAAAGCTGGTTTGTGTTGGTCTTTGTTCTTGTTGACGACGGCATATTCATCTCCAGATTGACAAGTCGTGGCTGGAGTTTGACTGGTTTTCTTGGACTTGTCAACCATGGCGTACTCGCCTTGCTGATTAGGGGCTGGAGTATGACTGGTGTTCTTGGGCTTATTCACGACAGCATACTCGTCTACGTTAGGAGCTCTGACCTCATAATCTCCGTTCTTGGTTGTTTGAGTGGAAGATTGCTGATGGTCGAGGTCGGAGTCGCAGGGAGCGTAGAGGTCAAGGACAGGGTCACCAGGGGCGGAAGGTCCGATGATGGAGTCGCTGCTGTTTGTACCGTAGACAGGATTGTTAGGGTACCCGGTACCTGTAAGGATCACGTGGGGTTAACATTGATATCGTCGTCACCTTATGGTTGAAATAAATAGTCTCTGCATAATGCAATTTTCATCTGAAAGAGAAGCTTGATGACGATGATGATGATGATGACGATGATGATGACGGCGACGATGATGATGATGACGACGATGATGATGATGATGATGGTGATGATATCAGAGAGAGAAAAAAAGAGGGTAGAGCCATGTTAGGACTACATTGCTTACGAGGCCCATTCGACGCTGCTGGAGATTTATTACGCCTTTTCTTGATGATGACGACGATGATGACGACAACGATGATGATGACGGCGGCAGCACCACCCACTCCACCACCGATAGCGGCAGCCGGCGAGACGCTGTCGTCTTGATCTGGAACAATGACCTGAAGATCTCCGCACTCCAGCATCTAAATTTACATCATTTAGAACACGTCTCCTAAAACACATTAAAAATTAAATACACATTAATTGTTAATGTTGTTGATTGAGATTAACAACATTCATTTGATTTCAATTGTTTGAAAAGGATTTTATCTAATGATGACTTTGTTTATTTGTTATTGTTCCATAATCTAGAAGAGTTCCTACTACCGTCTGTCATTATGTCAGCTGACGTTTTCGGAGTTGTTGTTGATGTTGATGCTCGTTCTAATGTGGTTGCTAAGGAGATTCCCTGAACAGGAGTGTTTGTACCACCTGCAAAAGAATCATTACCAGAAAGGACGATGATGCGTTATTAAGGATCCCAATGTCTTTTTATAGCTGCTTACACGTGTATTTGAAAGCTTTCACCTTAATAATACGGATTACTACACTCTTCTATGTTTGGGGTAGGTTAGATGCTATTGTACCAAACCTAACACGAAAACAAAACTTACGAAGCAAATTTGCTATGGGTTTTGACTCTTACCGGCTTGGCACATACCCCAAAACACATATACCCAATGATCTATTGAACAATAAATCCTTCATAGAAGAGGAAACATTTATGTCGATTTATTAATATAATTTGTTTCACTTTCAAATATTATGATTTGATTGATTAACTTTTTTTTTATCTTTACATTGTTCTCTCACTGTTATAATATAAGGTGTGCGTTTGTGCCTGTCAGAATTTTTATAGTATTGATATTGTGTACATAGTTTGAATGGATGGTATAATGTATTCACAGCTTTTTGATCTTGCTTTATCTATGTCGTTATGTGTGTCCCACTTGGCTAAAAGCCCCTCAGAGCCTAGACCCATAAACAAACTTGAAACTACAATTTTTTGAGCAAGAAACCTGGCTAGCAGTTGCTATTAATAGGCCCCCCAATCAACCGAATGTATTGATTTAAAATATAACTATACTTTCCAAATAGTTAGGTTTTGTTGTAGCTTATATTTTTCAGTGGGTCAACACTCACTGTGAATGTTAAGAGAATCTGTGGAGGGGGCGTGGTCGCAGTGGCTCATTTAAAGAATTGTGTCAAGACATCAAATGTTTGGATTTGCACCTACACGTAACATATATCACACTTAAACATTGAACAGTTCTTACCACCGCCTGTGATTGTGTAAGCTGAGACTTTCGGAGTGGTTGTTGATGATGCTTCTAATGGGGTTGTTGTAGAGACTCCCTGCTTAGGAGTGTTCGCACCACCTGCAAAAGAATCCTTACTTACAGCACCACCCATTAAAAAACAACCATTAAGAACCATTAATTTACATTCAGCAAACCTGCCAAAGTTGATTGATTACACAGTTACAGGCCAGGATAAAGAACATGTCACACCTAGAAGTAAAGCTTAATAATCATAAGTTTGTGGCACCGACAGTACTGTGTAAGACGTAAGACTTCAGATGTTTTATTGAATAAACAATACATTGTTCATTTAAAGGCCACAAGACTGAAAAGCTTCATTGTCACCGACTGGTTTTATAGTTATTTCAGTCCGATGACTTTATATTATTGTTATTCTGTTTCTTGTGAGAAGATATGGTATTTTTTTTTTTTTATGAGAGCTAAATTCTGATTGGTTGAGCTGGTCACATGACAGTGCACAAATGTAGGCCTACATTCAAAAATCTATTCATTCTTTCCTTGACTATGCTAAGGATTGGTTGTCCTAGAACTTCTCGCAGCTGTGTCTGCAGGTATATATTGTTTATTATTTGAAATGGGGTATTATACATGTAATAGTATTATTACATGATGATACTGTATTGTTATGCAATAAAATTAATAATAAATAATTTTGATATTAGTGTAAAGGACAGATTGGGGATGAGACGCGCATGGTTGTACACTGTATTTCGGATAATTATTTGATTTGAAGTTGAAACTGCAATTGCGGTGTATAGTATTACGCTTATGTGTATGAATGCAAGTAATTGGTGTCGTTGATGTAATAATTAGTTGTTACAAATAGTTGTAGAATTTTTATTTATGTTGTGAACTGTATTCGATATGGATGAAATTGGAATTTGTATTGATGCCCTGGTCCCGTCACAGAGCGAGAGAGGTATATGTAATGGTTCGAAGAAAGTTTATGTATCAAGAAACTTTGCTGCGGTTAAATCCTTTGTCTGCAGAAGTCTCTTGCTGCGGGGGCCTGATGAAGGAGAAGAAGAAGCAGAAGAAGTGAGGAGGAAGAAGCAGAGGAGGAAGTAGCAGCAGCAGAAGAAGAAAAAGAAGAAGGAAAAGAAGAAAAAAAAAGAAGGAAAGAATAATAGGAAGAAAGAAGAAGAGGACGCTGAAGAAGAGAACGTTGAAGAAGAAGCAGAAGAAAAGTAGGAAGAAGAGAACGCAGAAGGAGAAGAAGAAGTCGAAGGACGGGAGAACGAAGAGGAGTGAAGGAGAAAAGAGGAGAAGGCGGAAGAAGAAGGAGAGCGCGATTCACACTGACTCAACCAAAGCTTTTTAGTTTTGAGGTTAGGTCAGCCAGGCTAGCTATAAATAATTATCTTCGCCGATGCTACCTTTCCTTTCCTTTCACTGGAAGGGAGGATGCAGGCGAGCTATAAATAGCCCGCAGCCATCAAAATGTGGAGGCACTAAACAGTGCTGCTCACATAGGCATTGAGCTGGTGTGGATAGAGAAAACAGAGACAGAAGATGGCGTAGGCAGAAAACAGACTAGAGAATGGAATATAACTACAGTGTGACTATTTACAACTTTCGCTTTCGCTTTTGCTTTCGCTTTCTCTCTCTCTTTCTCTCTCTCTCTCTCTCTCTCTCTCTCTCTCTCTCTCTCTCTCTCTCTCTCTCTCTCTCTCTCTCTCTCTCTGGCAACAGTGACTGGGAATTGTGTGCTATTTGTGAGTTCTTGATATATATATATATATATATATATATATATATATATATATATATATATATATATATATATATATATATATATATATATATATATATATATATATATATATATATATATATATATATATATATATATATATATATATATATATATATATATATATATATATATATACACACACACACACAGTCGTCAATACCCTGTTTATTATAATCATATTATTCGTCTTTGTTTCATCCTTGCTCATTTCCTTTAGTTTCTTCACTCTTCCAATTCCGCTCCATATGTGATCGTTTCTTTCCTTCTCCCACAATGTTATCCGTATCCAGGTATAATTATTTCATGAATGAAAATTACGATCAACATACTCACACCTTCCATTCATTCTACATTATCTACAACTCTATAATTATAGCCCAATGTAATTAATAACATTATTACATCAATGAAAATTATATTTCATCTTAGTGGATAAAAGCTCACCAACTCTCAACACAATACATCACTACAAAGATATATTTCTCCAACATTTCACAATAATGAAAACGTTATAAATACCTGTAATCTTTACAGCACAATACACAATCCAATTTCAGAGAGAAAGTTCACCGAACCTTTATAAGTCCTCTCAACTCTTCCCAAATCTTTTTTTTTTCTTTCTTTTTTTTCGTACACACTGACACTTTGACTTCACACAACTTTACACTTTGAAACATATTCCTGAAGTGAGCTCCAATTGCTCTTACTTCCGGCTATTCATTATTTCATTGGTTTACCTTTTTAACCTATGAAATTTTTTGGTACATTTTTCAACATAATAATCTCATTCTGAAAATGTCATTGTCTGTCAGGCCGGAACATGATTGCTTCAGAGATATATAAATGCATATTATAGTTCAGCTACTTATTATTTTATTACTCTAGGACTTATAGTTTTTTTTTAATATAGTTTTCTTGAATTCCGTTTTAATTATTATTCTACTACCTTGAGTGAGAAAGAAGAGAACCATTAAATTAGCAAAACGTATATTGGTGTTGTGTTCCCACTGGTGTATTTTACGTCTTCAGTGTTTCAAGTTTATCTCTCTGTCTCAACTTATTGTATAAGAAAGACCTTTTAATGAATGCCTGTATACGTGAAAGTGGAACATTAAGAACTGTTTACAAACTAATATCAAGTTTGTAGGAATCTTCTGAGAATAAAGATAATTATTTTATAACACGCAATAAGAAGGTTATGACAATTTGCCGAGCCAGCCTTTCCATTTTATGTGCTATTATGACATATGTATACATGCACACACACACATGCACACTAACATACACACACATACATATACACACACATATGAACACACCCCCAAATACTAACAGTAACGTCACACGTAGCCTCAAGAATGTGGTCAGTACATGAAATACGGTTTGTCATTATGCCAGCTGATGTTTTCGGAGTTGTTGTTGATGTTGATGCTCCTTCTAACGTGGTTGCTATGGAGATTCTCTGAATAGGAGTGTTCGCACCACCTGCAAAAGAATCATTACCAGAAAAGGTGATGATGCGTTATCAAGGACCCAAATGTCTTTTGAAGCTGCTTACATGTGTATTTGAAAGCTTTCACATCAATAATATGGATTGCTACACTCGTCTATGTTTGGGGTAAGGTATGGTCTATTCTCCCAATTCTACGAGAAGAATTTGAGGCAGCAGTGTAATCACTGAAGAAGGGGAAGTCAGCTGCAGGAGTGGACAGCACACCGGCGGAATTGCTTTTGGCAGAGTGGGGAGTGGCCTACACCACTGACCCAGTCGCTTGTCATCACTCTTCCCAAAAAGGGTAACCCCGAGGAGTGTGAAAATTACGGCACCATCAGCCTCATCAGCCATCCCAGCAAGATCCTCCTAAAATAATACTCAACAAGTTGAAACCCCAAGCTGAACAAATCATAGCTGAAGAACAAGCAGGATTCAGGGCAGGGCGAAATAGCACTGAACATATTTTCAACCTCAGTATAAAAAATGTGAGAAATACCTACAGCACCAACAACATCTATATCATGTGTTCGTAGACTTCAAGAAAGCCTTTGACCGAGTCTGGCATGCATCTCGGTGGGCAACCATGAGAGTGTACAACATCAGCCCAAAAATGATTGAAGTCATCAAAAGGCTGTATGACAAAGTTACCAGTGCAGTCCTCCACACCAGCGCCATCGGAAACTGGTTCAGAACAACAATCGTTGTGCGTCAAGGATGCCTACTCTCTCCAACACTCTTCAATATCTTCCTATGTCATATGCCCTTGCAGATCACGAAGACACTATCAGCATAAGGGGTAGAGCAATCTCCAACCTCCGTTTTGCGGATGACATTGATGGATCGGCTGGAGAGGAACAAGAACTTTAACAGTGGTTCAGAGGCTTGACACCATCTCCAGAGCCTATTTAATGGAAATATATGCAGAGAAGACCAACATGTTGACCAACAACACCAATGTCATCAACATGGACATCAAAGTTCAAAGCCAATCCCTCAACACAGTGTATAGCTTCAAATATTTAGGAGCCATTGTATCAGACAATGGATCCCGACAGGAAGTCCTCTTCAGGATCGTACACACAACTGCTGCACTGATACGGTTGAAGCCCTTTTGGAAAGACAGGACCATTGGTCTACTTTCCAAGGTAAAGCTGCTGCACTCCTTTGTCATCGCCATCTTCCTATATGCTTGCAAAACATGGACTCTTACAGCAGATCTCCAACGAAGAAATAGAAACATTACAGTTAAAGTAGGTAACTCATATTCTTCTACTTACAGTATAGACATGGGGATACCACAAGGCTCAATAATTTCTCCTATGCTGTTCAATATTTTAATATATGACTTGCCCAAAACTATTAGTAACAGAGTGACCTTGGCTCAGTATGCTGATGGCATTGCTATCTGGATGAATGTAAATTTAAAACAGAATACTTCTCTTTTCGAAATAAAATATATATCTCATGTATACCAAACAGAAGTTAATAAAATAGCCATATTTATGAATCAAAATGGCTTAGATTTATCTAAAGAAAAAACAAACATGATTCTTTTTAATAATTGTAGAGAACCAAGAATGCTACCAAAAATTGTTATAGATAATGACGAAATAAAGTATGTCAATGAAGTTAAATTCCTTGGTGTATATCTAATTAAAAAATTAAAATGGAAGAGACATATTGAATACATTTGTCAAAAGGCAGTAAAAAGCTATAATTTACTAAAAATAATAAGCCGAAATGCCTGGGGACAAGATACCAAAACCCTCATACATATAGCTTTAGCCTTAGTCAGATCTAAACTAACATATGGACAGGAAGTCTTTTTCTCTGCTCCTAAAACTTATCTTCGCAGATTGCAAAGTCTAGACAGCAAGTCCATAAAATTAGCGTTAGGTGTACCAATACATACACAAACACTTAAAGCTTACAAGTTAGCAGGAGGCATATCCATTGAAGAATGGAGAAAAATTTCATGTGCAAAATATATTGTACGAGCTGCATCTGTATATAATAATAATGATGATGAGATACATTTTAGGTCTGATCTGATTTTTTAAAAACGTGCACAGAAAATACCATTCTTAGAATTAATAGCAACTTTTAAAAAAGATCTAATTGATGATTTATCTAATGACATAAAATCTTTTTCTAAAAATATTAGTTCTCCAACACCTATGTGGGAGCTTAAAAATGCTCATTTTGACATACATTATAGTTTGGAAAAGAAGAATGAAAATGCTAATTTATTATCAAGTGATGTTCGTTGACATTTTGAGAAAAATTATTCTCAACACCTTCATATCTATACTGATGGATCACTTTTAGAGACAGGGGAAGCTGGAGCTGCCTATGTAATTCCAGCTCTAAAATTGCAAAAATCTTTCTCTTTGAGTATACCTACTTCTATTTTTGCGTGTAAACTTATCGCTATCCTTATGGCATTAACAACAATTTCAGATCTTTGCTTCAACGCATTTCAAGTTGTTGTTTGTGTTGTGTTTGTGTTGATTCGATATCAGTTTTAGATGCTTTACAATCTTATGGTCATACTGAACGGCATGAAATTATTTTAGAAATTCAACATTTAGTCCACAATCTCATTATTAATGGTACAAAGGTAAGCTTCTGTTGGCTACCTTCACATTGTGGTTTTTTGTTTAATGATAGTGCGGACAAAGCAGCAAAGAATGGAGCTAAAAATATCAATGCTCAGAGTATTCAAATCATAAAATCCCCTAAGGAAATTAAACGTATGATTGAAGAGAGGTCAATGAAACATGTTGTATTTGATACACATTTTGCTGTAAACTGTAGACTTTCGAGAACAGTTTTTACTATGGCTAACAGAATAATGTTGAATGCCATAAACACAAAGTATTGTCCAGATGTCCATTGTGTATGCAATGGGACTTTTTCATTATATCATTTACTTTTTGGCTGCCGTCTTTTTCGGCCTATACTAACTGTGCATCTGCATGACATAAGAACATTAGATGAGATTAATTTTCATCAAAGTGTATTGTTAGCAAAGCTCTTGATGGATTCTCCTGTGGCTAGATTTGTGTAGATAATAATCTCTCCCCCCCCCCCCCCACCCCCGTCTTATCATCTTTGGTGGAAAAAACGTTAATAAAACAACCAACCAACAACCAACCATCCAACGAAGAATACAAAGCATGGAGATGAGTTGCTACAGAAGACTTCTGGGCAATATTTTCCTATACCCAGCACGTCACCAACAACGAAGTCCGACAGACCATCACACAAACCATTGAACAACACGATAACCTGCTCACAGTGGTGAAAAAAACGGAAACTCCGATGGTATGGCCACGTCACCGGAGCATCAGGCCTTGCAAAGGCCACCCTGCAAGACACGATGCAAGGAGGCTGAAGAAGATGGAGGCAGAAAAAAGAGGTGGGAGGACAATATTCGAGAATGGACTGGCTTGACACTGAGCGAAGCAATGAGGGTTGCTGAGGACACAGAAAGATGAAGTATGCTGGTTAAACGATCATCTGTGGTTCCTCAACGACCTTCGAGTTACGGGATATGATAGGATAGGATAGAATAGGATAGATAGGGTCTATTGTACCAACTGTAAACGAAAACAAAACTTACGAAGCAACTTTCTTATTTGTTCAGAATCAGAATCAGAATCAGTTTATTGTAAACCATGAAAACACAAGGAAATGTATGTGCAGCGTACACTTCATCAACACAACGGCACAAAAGCAATAAAACACAAAAGACTTCAGGGATTAAAACAATACACCCAAAAGAACAGAAAAGCAGTTGTACACAACATGAATGTATCTTATCAAATAATGAAAGTCATGCATCCTACTTTCTAACCCCTAACACAAAACACCCACCTACACACACACACACACACACACACACACACACACACACACACACAACCACACACACCAGAATTTAAAAAGTTAGCGGTACAGTATTTAATGCAGACTGTCACTGGCCTGTGGCAGGACCAGTAATGACGTCACTTCTAACCTAGTTACAGTGTTCTAAACACACAACGGGAGTTGTGCTAAGTCTGTGTCTATTTCAGTTCAGTGCAGATCAACTGCAATTCCTGGATATTATTTTTATACGTACACAACAGGACCCAAGAAACAAATACCTGAATTTCCAAGGAGTATACATGTTTTTGATATTGTAAGCCCTGGACTGGCCAGAGCTTATTTTCAAATGAACTTTTATTATTTATTCTTCTAAAACTATCTATTATCATACTCCCTGTCATGAACTGGCTAGTTTTAACTCTGCCCAGTGACTATTCAGCCTTGTGTAGTCATTGTAACATTAGAGAGAGGAGTGTATTACACAGCAGCAATTACATTACACAGCAGGCCACCCACAGCGAGCGAGCCACACACAGCGCAGGGACTCAGCACTTGAACTTTGAATCTGACCGTTTTAACCAATCAGAAGCAGGCTAAGCGGGTAGAGCAGTTCTGACTGTGTCAGAGCCTAGCGCAGTTTGAATCAGTCGTGTGTGAGACGAGGAAGAAGTAACATCTACTTAGCTAGCAGAGAAATCTCTTCACTCATAGACCAGGAAGCAAGACTTTAGAATCTTAGAAATCTATCAAGTCATCACGGGCCTAAACTTGTCAAACAGGTAAATGAACACACTTCTGTTTCATCGTGATATATTTATATTATTGTTGAAATTATGTTTGTGGAATTTGCTATGCATAAATGTGAATTGTTAATCCGAATTTGCGTGACCATGTGGAAAAGCCGAACACGTGGCGAAACACGACCGGTTGCGCCGCCATGTTGCATACCATACGGAACCACTGTTGTTTAACTTATATGTATGTTTGCAGACCAGTGGCTGTACCACTGAATGTTTATATTATTATTAATTCTGTATGTGTATAGTTAGACACGATTGATATTTATGTATGTATAGGAATTTTGAGTTGAGATTCCAGTGGACCCCGGAAGTAGCAGAATGTTCGTCGCTTATGTATAGAGATGTGGAGCTATCACTGAGGGCTACTTTGGCTTTCAGTGAGACGCTCTGCACAAACCGATTATTCAGGGTTGTGCAGAATTTCGTCTCTTATATTACAGACGAGCAGGCGAGCTATCCTGTGCACCCCACTCCATAGAAACGATGAGTTGGTTGAGGAGCCTCTACCGCACAAGTCGGACAGAGCTACCCGGAAAAACACCCTGTCAGACCCCACAGCGTGGCAAGGGAACCCAACTACACAACGACACAGGTGGACCAGAAGCTACCTCACAGAAGGACTTCGCACGCACCATCTAGCAGTTAAGTGTAAAACCGAAGGTGCACTTAAACTGATCGAAACAGGACCACAGTAGTCCAACTCTTCAGAAACTGTAAAACGGACCACAGTAGTCCAAATCTACATGAGAACTTATAGCAAGTGCCCGATGAAGATATAACAGCTGCCTAGACTATCAGCGAACGAACTATTAGCAGTAACTGAGACTTTTTAAGTTAGATTAGTACTTAGAAAACCTTGTATAGAGTAGAAGAAATAAATGTGTGATTTTAACTGTTATCAAGTGGCTGGACTACATATGATTCATAGCCGTGTGAAAGCTAGTGTGACAGTAATGTTTTACCATTTTTCTATCTATCTCTGTACCCCAATCTTAACACAGAACGAGCTCAACAAATAAATTTATTAAAGTAATTCATAGGGTGACTTACTAGCAGTTCCCACCGAATAAACGTGAGGGTCCATAATTCCATTGTGCAGAGCTCATAAACCCCACGTGACACTTTAATTGGCGAGCCTAGCCAGGATCTGTGTATAATAGGAATTGGGTATAACCGGATCTAAGTACAATAAAATTAGATAACAACAGCAGTAGTAGAATAACTTAGAATAGTGTAAGGGTATAACACTAATCAGTTTTGGTGCACTATTCTTTAGTAAAAAACTTTTTTGCTTCAAATATTTTTGTGCCTGTATGTTGCATTGTTCTTTTGCAGGTTTTGCTTAAGTAACTGTTGTATGCCATTTGACTCTTGTTTTATTCTATTATTGATTACGAATTTGATTGTCTTTGCATTGTTGTTATTGACTTGCAATATTGCTAGTGTTTTGGTATTCCACGTGATTCAGAGGTTGTTCATAGACACTTTTGACAATGTCGGACCCAGTGGCCTTGAGATTGCGCTTCAAGGAATTAGGGGAAGCTTTACACTTAGCAGGGGGAGACCTAATTGAGTATATCAATGCAGAGGTAGAGAAACAGGAGGCTAAGGCAGAGAGAGCAGCAGAGAGAGAGGCGAAGAAACTCGAAGCGGCAGAGAGAGCCGCAGAGAGAGAACAGAAAAAAGCAGAATTAGAAGCAGAGCAAAAGAAAGCAGAGTTAGAAGCAGCAAGAGAACAGAAGAAAGTAGAATTAGAAGGAGAACAGAAGAAGGCAGCATTAGCAGCAGAGAGAGAAGCAGAAAGTAGGAGATGGGAGTATGAGAAATGTCACGTCCCAACTGCCTTAGCAGAGGTTCGACATGTGCAACTTCCACACGAGAAAATAACCCAACACCTAAATAAACTCTAAAAGACAAGACCAGAAGTAACAAGACAATTTCTTTATTTCACTCACACATTCATTCAAAATTAACTCCCTTTATCCCACTTCCCAACCAACCAACCCTCAATCCCACCAATATAACCCCAAACTAATACATAAACAATTCGCTCAAAATAATAATGATAATTAAATCAAAATGGAAAATGACTAACTACAAAATGTACAAAATATTTATAATAATGATGTCTGGAACAGCTTACTGACAACAAGGTAAATATACAGTAAGCAACTGCTTTAAATCTTTATAAATATTTAAACTTTGTTCCACTTAAACTTCAAATAGCTGCAACAAGTCTTTTATATTATAAAAAATGAATAAAGAAAATTTATCCTTTATGCAAAATAGAATTTGTAAGAAATTAATCTAAATTATTAATTAATTAATATCTGGCGAAATAATTCCCCCAGACAAAACTATACAATCACAGGGCTACTTAATCTAGTAGGTAATATTACTCAACAACGTTTATCAATCAATTCAGATTAAATATCTTTCAGTGTGCTGTAATTTATAATTTATCACATGTAATGCAATTATTGTTCCTTACAACAGTTTATCAATGGTTATAGTTATTTGTTGTGAATGGTGGAGTGTGCGTGTGTGTGCTTTATAAACGAAATAATGTTCCTTGGGCGAATACCACAACCTTCGCAACCGAGGTTGACACACGGGAAGACCGGCGTAATAGGCCGAGGCACACCCGCTTCACACCAGCAAGGTTTCAGCACACCATCAATGATCTGCTCTAAGGTTTTGGTTTTGGTTTTCGTTTTGGTACATCTACAACAATACATACAAAAATACGCAACCATTAATAATTATATTACAATATACTGCACAAGCATCCCGCTATCGGAATGGTTGTCTCCCTTTCAACATCCTTACTCATCCTCCCTGTCATCGCGCATATACATTCACAATCACCTTCTTTCTGTCATCTCTTCGCTACATAACAGCGAATTCTTTTATATCAATTTATAATTATTTAATTTATAATACATTTTAGAAAATTCTCTCTCTCTCTCTATTGCTAGGTATTTATGCAGCAAACAATATGAAACAAAAAATAGAATTAAGAAAACATAATTAACTATCCATTCACACTGCATGCATAACCCGAACCCCCGAACGCTATGGCCAACTGAGAAATTGAGGTAAACAACTTACGGCTACCAGTGGATTCTCCGGCCTGTTGACAAAGACACACAAACGACGGGACAAACACACAGGCACAGATGATTAGGCAAGGTGATAACAGGCAAAAGAAGTCCTAGACGGAGTCACAGGTCACCCGACTTTATACGTAGATAACTCAGATTTCACCGAAAATACACAGCTGGTATTCTAAACAGCTTAGAACAGTTCCAGTTAATCAAACACTTCCAAAGTGTTCCCAAAACAGTCCTCCTCTTCCGACAATTAGGCTCTTTTTCGTTGACGGTCTGATCTGTACGACCCACAGACAAAGTCACTAACTGGCACCTTGACCCAACTCGGATCTGTTGATTCTGGCTACAAAAGCGATATGAAAATGTTACTGCTGCTCAACATATACAGTGCATGGGGTTTTATACGATTAGCTAAGAATCTTCTAGAATATACTCGTTTTAATTATAATTCATTCCCTACACCGTTCGCGATTAGAGCACGCATTTCACACATAGAATATCGCATGGCAGCAATTAATCTTCTCAATAACAACATAGCCAACTATGCTGTTTTCTAACATAGTGCGTTCCGCACGGGCGCAAATCATTCGCTACTTTTATTAATTATAAACTTAATTAATTTTATTCTGATTCTCTCCCCTTGACTACCGTAACTTTTAATCTCTATGTACAGGCTGATGATTAAACTATATACATAGGCGCGCGACTGCAAACTGCGTAGCGTGACAAGAGGGCAGAAAAGGAAAAAGACAGACAGCATGAGTTAGAGCTAAGAAGATTGGGATCAGGAGCTTCAAGTTCTTCCTCAACCCCTTCCCACTCAGATCAGCTAGAGGTAGCCCCCAACCCTGTACAAGGAATGTCATTTCCACTGGGAACATTCAATGAGAGAGAAGAAGGTTTAGATCTCTATCTGACTAGGTTGGAGCGTCTAGCAACAGAGTATAAACTAGATCCCACTCATTGGTCTTTCAAGCTTAGTCAAGGGCTTAGAGGAAAGGCTTATGACATCTACAGTAAGCTACCGACTGACAGAGTGACTGACTATCACAAAGTAAAAGAGGCACTCCTAACGGGATTCGAACTGACAGGAGAATGCTACCGGCAAAAGTTCCGCACCAATCGGAGAGTGAAAGGAGAGAGCTATGCGCAGTTCGCGGATCGGTTGTCCACAATGCTGGATAAGTGGATTAGCCAGTCAGCCACGGCTAAGACGTATGATGGACTGACAGAACTGTTAGTATGGGAACAGCTACGGGAAACCATGACCCCCGAGCTGAGGACATTCTCAGTAGAGCAGGGCGCGGAAAGACTAGAAGATCTGGTCAAGGTCGCAGATAGGTACGTGGCCGCCACGGAGAAGCCAAGAGCTTCAGGCGAGACCTAAAGCCTAACGGGAAAGAGGCACAGAAACGAAGCCCTAACCGGGAAGAGCGCACCGCGAATAAGCCGAATAACCCCAGACCTGGGCAAAATAAAGGACCCAACACGGAATTCGGGAAAAGAGGTCCCGCAGAACAGAGACGGTATTGTTCGTTCTGCAACAGAAACAATCACTCCACCGCAGAATGTTTCAAGTTGGCCGCACAACGTAGGGAAGAGCGCGAAAGCCGGCCAGCGCACAGAGTTCTAACTCAAAGTAGCGGTAGTAACAAGCCACACACAATCGGAGATCACCCATCGGTGACAGACACGGTCAAGGTCAACGGAAAAGAAGCGAACTGTCTGTATGACACAGGTCTATCATACGACGCGATAGTTAGCGAATCTCTTGTATCGCGCGCGGACTTGACAGACAAGACAGTCGAACTACAAGGAGCAGACTTGACGAAACCGACGACTACTTGCCCAATAGCTTGGATAGAAGTAGAGAGTAGGTACGTCACAGGACGAATCCAAGCAGCTGTTTTACAGAAACCCCTGTATGATCTAGTGCTAGGTTGTAGGTATGTGTTCTTAGGCACGCCCCCCAAAACTGTAGAGATAGCTGCAGTGCAAACCAGGGCCCAAGCTAAAACCCAACCACCCCAGCCCGAGTTCGCTCCGAATCCAGGACTCGAAGAGATCAAAACAGCACAGAAAGAAGACACCTCGATAGCGAAGTGCTTCCAGAAGCTACCCAAGGCGCACACACCCCCGCACAAGGGAGACTTCTACATGGAAGAGGGAGTTCTACATCGACAAGGAGATGGAGATCACACCCAACTAGTACTACCAGCCACCCTTCGAGCCCAAGTACTAGAACTAGGCCACAGCATGCCACTCAGCGGACACATGGGAATTGGAGCCACAGTGCAGAGAATCAGCGCACACTACTATTGGCCAGGAATCACGGAGGATGTCAAGCGCTACGTGAAATCTTGCCACCAATGTCAACGATATTCCCCGCGACATCACACCGTACCAGTTACCTTAGGACCATCGGTAGTAGTCGGCGTGCCATTCCAGCAAGTCTCAGTAGACATAGTAGGACCACTGCCCATGACCAAGAAGCGGAACAGATTTCTACTCACACTCGTCGACGCATGTACGATGTGGTGCGAAGCAGTCCCGTTGCCAGCGATCGACACCAAGAAGATTGCAGATGCACTCATCGCCATCTTTACCAGAGTCGGATTCCCGGACAGCATTAGAACGGACAACGGATCTCAGTTCACCGGCCGCCTGATGCAAGACGTGTTCGAGTTGATACAAGTTCATCACATTCGCACACCACCATACCACCCAGCCAGCAACGGACAAGTAGAAAGACTGAATGGAACCCTTCTCACCATACTCAGGAAAGTCGCCGACGACAATCCAGAAGCGTGGGACACCTACGTGAATGCGGCACTGTTCGCATACCGAGAAACGCCCCATGCAGCCACAGGCTACACCCCGTCAACATTGCTATTCGGCAGACCTCTAGCAGGACCGCTAGAAGCCCTACGCAGAAGTTGGACGGAAGCCAAGATAGACGACACACCAAGAGGTGCCACCAAGTACGTCGCAGACCTGCAGGAAACCCTCAAAGCAACGTGGAAGAAAGCTGGTGAAGCACTGAAGAAGGCAAGAGCCCGTCAGGCGAAGTACTACAACCGCCACGCGAAGGACAGAGAACTGCAAGTCGGCGATCAAGTGCTACTCTTACTTCCAAGTGGAACCAACAAGCTGGACATCGCTTGGAGAGGACCGTACCGGGTGACTGCCAAGAAATCCAAGACAGTCTACCAAGTAGAGGTGAACGGGAGAGCCCGATACCACCACATCAATCTCCTCAAGAAATACGGACCGACCAGCGACCCCCAGCACTCACAACTTGCTAGCCATCGCCATCGCGGAAGAAGGAGAAAGCATGGAGACCAATGCAGTAGAGTATCCCCTGCACTCCAAAGAAACCTACAAAGACGTGATACTCAACGGAGACCTAGCCGCTAAACAGCAACAGCAAGTACTACAGGTCATTCGACAACATCAGACTGTGCTCACAGACCGACCAGGGAGGACAGACCTCGTCGAAGTAACCTTAACGGTGACCGACCCAACACCCGTCCGCCAGAAGCTCTACCCGATGCCACTGTCACAGCAGCGAGCCATCAAGGAAGAGATAGACACCTTACTGGCAGCCGGAATCATCTCAGAGTCTACTTCACCCTACAGCGCAGGCACGGTATTGTTGCGAAAACCCAACGGAGAGCATCGACTGTGCATCGACTTCAGACTCCTGAATGCCGTAACGCAGTTCCAGCCAGAGCCACTCCCGGACCAGACAGACCTATTTGCCAAGCTACAGCGAGCGAAGTACTTCTCACGCATCGACCTCAGCAAAGGATACTACCAGATACCAGTACAACCACAAGTCCGAAAGTACCTAGCTTTCAGCACTATGGAAGGACACTTCGAATTCAACGTGCTTCCATTCGGACTCCACAACGCACCCAGCATCTTCAGCGCCATGATGCGAAAACTCCTGGCACCCCTGAGCAGCGAGCACCTACATTCGTTTATGGACGACATCCTCATCGCAACACCTACGTGGGAGGAACATGTCACGCTCCTACAACAACTACTCGCCCGCCTCAGAGACACGGGATTGACGGCAAGACCCACCAAATGTCAGATTGGATTCACAGAACTAGAATTTCTGGGACACACCATCAGTCAAGGAAGCCTGCGACCGGTAGAAAAGACAGTGAAACGCCTACTCGACGCTCCTAGGCCCAAGACCAAAAAGGAAGTACAGTCGTTTCTAGGACTCTGCGGCTTCTACCAGAAGTTCATCCCCAACTACAACAGCATCGCCGTACCACTGACAAATGGAACCCGGAAAATCGCCCCGGACAAAGTAGTATGGACAGCCGAATGCGAGACAGCATTCCAAACACTCAAGGACAGAATGACATCGGCGCCAGTACTCCACCTACCCGATTTGACTCAGCCATTCGTTCTTCGCACCGACGCAAGCGACTTAGGCCTCGGAGCAGTACTGCTACAGCGCGACCCCAAGAATGCAGAGACGCTATTCCCTGTCGCCTACGCCAGCAGAAAATTGAGACCCGCCGAGACCCACTACGCCACGTCGGAGAAAGAATGTCTTGGACTAGTCTGGGCCATACAGAAATTCCAACTCTACCTGTATGGGACCCACTTCACAGTTCAGGTGGACCACCAACCACTATCGTTCCTGGCAGCCTCCAAGTCTTTGAACTCTCGCCTGATGAGATGGGCACTCACCCTTCAGGCATACTCATTCCAAATCGAGTACATCCCCGGCAAAGAGAACCACGGAGCCGACTACCTCAGTCGCCATCTCGTGGAGGACACAGCAGCTGTCGCCCACCCAACACAACTAAGGGCCACAGCACCAGAATTCGTCCCCGCCCAGTAAAACCCTGTCACTAGTGTCCATAGCTACCTGGCACAGCATTGCAGCTCAGGTAGAGCAACTTAATTAGTTTGTACATAGGACCCTAGGATAGTGCAGCGTTAAACTAGGCTCTGTAGTAGAAAAAGGTCGAATCCAGTAGTCATCGCCTTTTTTCAGTTGAGGGAGCCTGTCATGAACTGGCTAGTTTTAACTCTGCCCAGTGACTATTCAGCCTTGTGTAGTCATTGTAACATTAGAGAGAGGAGTGTATTACACAGCAGCAATTAAATTACACAGCAGGCCACCCACAGCGAGCGAGCCACACACAGCGCAGTGACTCAGCACTTGAACTTTGAATCTGACCGTTTTAACCAATCAGAAGCAGGCTAAGCGGGTAGAGCAGTTCTGACTGTGTCAGAGCCTAGCGCAGTTTGAATCAGTCGTGTGTGAGACGAGGAAGAAGTAACATCTACTTAGCTAGCAGAGAAATCTCTTCACTCATAGACCAGGAAGCAGGACTTTAGAATCTTAGAATTCTATCAAGTCATCACGGGCCTGAACTTGTCAAACAGGTAAATGAACACCCTTCTGTTTCATCGTGATATATTTATACTATTGTTGAAATTATGTTTGTGGAATTTGCTATGCATAAATGTGAATTGTTAATCCGAATTTGCGTGACCATGTGGAAAAGCCGAACACGTGGCGAAACACGACCGGTTGCGCCGCCATGTTGCATACCATACGGAACCACTGTTGTTTAACTTATATGTATGTTTGCAGACCAGTGGCTGTACCACTGAATGTTTATATTATTATTAATTCTGTATGTGTATAGTTAGACACGATTGATATTTATGTATGTATAGGAATTTAGAGTGAGATTCCAGTGGACCCCGGAAGTAGCAGAATGTTCGTCGCTTATGTATAGAGATGTGGAGCTATCACTGAGGGCTACTTTGGCTTTCAGTGAGACGCTCTGCACAAACCGATTATTCAGGGTTGTGCAGAATTTCGTCTCTTATATTACAGACGAGCAGGCGAGCTATCCTGTGCACCCCACTCCACAGAAACGACGAGTTGGTTGAGGAGCCTCTACCGCACAAGTCGGACAGAGCTACCCGGAAAAACACCCTGTCAGACCCCACAGCGTGGCAAGGGAACCCAACTACACAACGACACAGGTGGACCAGAAGCTACCTCACAGAAGGACTTCGCACGCACCATCTAGCAGTTAAGTGTAAAACCGAAGGTGCACTTAAACTGATCGAAACAGGACCACAGTAGTCCAACTCTTCAGAAACTGTAAAACGGACCACAGTAGTCCAAATCTACATGAGAACTTATAGCAAGTGCCCGATGAAGATATAACAGCTGCCTAGACTATCAGCGATCGAACTATTAGCAGTAACTGAGAATTTTTAAGTTAGATTAGTACTTAGAAAACCTTGTATAGAGTAGAAGAAATAAATGTGTGATTTTAACTGTTATCAAGTGGCTGGACTACATATGATTCATAGCCGTGTGAAAGCTAGTGTGACAGTAATCTTTTACCATTTTTCTATCTATCTCTGTACCCCAATCTTAACACAGAACGAGCTAAACAAATAAATTTATTAAAGTAATTCATAGGGTGACTTACTAGCAGTTCCCACCGAATAAACGTGAGGGTCCATAATTCCTTTGTGCAGAGCCCATAAACCCCACGTGACACTCCCTGAAACTTTTTATTGAAGAATGTGCAGAAAAATAGTTTTCATTTAAAATACAAATTCATAGCAGAAGTTATCCTTGTTTTCTCCCTTGCTGTGTCTGCTGAGATTTAGCAACCCACTTTGGAAATGAACTCCAAGCCTAAGGTGAGGAAAATTACTTCATTCTGACTTTAAATTGACTTTCTTTTCTTAAAACATGCAGTAATGTTACAGTGGATACTAATCGAGCCAAATATTAAGTGGAACTGTTGTAATTCTGCTACAAAATAACTTTCTTCGTTCTGTGAAATATAGGAATAGGCCTACGATACTGTATATTTAGAACCAAGAACTAATCTATTGAACAGCAGTTTAGATTTGAAAAATAACAATGATGAAAAGTTCTACTGCATTTGTGTATTCATTTGTGTAGCTTTATTCATGTGAAGCTTCGACCGGTCGAATAGTCCTAATATGAAGAAGACTGTGACTGCTTGGATCTAGTTGTTGTTGATGTACCTTTAGACTGAATCTAGAGAATCCGTTTGATCAAATGTAGTAAAAGAACGTAATTTTTCTTGTGCAGTGAAACATTAGAGTGTAATTGTGCGAAAATGTTATTTTATTTATAAAAAGGATTTGATGTTTTGTGTGCCAAAAGTAATAATAATAATAATTTATTTCATTTAAAATTCTAGGCCTTTCCTTCAGGAGAAGCTCAAAGCGCAGTTACAGCCAGCCATAAATAAAGGATTTACTCAAGGAACATAAAAGAATAAAAGCATCAAACACAATACCAAACACCACAGTATTAAAATATAGTCAAACACACCCACTCACTCTATGTCGCCCACGCATACACACACACACATACACATACATACACACCACCACACACAGAATAAAATACAAAAGCACAATAAAATTGTCTATCTCTATCACCACAGTATTAAAACATAGTCAAACACACCCACTCACTCTATGTCTCCCACGCACACACACATACACACACACACACAAAGACATACACACAATAAAATACAAAGCACAATAAAAAATTGTCTATCTCTATCACCACAGTATTAAAACATAGTCAAACACACCCACTCACTCTATGTCTCCCACGCACACACACACACACACACACACACACTAAAATACAAAGCACAATAAAATTGTCTATCTCTATCAGTATACGTGCATTTCACACAGAAACAGAAACGAGCAATTTACTTAAAAACGCCATGGAACAACTACTATGATCACCACAAAAAGACACCACAACACAACACCTGCACAGACACTCAAGCAGCAAAACACACCTGGGCCACAACGACGACGAAGATGAGGAAAACAGCGACGATGACGATGACGACGACACTGAGAAAGAAGATGACAACGACGGTGACGATGATATGATGAGGCTGATGACGAAGATGATGATGATTGTCACGTCCCAACTGCCTCAACAGAGGTTCGACATGTGCAACTTCCACACGAGAAAATAACCCAACACCTAAATAAACTCTAAAAGACAAGACCAGAAGTAACAAGACAATTTCTTTATTTCACACACACATTCATACTCAAAATTAACTCCCTTTATCCCACTTCCCAACCAACCAACCCTCAATCCCACTAATATAACCCCAAACTAATACATAAACAATTCGCTCAAAATAATAATGATAATTAAATCAAAATGGAAAATGACTAACTACAAAATGTACAAAAGATTTATAATAATTATGGCTGAAACAGCTTACTGACAACGAAGTAAATACACAGTAAGCAACTGCTTTAAATCTTTATAAATATTCAAACTTTGTTCCACTTAAATTTTAAACAGATACAACAAGTCTTTTATATTATATAAAATGAATAAGAAAATTTATCCTTTATGCAAAATAGAATTTGTAAGAAATTAATCTAAATTATTAATTAATTAATGTCTGGCGAAATAATTCCCCCAGACAAAACTATACAATCACAGGGTTACTTAATCTAGTAAGTAATATTACTCAACAACGTTTATCAATCAATTCAGATTAAATATATCTCAATGTGCTGTAATTTATAATTTATCACATGTAAAACAATTATCGTTCCTCACAACAGATTATCATTGGTTATAGTTATTTGTTGTGTATGGTGGAGTGTGTGTGCGTGTGCTTTATAAACGAAATAAAGTTCCCTGGGCGAATACCACAACCTTCGCAACCGAGGTTGACACACGGAAAACACGGCGTAATAGGCCGAGGCACACAAGCTTCACACCAGCAAGGTTTCAGCACATCATCAATGATCTGCTCTAGGGTTTTGGATTTGTTGGTACATCTACAACAATACACACAAAAATACGCAACCATTAATAATTATATTACAATATACTGCACAACCATCCCGCTAACGGAATGGTTGTCTCCCTTTCAACATCCTTACTCATCCTCCCTGTCATCGCGCATATACATTCACAATCACCTCCTTTCTGTCATCTCTTCGCTACATAACAGTTTATAATTATTTAGTTTATAATACATTTTAGAAAATTCTCTCTCTCTCTCTACTGCTAGGTATTTATGCAGCAAACAATATGAAACAAAAGAATAGAATTAAGAAAACGTAATTAACTAACCATTCACACTGCAAGCATAACCCAAACCCCCGAACGCTATGGCCAACTGAGAAATTGAGGCAAATAACTTACGGCTACCAGTGGATCCTCCGGCCTGTAGACAAAGACACACAATGACTGGACAAACACACAGGCACGGAAGGTTAGGCAAGGTGATTACACAGGCATAAGAAGTCCTAGACGGAGTCACAGGTCACCCGACGTTATACGTAGATAACTCAGATTTCACCGAGAATACACAGTAGGTATTCTAAACAGCTTAGAACAGTTCCAGTTAAACAAACACTTCCAAAGTGTTCCCAAAACAGTCCTCCTCTTCCGATAATAGGCTCTTTTTCGTTGACGGTCTGATCAGTACGACCCACAGACAAAGTCACTAACTGGCACCTTGACCCAACTTGGATCTGTTGATTTTGGCTACAAAAGCGATATGCAACTGTTACTGCTCCTATAAAAATATACAGTGCATGGGGTTTTATACGACTAGCTAAGAATCTTCTAGAATATACTCGTTTTAACTATAATTCATTCCCTACACCGTTCGCGATTAGAGCACGCATTTCACACATAGAAAATCGCATGGCAGCAATTTATCTTCTCAATAACAAAATAGCCAACTATGCTGTTTTCTAACATAGTGCGTTCCGCACGGGCGCAAATCATTCGCTACTTTTATTAATTATAAACTCAATTAATTTATTCTGATTCTCTCCCCTTGACTACCGTAACTTTTAACCTCTATGTACAGGCTGATGATTAAACTATATACATAGGCGCGCGACTGCAAACTGCGTAGCGTGACAATGATGACGACCATGATGATGACCATGATGACGACGATGATGAAGGTACAATGACCACAAAAGAGGTTGAGGACGGCTGGTGGGCAGGAAGTTATTTCAAGAGGTGTTCATGGAAAAGATGTGTTTTAAGTCTAGATTTGAATGCAGATAGAGTAGAGGTGTCACGGAGAGGCTGAGGCAAGGAATTCCAAAGTGTAGGAGCAGCAAAGGAGAAAGAACGACGACCATACGTCTCCAGCTTGATGCGTGGCACAGAAAGGTGACCAGCGTCAGCGGAACGGAGAGATCTGGATGGACGATATGGCGTTAAGAGCTCAGACAGATAAGAAGGTGCTATACCGTGCAGACTGCGGTAACAAAGCATCGCAACTTTGTATTCGACACGCGCGCGCACTGGCAACCAATGGAGTTCCTGAAGAAGCGGTTTCGCGCTGTCGACTTTGCGCTTCTTGAGCACGATACGGGCTGCGTTGATCTGTGCTTTTTGAAGTTTGTCCAGTAGAGTGTTGGGAAGACCTACAAACAGGGAGTTGCAGTAGTCCATTTTTGACAGTACAAAAGCAGACATCAACTTCTTTGTAGCGCTCACTGTCAAGAAGGGTCTTATATGACTAATCCTGCGGAGTTCCAGGAAAATGGCCTTGCAGAGAGTGTTAATGTTAAAAGTCTCGAAGTTTAGCGTGATAACCGGCGAGATTTGTTTTCCTACTGTTGCCTTTGCACCGTTTTTAATCTAGTTTGAGGGAAAATCGGGAACTCAGAATCTTTTCTTGACAGTTTGTTAGTTGTTAACTGAAGTTTGCCAGCAGGTCTCATCATAAAACTTATAGTTACAAAGTGTATTTGAGTGACAGTTGACACTTACCTATGTATAGAAGAGGGTCCCAAACTGGGTCAAATGTGCCCAGCTGTGTCCGATTTAGCAAGCCAATTTTCTTTCGTAATTTAATAATAAGTCCTGTGCTCCGTTGATGCTAGAAGTCCGACAAAACTGGCTCATGTTTTGCACCGGAAATTAATCACTTTCAACCTTTGAAGAAGTAGAAATCTTAGATAGTTCGCGGCGCTTCTTTTGCTTTGCACCGTCAACTTGTGCAGAGGACACCGACATCCGGGTCTTCTTGCTCAAAACACGGTCCGCTGGCAGAGATTTCATTGGCCAACGGCTATGTTTTGCTAATATGCCGTAATAAAAGGACTGTTTCTGAGCAGAAATGGTGTGTCTCAAATCGTTTTGATAACTGTTAGCACCCGTGAGCTTATTTCCTTTTAAAAACTATAGAAGCCTTATTATTATTGTTTGTGACTTTAGATCCTAAACCAAAGCAGAATTTACCTAAGTTATAATAGCCCGGCCTTTGCTCACGTTAAAAATAAAAGTGAAAGTGCAAGTAAAATGTCAGATTGAAATTGATAAGAAATATAAAAACGAAAGTAAATTTTATAAAATTATTTCACCTTATGGAATTTTAAAGTTTGTAAATAGTATTCGGAAGTTAGAATTGTTCAGTGATTTTGTTGAAGAAGTTAGTTATAAAATGTTAGTAATTTATAAATTAGAATTTATTTTCCTTTCTTATTGAGAAAATCCTAAATGTAAATTGAAAGAAATAATTCTGAAATGTGAAATTCCTTAGAAGTTTAGAACATATTTTTTTCCCGCTGTCTGGAAGTAATTAATATTGTGGTGTAGTGTAAAATAATTGTTATATTTGCTACATTGTATTATTTTTATATGACAAAGAAATTTGATTTCATGAGTTTGAGGAAAATAAGTAAATTCAATGTTTGAACGGTCAAAGCAAGAGTTTTTGTTTAGTTTAACGTCTATGTTACTAGTATTCTGTTAGTGTGGTTTTTCATACCGTTTCTATCTGCGCTAGATCTGTTTGTTATTGTAATAAAAATTCTTTCTAACTTTCCTGGGAGTGACAGAACGTGTGAATGTTTTCCTTTACTGTTGAGGAATTATAAACACAAGGCATAGCAGACAAGTAACACATAAACGGATGCAAGCATGACAGAATGGATTTTGTCTGCTCCACGGTCTGTGGAATGTAATGGACCAGGAGGTAGACTAAGAAGAAGTTCTTTACACTGAGGTGTGAGTGGGGTCTTCCATTCCTGGTCGTTGCTATAGGAGTTGGCCGTGGAGTCGGAGAAAATATATATGTTACCAATCGCAAGAAACATGCATTCAGCACACATAGACAAGACAAGAAAGAAGAAATTTTTTAATTTTAAATATTTTTTTATATTAGCTTGTCGGCTGCGCACGGGTGCGCGGGGTTTTCTTTCTTCCTCCTCGGGGGAGGGGAGCCGCGAGAGCGAGCGTGCGTTGGCCCCTTGTGCTCCGCTATCCTGACAAGATTTGAACGCTCGCGGGCGGCTTTGCGCTCGGCTCTCGGCCCTCTCAGAGGGAAGAGTTACTCCCCTTTTTGGGGTGGGAGAGGAGTTGACCTCGCGTGTGTGTGTGGCTTACAATATTATGAACCAGACTGCCATGCAAGGAGAAACTGGGTCAGTACAGGGTTTTCTGATGATTAACTTTGCACAGACTAAGTATGGTTATGCATATGAATCTCTTAAAAACTAGACGACTAAAATCTATTGCTCTAAAAGTAAATTACATAGAATCACGCTGCTTCGTAGAATTGGTTTTGCCTCTTACCGGCTTGGCACATGCCCAAATATGCATAAACGTAATTATCTATTGAACGCAAGTTCTTCAGAGAAGACTTATTGATATCATTTTTTTCACTGTTCAAATAGTATGATTGGATTAAATAACTTATTTTTGTGTCTTAATTGTTTTTTCCTCTCACGTTTATAATTATATAATTATAAGATGTGTGTTTGTGTCTGTGAAAATTGTTACATTACAAGCCTACATATTGTGAACATATTGTATTAAATGCATGGAATAATGATCTTGCTTTGTCTATGACGTAATTGTGTCCGACTTGGTTAAAAGCCCCTCCGAAGCTACAGCCGTAAATAAACCTTGTCCCACTGCCGTAGCTCAAGTGGTAGAGCGTTGGCCTGGCACAGCTTTGTCCCATTTTCGAATCCTGTGGTGGTCGAAATAAAAATGTGGCAATTTTTCACTGTCCATTTTATGTTGGAGATTCCAGTGGACCATGGACATAGAAGATTGTTTGTCGCTTATCTATATAAGTGGAACGATCACTGAGGGTTGTTTCTGCCAACAGTGAGACGCACTGCACATCCTTTTTAAACAATGCGTTGCAGAAACTCGTCTTATGTTTTGCAGACTAGCAGGTTTGGTCCGAAGCAGGAGATAGACCACTGAGAGTCAACCCTGACATTCGACCTTCAACAAATTGAGCCGAGAGCATTGTGCTCCAATAGCTCAGTAGTCAACAAACGAGAGCCGGCGACAACAGCACCTCACCTTAACTATCAAGTTATGTGCTACAGAAGAAATGCACACACACACTGGTCTATAAGGACTGTGCGATAGTCCTCTCTCCGGAAAACGAACACTAGGCCAACCAGAACAAATAGCCCAATGATGAGACAGTAGCAAATATCGAGAACAGTAGCAGAATAGATCCATCAAAGATCTACCAATTCTACGAACCACTCGCAGTGAACTTTGGACTGTTAAGTTAATCAGAGCTGTTTAATGTTTTGGACATTTAAGTTAATATAGTGTTTAGAATTAGATATAGAGAAGAGGAAATAAATGTGTGATATTTACTGTTAACAAGTGGCTGGACTACCTATGTTTCATAACCGTGCAAGAGCTAGTGTGTCAGTGAATCTTTACATGTTTCTCCCTATCTCTGTAACCATATCCTCACACAGACTAGACCAAATAAATAAATGTATTAAGATTAGTCATAGGGCGACCTAACTAGCCGATACCCGCAAACGAAAGACGATTGTGTATTAGCATTTCATTGTGCCGAGCCCAGCAACAACAGAACCACCATCACATTCATTCAAACTTGAAACTATTATTTTTAGCGCAAGAACCCTGGCTAATAATAGTTGCTAGTAATAGGCCTTCAAACTATGTAATTTATTGCTGTAAAAAAAACAACAGCTGTACTTTCGAAAGAGTTCAATTTTGTTGTAAGCTTTTTTTCTCCAGTAGGGCAACACTCACTGTGAATGTTAAAAGGCTCTGTTAAGGAGGGCGTTGTCTAAGTGGGACAATACATGAATTGTTTGGGTTTGCGAACTAAACGTAACATTTACACACTTCAACATCGAACAGTTCTTACTACCGTCTGTCATTGCGTTCAGGAGTGTTATTATTATTGTATGGGACTGTGATATCTTGCACGTAAACCTTTTTTTTTGTAATGGCTCTCTGTGATAACTGTACCCTGGCTGAATTTGTGATTGGAGGGAATAGCCTCTTCTGTGAGAATTTGTTTTACATTTTTTATTACATAATTTACTACATAAATTAATAGAGTGGGTGTGTATTTGTTTGTCCATATATAATCGTATCCTACATGTTGTAAAGATTTTAAACAAATATTACTTTATACTATGTTTAATTTTTTACTTGCATTTTTATTTTTATTTTCATTTTTATTTGTTTTATTTTAGTGATCAAGTGCCTGTCATAATTCCTTGTAAGAGGTAATAAAGATTTGTTGAATTGAATTGAACCACCTGCAAAAGAATCATTACTGATGTGTTTCATCCACGAGCATCACCCACAAAAACAACCAATTAGAGCTTTACATTTAGCAAACCTGTCAAAGTTTCTCCAGTTGCTCAGTTTATATAATTATGTGTTGTTGTTTTTTTATGTATGGATGTATGTATGTATGTATCTGGTGTAAATGTGTGTGAATGCGTGCGTACGTCTTATCATCTCGATGAAGAAGACGTTAATAAAACAATCAACCAACCTGTCACAGTTACAGGGTAAAGAACATGTCACACCAAACAGCTACTGTAAATATGAATAATCATAAGCCGTGGCACCGACATTACTGTATGTATATCTATTTATATGTGTGTGCGTTTGTGTGTCTTTTGTGTAGGTGTTTGTACGCACGCGTGTGCGAGTCTTTGTCTTTTGACACTTTTGCCGACAAATTCGTAGTTACACACCCGCATACCGCCGACGTGCGTATTTCTGCCGACGTGCGTATTTCTGCCGACGTCGGCACAACGAAAGAGGCATTTCTAGGGACTCAGGGGACAAAATTTCACCCTAGCCGTTAAAAAAACACGTGGTTACAAATTGTCGGCAGAAGTCTATACACGTCAGCCTTCCGTGTTTATAATCTTGAACATCGCGTGTGTATCCCGCAAAATTTCGTGGTCGCCGGTTTCACGGGATGTGACTACGTTCACCTGACGTCACTTCACTTCCGCCCCTCTCTCTCCTTGGCCGCACGAGATTTTATGTAAGCATTATGAAAAGGTTCATGAATTTACTATTATAATTATTATTATTATTATTATTATTATTATTATTATTATTATTATTATTATTATTATATATTTTTTTAATTAATTAATTTATTTATTTATTTTTTATTTATATTTTTATTATTATTTTTTTTATGGGGTGTGGGGTGTGGGGGCTTGGAGGCCCAACTTCAACTTTCTGTAAGACGCAAAATGACATTTATAAGTACTTTGTTCCTCACAGGTGAAGTTGAAAGTTCCACTTTTTATTTAATTGTTTTTTCAAATGTGTTTCTTAATGTTAACTAATTGTTATAAGGGAATGTATGTTGTTAAAAGTGTATGTGTATGTGAGTAGTATGATGATTTTTATGGTTTGATAATGTGAAAAATATCTATGATGTGCGCATGGTAGATTTAGTAAATTGTTTATGTTACATCAATACAACTTACGTTAATCTGATGAATAAAAATTGATACAACAACAACATGATTTTACATGGCTTCACACATGTTTTATTGACTACTGACTGTTATTGTAGTTAATATGTGCTGCAAAATGTAAGGAGACTGGTAATTTTCTCTGCAGAGGGAATAAATTGCTAATAAAATTAGTTTGGTTTTCGTTTTCTTGTAGATCTAGTTCGTGACCACGTTGCGAAACTGCTTTGCCTATCAACATGGCGACTGCACAGATTGTGTTTGATTTCCTGAAGAAAAAGTAAGCATCTTTTTCTATATCAATTGATTTCATTGTATAACTAAGAATATGAGAAGTTCATTAGAATAAGAAGTGTACAGGACTGTGATTTACTTGGACTTTTGTCTAAAGTTTTAAATCTTGCCTCTCAAAATGAAAAAAAAAGATTATACGTTGATTATTTTTTTGCTTGTTTTTCCTTTCTTTTGTTTAAAATTCATATTTTGCATACATTATGAAACCACTCAACCTGAATGGCTGGAATCCTGGAAATAAACAAACAATTCTCGAATTCTTTAGTGGATTTGTCTGTGTATTAAAACAAAATCTGATTATTATCTATGAAAAAATATTCTGTTTATTGAATATACCTGCCTGTCATGTAAACAAGCATCAACCTCTCATGAGGGATCAGCATGCCTCCTGGACCCTAAACATCCAGCTTTTGGATTGTCCCATATTTTAACCATGCTTTTCTTGACAATGTGATGGAGGAAATTCTATACTATCCCATAACTCGGATGTCGTAGGGGCACCACAGATGATCGTTTAACCAGCGTACTCCATCTTTCTCTGTCCTCAGCAACCCTCATGACCTCGCTCAGTGTCAAACCAGCCCATTCTCAAATGTGGTCCTCCCACCTCTTTTTTCGGTCTCCCTCTTCTTCTACCTCCTTGCACTGTGCCGTGCAGAATAGTCTTTGCAAGGCTTGATGATCTGGTGACGTGGCCATACCATCGGAGTTTCCGTTTCTTCACCACTGTGAGCAGGTAATCGTGTTGTCCAATGACTTGTGTGAGGGTCTGTCAGACTTCATCGTTGGGGGTGTGCTGGGTATAGGAAATGCCCAGAAGTATTCTGTGGCACCTCATCTCCATGCTTTGTATTCGTCGTTGTAGATCTGCTGTGATGGCCCATGTTTCGCAAGCTTAAAGGAAGGTGGAGATGACAAGGGAGCACAGCAGCCTTACCTTGGAATGTAGACTTGGGGTCCTGTCTTACCAAATGGGCTTCAACCTTGTCAGGGCAGCAGTTGTTTGTGCGATCCTGGAGAGGACTTCCTGTCGAGAACCATCGTCTGATACAATGGCTACTAAATATTTGAAGCTATGCACTGTGTTGAGGGATTGGCCTTGGACTTTGATGCCCGTGTTGATGCCATTCGTGTTGTTGGTCATCATTTTGGTCTTCTCTGCACTTATTTCCATTCCATAAGCTCTGGAGGTGGTGGCAAGCCTCTGTACCAGCTGTTCAAGTTCTTGTTCCTCTCCAGCCAATCCATCAATGTCATCCGCAAAACGAAGATTGGATATTGCTCTACCCCTAATGCTGATTGTGCCTTCGTGATCTGTAAGAGCATCTGACATGAAGCGCGCTCTAGGAAGATGTTGAAGAATGTTGGAGAGAGTAGGCATCCTTAACGCACACCGATTGTTGTTCTGAACCAGTTCCCGATGGCGCTGTTATGGAGGACTGCACTGGTAGCCTTGTCATACAGGCTTTTGATGACTTCAATAATTTTAGGGCTGATGTTGTACACTTTCATTGTTGCCCATAGAGCTGCATGCCAGACTCGGTCAAACGCCTTTTTGAAGTCTATGAACACATGATATAGATGTTGTTGGTGCTGTAGGTATTTCTCACAGATTATTCTGAGGTCGAAAATCTGTTCAGTGGTACTTCGCCCTGCCCTGAATCCTGCTTGTTCTTCAGCTATGATTTGTTCAGCTTGGGGTTTCAACCTGTTGAGTATTATTTTCAGGAGGACCTTGCTGGGATTGCTGATGAGGCTGATGGTGCGGTAATTTGACACTCCTGAAGGTTACCTTGGGAAGAGTGATGACAAGCGACTGGGTCCATGGTGTAGACCACTACCCACTCTGCCCGATCTTGTTACAGATAATGGTGAGGGCATCAATTATCCCTTCTCCTCCTGCATGAAGCAGTTCCGCGGGTATGTTGTCCACTACCGCTGACTTCCCTTTCTTTAGCGATTGCACTGCTGCCTCAACTTCTTCTTGGGGAATTGGGAGGACTTCTTCTTCTACTCTGTTTTCGGGACATGCTAGAACTGATGGGTCTTCATTTGGTGTGTGGTTGTAAAGGTCAGAGCAGTACTCTGTCCATCTGTCCAAGTCTTCTTGTTCTTCTGTAAGGCATATGCTAGACTTGGTTTGGATCGTGGAGACTTTGGGCTGTTTAACACTTATCAACCGCTTCACAGTCTGGTAGGCCTTCTTGCTGTTGTTCTTGTTCAGACTATTCTCTATTTCCTGGTATTGATCTTCTATCCAGTTCTCCTTGGCTGTGCGCACGCCTTTTCGGATGTCATTGTTGATTTTTCGGTAGGCATCAGCTCCCTGTGTGGTGTTCTTTTTCTGTTTCATCTCTCTTCGTTTATCACACAGATCCAAAAGTTCAGGTGTGATCCACGGCTTCTTCTTTGGTTGGTGCTTGCCAAGGATCTCAGTGGCGGCATCTGTCACAGCTGAGTTGAAGGTGGTGGTCATGGTGTTGACATCTACTTCACCAGCCCCCAAAATGAGCAGTGGTGCAAATTTTCCTCCAGTTGTGGCCTGAAATAATTCTGCCACCTCCGGGTCTTGCACTTTGCTGTATTTACTCTCTTCAAGTGGAGCCGGAAAGACATCATCACGAGATAGTGGTCACTTCCGATGTATGTTCCTGGAAAAGTACGTGTCCTGCCAATCTTGATGCTTGATCTGAAACGTTTCTTGACCATGATGTAGTCTATTTGGTTGTGATGGTCCCCGCCGGGACTGTGCCATGTCCATCGTCTGGAGTTTTTGTGGAGACCAAGCGTGTTTGCCAGTATCAGATTGTTGTATCTGGCAAACTCCAACAGTCTCAGACCCCTGTCATTTGTCTCGTTGTTGCAGTGGGGTCCACATGTGTCTCCCCAGTTGTGGTGCGCATGTTGTGTGCAATACAAACATCATTATAAAATATCAACAAAACACATACATATAAAATGCCTACATTGCTAAATAATAACATCATAGGAAGCCATAGCGACCACCTGACAGAAAGCGTCCAATATTCCCAAGCTGATCCAACAGACCTCATACACAAACTAAAAATCGCTAAAGAAAGGTAAGTCAGCGGGAGTGGACAACATACCAGCGGAACTGCTACAAGCAGGAGGAGAAGCGATGATTGATGCCCTCACCATTATCTGTAACAAGATCTGGCAGAGTGGCGAGTGGCCTATACCATTGACCCAGTCCCTTGTCATCACTCTTTCCAAAAAAGGTAACCTTCAGGAGTGTGAAAATTACCGCACCATCAGCCTCATCAGCCATCCCAGCAAGGTCCTCCTAAAAATAATACTCAACAGGTTGAAACCCCAAGCTGAACAAATCATAGCTGAAGAACAAGCAGGATTCAGGGCAGGGCGAAGTACCACTGAACAGATTTTCAACCTCAGAATAATCTGTGAGAAATACCTACAGCACCAACAACATCTATATCATATGTTCATAGACTTCAAAAAGGCGTTTGACCGAGTCTGGCATGCAGCTCTATGGGCAACGATAAAAGTGTACAACATCAGCCCTAAAATTATTGAAGTCATCAAAAGCCTGTATGACAAGGCTACCAGTGCAGTCCTCCACAACAGCGCCATCGGGAGCTGGTTCAGAACAACAATCGGTGTGCGTCAAGGATGCCTACTCTCTCCAACACTCTTCAACATCTTCCTAGAGCGCATCATGGCAGATGCTCTTGCAGATCATGAAGGCACAGTCAGCATAGGGGGTAGAGCAATCTCCAATCTTCGTTTTGCGGATGACATTGATGGATTGGCTGGTGAGGAACATGAACTTGAACAGCTGGTACAAAGGCTTGGAAACACATCCAGAGCTTATGGAATGGAAATAAGTGCAGAGAAGACCAAAATGATGACCGACAACACCAATGGCATCATCACGGGCATCAAAGTCCAAGGCCAATCCCCTTAACACAGTGCATAGCTTCAAATATTTAGGAGCCATTGTATCAGACAATGGGTCCCGACAGGAAGTCCTCTCTAGGATCGCACAAACAACTGCTGCCCTGACAAGGTTAAAGCCCATTTGGAAAGACAGGACCATCAGTCTACATTCCAAAGTAAGACTGCTGCGCTCCCTTGTCATCTCCATCTTCCTATATGCTTGCGAAGCATGGACCCTCACAGCAGATCTACAACGAAGAATACAAAGCATGGAGATGAGGTGCAACAGAAGACTTCTGGGCATTTCCTATACCCAACACAAATCAACTATTCAACCAATCAATCAATAAATCAATCCTATAAGTATGCAGATCTATCTTAAATTAACTTTGAACTATGTTACGTTGAAACGCTCATGATGGTGCGTGTGAAATGTGCACGATATTATGTGTGAAGCGCGCGCGATAGATCTGTTCGTTTTATTTTGCAAAACATGCAACAATAGAGTGTACCTTTGATTTGAGTTTGCATTGTTGTTAGAAGAAGCTTTGTATAACGTTGGTGATTTTTGTTAGTCGATATTGTTGGAGAATTCTCTAGATCCGCTTGTTTACTATCGATCGAAGTTTCGGGATATTTGAGAACATTCTGGGACAGAAAGAATGTTGTTTGACGTAAGTCAGTGATGACGAAGTTAGAAGCAATTGGTTAAATTGCGTCATCATCGATTAATCCAGGGTGTTCGGGAGAAGAGAGAGGCTATATAATTATGTGCCGCACTGTTTTGAGAGGTTGTTGTTGATAGTGAGTTGGAAAGTAAAAGAGTTGAGAATTGTATGCAGATGTTAATGTGTGCTGAGTAAAAGTGGAAAATTTCATACGAAGACTCAGTGACTTGTATGCTGATTGAACGGGTTACGTGGATAATCGAATCCGAGCTTACACTCATCAGGGGCATTCACGCATTGGGGCTGAATCTACTACTGATTGAAAACACCACCATCAAACGGAGTGTATAAAAACCACTCTCAGTCGCAAAGAGAAAGACTGAGAAACATAAATGACTCACAGGAAAATTAAACTAAGATATCCTTACCAGCCACTTTTAGAGTAACGGTTGTGGCGTAGGTATAGTCCTCTGGTCTTTCCCATATGGCTGTGCATGTACACTTAGTTCCATCGTCTGACGCATTCACTGACGCAATGGTTACCTTGCTGCTGACGTAGACACTTGGCATTGTGTCGTCAGCGACGTCAAATCCATGTTCACAGTAGAAGGTGACTGATGTAACAAGAGGATTACCAGAATAGACGTAGCACCATAACGGGAGATTTTGCCCAATGGTCAGCTCTGTGTCCGGTAAGCCAGTGATTGTTGGTGGGTTTGGTGGAGGGTCTGAAAACAAGAAACAAGATAAACAGATATTTGTGCAAACAATTGACCGAAGAAGGCAAATTGCTCTTTATGATCCAGTCTTAGAAAAGAAAAGTATGTTGTACAATCAGGTCTGGGAGGGGCGCGGCTTAGAAAGGACAGAGTGCGTTAAAAGAGTTTCAATATCAATTGGTGTTGTAATGGCTGCCCTGTGGGTTCGGGCATTAAATAGAATAGACCCAACGTTTCCCGGCGTGTCGTAAGAGGCGACTAACAGGGGTGATGTTAGCACGGCATCACTGGGCGAAAGTCTTCTACACAGAAGTCACCGGCCATGACGGAGGAACCTCACGTTACTACAGGTTCAACGACCACGTGCTCAGGGCCAAGGCGAGCCACACTGTATTCGTGGATTTCGGCTGTGGCCAACAGCCTGGAGAGGATTGGGCACCGCCAGGTCTTTTTTGCCCAATACACACTACATGATGACACTATCCACTAATTCCATACCGGATCGGTCGTCGAACGGCTCAAGGACCGCGCCTTCCTTTGGCCACCAGGACGGAGGTGTTAAGTATGCTACTGACGGACAATTTAGCAAGATCCGCAAGAGAAACAACATTGTCATAGGAACCTGGAATGTCAGGACCCTACATGCGGAAGGAAAATTATAAGAACTGGCCCATGAGTTGGACCACTATCGATGGAACGTTCTAGGCATCAGCGAACTGCGCTGGAAAGGCCTAGGTGAAACAACGACCGACAAAGGCCACAAGCTCTATTTCAGCGGTAGAGATGACAGGCACGAACACGGCATTGGATTCTTGGTCCACAAGAACATTGTAGCCACTGTCATGGGTTGCCGCCCAGTCTCCAGTAGACTCATTACCATCCGCCTGAGAGCAGCCCCTTTCAACATCACCATCATCCAGGCCTATGCCCCAACATCAGACTATGACCACAGCGAAGTGGAGGATTTTTATGAAAATCTACAGGCGGTCCTTGACCAAGTGCCGAAGAAGGACATAGTCATAGTGCAAGGCGACTGGAATGCCAAGGTTGGCCAAGATGCGCACCACAACTGGGGAGACACATGTGGACCCTACTGCAACAACGAGACAAATGACAGGGGTCTGAGACTCTTGGAGTTTGAAAGATACAACAATCTGGTACTGGCAAACACGCTTCGTCTCCACACAAACTCCAGACGATGGACATGGCGCAGTCCTGGCGGGGAGCATCACAAACCAAATAGACTACATCATGGTCAAGAAACGCTTCAGATCAAGCATCAACATTGGCAGGACACGCACTTTTCCAGGAGCAGACATCGGAAGTGACCACGATCTCGTGATGATGTTTTTCCGGCTCCACTTGAAGAGAGTAAATACAGCAAAGTGCACTAGACTGAAGTTCGACCTGGACAAACTGCAAGACCCGGAGGTGGCAGAACTATTTCAGGCCACAATTGGAGGGAAATTTGCACCACTGCTCATTTTGGGGGCTGGTGAAGTAGATGTCAACACCATGACCACCACCTTCAACTCATCTGTGACAGATGCCGCCACTGAGATCCTTGGCAAGCACCGACCAGAGAAGAAGCCGTGGATCACACCTGAACTTTTGGATCTCTGTGATAAACGAAGAAAGATCAAAAAGAAAAAGAACACCTTACAGGTAGCTGATGTCTACCGAAAAATCAACAATGACATCCGAAAAGGCATGCGCACAGCAAAGGAGAACTGGATAGAAGATCAATTCCAGGAAATAGAGAACAGTCTGAACAAGAACAACAGCAAGAAGGCCTACCAGACTGTGAAGCGGCTGACAAGTGTCAAACAGCCCAAGGGCTCCACGATCCAAAGCAAGTCTGGCATATGCCTTACAGAAGAACAAGAAGTCTTGGACAGATGGACAGAGTACTGCTCTGGCCTTTACAACCATACACCAAATGGAAACCCATCAGTTCTAGCATGTCCCGAGAACAGGAAAGAAGAAGAAATCCTCCCAATTCTCCGGGAAGAAGTTGAAGCAGCAGTCCAATCGCTAAAGAAAGAGAAGTCAGCGGGAGTGGACAACATACCTGCGGAACTGCTACAAGCAGGAGGAGAAGCGATGATTGATGCCCTCGCCATCATCTGTAACAAGATCTGGCAGAGTGGGGAGTGGCCTATGCCATGGACCCAGTCGCTTGTCACCACTCTTCCCAAAAAGGTAAGCTTCAGGAGTGTGTAAATTACCGCACCAGCCTCATCAGCCATCCCAGCAAGGGCCTCCTGAAAATAATACTCAACAGCTTGAAACCCCTGAACAAATCATAGCAGAAGAACAAGCAGGATTCAGGGCAGGGCGAAGAATCACTGAACAGATTTTCAACCTCAGAATAATCTGTGAGAAATACCTACAGCACCAACAACATCTATATCATGTGTTCATAGACTTCAAGAAGGCGTTTGACCGAGTCTGACATGCAGCTCTATGGGCAACAACGAAAGTGTACAACATCAGCCCTAAAATTATTGAAGTCATCAAAAGCCTGTATGACAAGGCTACCAGTGCAGTCCTCCACAACAGCGCCATCGGGAACTGGTTCAGAACAACAATCGGTGTGCGTCAAGGATGCCTACTCTCTCCAACACTTTTCAACATCTTCCTAGAGCGCATCATGTCAGATTCTTTTGCAGATCATGAAGGCACAGTCAGCATAGGGGGTAGAGCAATATCCAATCTTCGTTTTGCGGATGACATTGATGGATTGGCTGGAGAGGAACAAGAACTTGAACAGCTGGTATAGAGGCTTGACACCACCTCCAGAGCTTATGGAATGGAAATAAGTGCAGAGAAGACCAAAATGATGACCAACAACACCAATGGCATCAACACGGACATCAAAGTCCAAGGCCAATCCCTCAACACAGTGCATAGCTTCAAATATTTAGGAGCCATTGTATCAGACAATGGGTCCCGACAGAAAGTCCTCTCCAGGATCGCACAAACAACTGCTGCCCTGACAAGGTTGAAGCCCATTTGGAAAGACAGGACCATCAGTCTACATTCCAAAGTAAGACTGCTGCGCTCCCTTGTCATCTCCATCTTCCTATATGCCTGCGAAGCATGGACCCTCACAGCAGATCCCCAACGAAGAATACAAAGCATGGAGATGAGGTGCTACAGAAGACTTCTGGGCATTTCCTATATCCAGCACATCACCAACGACGAAGTCCGACAGACCATCACACAAGCCATTGGACAACACGATGACCTGCTCACAGTGGTGAAGAAACTAAAACTCCGATGGTATGGCCACGTCACCAGATCATCAGGCCTTGCAAAGACTATTCTGCAAGGCACAGTGCAAGAAGGTAGAAGAAGAGGGAGACCGAAAAAGAGGTGGGAGGACAACATTCGAGAATGGACTGGTTTGACACTGAGCGAAGCCATCAGGGGTGCGGAGGACAGAGAAAGATGGAGTATGCTAGTTAAACGATCATCTGTGGTGCCCCTACGACCTCCGGGTTACGGGACAGAATCGGATAGAATAGGTTGTAATGGCAGCAACAGGAAATCAGAAGTGGGTGGATGAGGAGGAGGAACAACAACAACAACAAAAATAACAAGAACATGAAGAAACAACAACAACAATAATAATAATAATAATAATAATAATAATAATAATAATAATAATAATAATAATAATAATAATAATAATAATAATAGCATTAGAAGAACATAAACTGTAGTCTATTCTACTTACATTTAATGGCTAAATAAACGGTTGCCGAATTACCAGCGCTGCTTGGCAAGCGACCGTCTTTCACAATACAGCTGACTGGGTTTCCGTTGTGCTGTGACGTCACGAGAAAGCTGCAGACGTCAGAGGTGACGGTTTCACAGAGCGCGAAATTTATCCACTTGTAGGTGAGTGTGGGGGACCCCGCTGTGCTATAGAGAGAGGGTTGACATCTCAGTGTTGCTGTTTGTCCTGACCGCAGGTCCTGGTCACCGCCACTGATGGTCACTGACTGTACTACTGGCTCTGCAATCAGACCAAACATAAAGGGTGAGAAGCAGGGTTGTTCACTTCGTTCCTCTCTTCTTTCTTTCGCAAACCCTTCCCCCATCTCACCCCACCTCATTTCTAGAAACTTCTATATCTAAGTAAAACATTACACTGAATATTGTTGTTTAATAAATATAATCACATTTTAGTGAATTGTTCCCGTCTATGCATTTGTGTTGTTTTTTTTCCTAGTTAGTTAGTTAAATAGATTAACGTCCCCGGACACATAAGCGTATAGGGTATGGGGCGCCATGTGTCCATTTATTCTATGTGACCATTCTATACATAGAATAAATTCTATGCACATAGAAAGCATTCTATACACACAAAAAGCATTCATTAGTTGAAATTCCATTTATAAAAAAGAAACCAATATTGTAAGTCATAGAATAAAATTCTTTGTATAGAATAACATTCTATAATATAGTGTAAAATTCTATGTCCATAATACAATTCTATGTATAGAATAACATTTTATAATAGAGAATAATATTCTATGTATGTAATACAATTCTATATTATAGAATGCACTTGTATGCATAGAATTATATTCTATAACATAGAATGAATTCTATTACAAAGAATGAATTCTATAACATAGAATGAATTCTTTAAAATAAAATAAATTGCATGACATAGAATTATTTCTATACGCGTAGAATTCATTCTATAACATAGAATGAATTCTTTAACATAAAATAAATTATATGACATAAAATGAATTCTATGTGCATAGAATAAATTGTATAACATAGAATGAATTCTATAATAAAGAATGAATTCTATATGCATAGAATGAATTTTATAGCATAGAATGAATTCTATGACATAGAATTCATTCTATGACATAGAATGAATTCTATAGGCATAGAATGAATAGTATAACATAGAATGAATAAGATGACATAGAATGATTTCTATGACATAGAATTAATTCTATAATATAGAATGAATTCTATGACATAGAATGAATAATATGAGATAGAATTTATTCTATAGCATAGAATGAATTCTATAACATAGAATGAATTATATAGCATAGAATGAATTCTATGACATAGAATTCATTCTGTAACATAGAATTCATTCTATGCTATAGAATAAATTCTATGTCATAGAATTCATTCTATGCTATAGAATTCATTCTATGTTATAGAATGAATTCTATGTCATAGAATTCATTCTATGTCATAGAATTCATTCTATGTCATCTTATTCATTCTATGTTATACTATTCATTCTATGCTATAGAATTCATTCTATGTCATATAATTCATTCTATGTCATAGAATTCATTCTATGTTATAGAATGAAGTCAATATAAAAACTTTTTTTAAAATAGTAAAAACTGGGGCACTGTCAAGGTATAGAGAACATTTTGGGATATTGTGATGTTTTGAACATAGCACACTCGTGCAATAATGATTACAGAGCGATTTGTCACTGACATTCAGTTTAGAGTTGACGACATGCAGTGCTTCATCATTTGCGCTCGAAGTGGAAATCGATGAAAGGAAATGTTCTTTTCTTTGCAGAAAGGTTTTACGTCGGAGTTAGAGCATTCAAACGCAGCACAGTACTTCACCATTTTCAAACTCGATCACGCTGTGTTATTCCCGCAGCACGTGGCCGCCACGCCTTTGTGCATAGCGCCCTGGGGGGGCCGCTTGGGGTGAAATAGATTTTTTGCAATATTCAGCTTTATGAACCTTTCATTTATTATGTCTCAGAGTTGTATAGCAATATTCGACCTTTAAATATATTAATTATTGCTTTTTATGAGTGTACAGTACGGTTATTTCTTCGGTATTGAGCGAAAAGAACTGAGTATTTAATTAGATTTTGTCACTATAAACCCTTACAGAACCTCAGCACATTGTAACGAAAAAAGCAAGCACGCAGGGGCGGAGGGGGGGGGGGGGGGTGTGACGTCAATTATTTGTATTGCTAAGCGATCTACTCACACTAATTATACCGTCGAAGTCCGCATCAAGAAACCTAAATGCTTGTTCACGAAATTATGATGTCTGATAAAGCCGCAGAGCGCTTGGTACATCAGCCATTTCTTCAGTTCTCCCGCGCGTGCAAGGCTCCACGTGTCCCTTTATACGTCACAGCCTCGCTTCACATAGAATGACCTAGGTGCGCATAGAATGACCATTCTATGTTATAGAATGAACATTCTATGTTATAGCATGGATTCTATGTTATAGAATGAACATTCTAAGTTATACAATGGATTCTATGTTATAGAATGAACATTCTATGTTATAAAATGAATTCTATGTTATAGAATGACCATTCTATGTTATAGAATGACCATTCTATGTTATAGAATGAACATTCTATGTTATAGAATGGATCCTATGTTATAGAATGAACATTCTATGTTATAGAATGAACATTCTATAACATAGAATGCATTCTATGTTCACCAAATGTTAAAAAACAATTCTATGAAAATAGAATGTATTCAGTGTTGCGAATAAAATCCATGTTATGTTAAAAAAATGAATTTTATGTCATACAATTCTTGCTGTGTTATACAATTAATTCTATATACATATAATTCATTTCATTCACATAAAATTAAAAAACACAACTAATAAATTGTAACAAAATTTAGAATTAAAAAAAAGATATTGTATGACACATCACCACATCGCATCATCACCACATCGATCACATCATCACATCACATCACTGCATCACATTGCTTCATCACCATCATCGTGAAAACGCACCACCACATAAAATCACATCATATCAACAAATCATCACATCACATCAGCCGACATCACAGCAGCAGCACATCTTCACATTGCAGCAGACAGCACATATCATGGCATCAGTGAATCACATCACATAATCTAATCACCCCACCCCTCCCACCCATCACATTTGTGGTGCAGTGTGGTGTGATTTAGAGTGATGTAGTGTGGTGATGTGATGTGGTAATGTGTATGTATGTATCTGCAATACAGTTCTATTATGCCTTAAAAGCAGTGAATCAGACCACATCATCACATAACCTAATCACTCCACCACACCTACCCATCATATTTGTGATGCAGTGTGATGTAGAGTGATGTGGTGTGGTGATGGGATGTGGCAATGTGTATATCTCTCTGCAATACAGTCCCATGCCATAAAATATGTTCTCTATACCTTGACAGTGCCCCAGTTTTTACTATTTTTAAAAAAAAAGTGTATATATTGATTTCATTCTATAACATAGAATGAAGTCTATGACATAGAATGAATTCTATGACATAGAATGAATTCTATAACATAGAATGAATAAGATGACATAGAATGAATTCTATGACATAGAATGAATTCTATGACATAGAATGAATTCTATGACATAGAATGAATTCTATAACATATAATGAATTCTATAACAAAGAATGAATTCTATGACATAGAATTTATTCTATAGCATAGAATGAATTCTATAGCATAGAATGATTTCTATGACATAGAATTCATTCTGTAACATAGAATTCATTCTATGCTATAGAATAAATTCTATGTCATAGAATTCATACTATGCTATAGAATTCATTCTATGTTATAGAATTCATTCTATGCTATAGAATAAATTCTATGTCATAGAATTCATTCTATGCTATAGAATTCATTCTATGTTATAGAATTCATTCTATGTCATAGAATTCATTCTATGTCGTCTTATTCATTCTATGTTATACTATTCATTCTATGCCTATAGAATTCATTCTATGTCATAGAATGAATTCTATGTCATAGAATTCATTCTATGCTATAAAATTCATTCTATGCATATAGAATTTATTCGTTATTATAGAATTCATTCTATGTTATACAATTTATTCTATGCACATAGAATTCATTTTATGTCATATAATTTATTTTATGTTAAAGAATTCATTCTATGTTATAGAACGAATTGTATGCACATAGAATAAATTCTATGTTATAGAATTCATTCTTTGTAATAGAATTCATTCTATGTTATAGAATACAATTCTATGCATACAAGTGCATTCTATAATATAGAATTGTATTACATACATAGAATCTTATTCTTTATTATAAAATGTTATTCTATACATAGAATTTTATTATGGACATAGAATTTTACACTATATTATAGAATGTTATTCTATACAAAGAATTTTATTCTATGACTTACAATATTGGTTTCTTTTTTATAAATGGAATTTCAACTAATGAATGCTTTTTGTGTGCATAGAATGCTTTCTATGTGCATATAATTTATTCTATGTATAGAATAGTCACATAGAATAAATGGACACATGGCGCCCCATATAGGGGACGATCGATTCAATTGTTATATATTTTTTTTTCCCCCTACCTTTTACTGACTGACTTTTATCCGAGCTTTAAAATCCCATTGCTGAAGCTCTGCGGCGTTCTCCTGTCACACCGATGACCCAGGTTCCAATCCCGTGGCCATTTTTCACATCTTAGCAGTGTGATTGCTGTGGTGGTTCAGTGTTGATTTAGGTCCCTTTCCCATCTTTTTTGTATGGATAACCCCGTCTGCCGTATCTCCAATGGCGGGTGTAGACGATAACCTTCCATGCTCATTCATTCAGTGTTCGGGTGTTGGCGAGTTTTTTCTCCAGATTTTCCGCCATTTTATCTTTCACAAAAGAGTGGCCACCTTTACTTACAATTTTATTTCCCTTGAATTGTTTGACATCAAAACTTAGAATCTGCTCTCTAGCCTTGTTCTGAGAACTACGACGTTTAAAACCCGTTATTGGACAGATATCAAAGTGTTCATGTCAAGGGGTACACTTCCCCTGAAACTCTTCTTTCCTGTGGAGTTCCACAGGGTTCTGTCCTTGGACCCCTTCTGTTCTCTCTGTATGTTCGCCAGTTGTCTAACCTCATAAGCAGTTTCTCCATTGATCATCACTTATTCGCTGATGATTCGGAACTATATTCCAAAATTCCAGTTGATTGTGATGCTGCTGTTGCAGCCGTCAGAAATGTCGAGCAGTGCTGTCTTGAGATCAAGATGTGGATGAATGCGAACAAGTTGAAACTGAATGAACAGAAGACAGAAGCTTTGCTATGTGGACCGCGAATTAGAAGACAATCTTGTCCCTTCCAGTCCCTGCAGGTCGGTGATGCTGACATTCAGTTCTCTCCTTTTGTAAGGACTCTTGGCCTTGTGCTTGACTGTGACCTTTCACTTGAACAGCATGTTTCCGCAGTAGTGAGATCCTGTTTCTTTCATTTAAGAGCTCTTGGTAAAATCCGTTCTTCTCTGACTCGTAGTGCAGCAAACACTGTTGCTGTCTCTTTGGTCTTGTCAAGACTAGACTATTGCAACAGCCTTCTTGCCAATCTGCCTCAAGCACAGATCAAACGCCTCCAATCTGCGCAGAATTCTGCAGCTCGATTGGTCACAAAAAGTCGTAAATCAATCCATATCACCCCCATTCTTGAGCAACTCCATTGGCTTCCTGTCCACAAACGCATTAAACACAAACTGCTTTCAGTTGCCTATCGCGCATTTAAAGAGCACACTCCTGAATACCTGTTCGAACTTCTGAATGTGTACGAACCATCTCGCAGCCTCCGCTCAGCTTCCAAGTCTTTATTTGTTGTTCCTGGGCACAAGCAGTGTAGGACTAAGAGGTATGGCCAGAGGTCTTTCAGATACACTGCACCGGTCTGGTGGAATGCTCTTCCAGAAGGCATAAAAAGAGCAGACTCTGTCGGTGCATTTCGCAGAAACTTGAAAACACATTTCTTCTCTTCTTGCTAATCTGGATGTATAATTATCTGATCTCATCCCAATTTCATAAGTCACTGCGTGAAAGTTTTGCATAAATGTTAATTGACAGGTCTGCCTGCTAGAATGTGTTGAGCGATAGTGAAGAAGTTAAAATGTTAAGTTATGATGTATGCACCCTTCCCGCCACTGTGTGTGTGTGTGTGTGTGTGTGTGTGTGTGTTTGTATGTGTGTGTGTGTGTGTGTTTATCCACCTCCCTCCCACCAGCGCTGCGATCATGCCCGTCGGCGTGGAGATATTTACGCGCTTTATAAATTATTCATTCATTCATTCATTCATTCATTATATTTTATTAACTGAAGGAGCGTGGTGGTGCGATCATGTAGTGGTTAGGGTAGGCCCCGGTGATTCAAAATGAAAAGCAGAACTCAGCAACATTAATTACTTGAATTGCTGACTACCCAGCCTGAACATAACCAAACCTAGCACAGCAATCATGCTAATTCACTCAGGTGTGAAGGGTTAGCTTTCTCTATTACCGGGAAGGCAAAGCATGGAGTGACAGAAAAATTACAAATCTTTCACAACGCTGGCTCTGACAAAAGAGTAGTACAGAAACACTAACCTCCCTCTCCACTACGAGCAAAGGGGTACGGGTACCTTTTCATAATTTCTAGACTATAACTGAACGGATGGATTAATTGATGTATTACAAGTAGTAGTTAGCTGATGGGAACTTACACAGACTACCGCTCCCTGCTTGCTCGCATGGGTGGTCCTCTTTGCCTGATGCGGGTGTTCAAATCTTCCCCTGGTTTGTTATTATTGTTGTACGTTTATCTTTTCTTTTCTTTTCTTTTCTTTTCCTTAACGACATAATTTCATTATCACATAAGGCAAATGGAAGAAAAGAAGATATTATCAATCTTTAGGATATTTGCTATGAGCTTAAATCTACTCACCAATGACTTTCAGTGTACATTGTGCCTGTGTACCCATTGTGCTGCAATTAATCACACCACCGTCGTACTTTTGGTGATTGTGGACGATGTTCAACGTGCTGTGGGAAGCAAACCGACGTACTTCAACATCCGCAGAGCTTGCAGTTTGGCATCCATTACCGTTACAAGAAACCTCCAAAATATTAACACTGTCTTTTGTGATGACCCAAGTAAAGGCAGCACTCTGTGACACACCGCTACATGTGATGGTGGTTGAGTCGTTGATGTGGTTTGTGATGAAGATGTTGTTGTTGTTGCAGTAGTCAATGTGTAGTGCATCTGTCAGGCACACAACATTATCAATCAAAACAAATAAAAGAGTATGATGATAATAATAATGATGATGATGATGATGATGATGATGATGATGATAATGATGATGATATTGTTGTTGTTGATTATAATGATGGTATTGTTCATGTTGAAGATAATGATTATTATAATTTGTATTGTTGTTGTCGGTATTATTATCACTACTACTACTACTACTACTACTACTACTACTACTACTACTACTACTACTACTACTACTGCTACTACTACTACTACTACTACTACTACTACTACCCCTACTGCTACTACTACTATTACTACTACTACTCTTACTACCCCTACTGCTATAACTACTATTACTACTATTACTACTACTACTACTACTAAAGCAATGAACGTGCATGAAATCAACTTAATAAAAATAAAATAAGATGTCAAGCCATTTAAAATGTATTTCCAAACAACCACATACATCTACAAATAGAATTGAATTGTGCTCTGTTTTATTCACACACATACACACGCACTGTCACATGTAAAATGACAATGTACTATATTATGTAAAGTTTGGGAAATAAATTATGTGATATAATAAACCCGTGTTTGTCTGTTTGATAACTGTAGAGTATGGCCTAGCATGGTTTCTTCCGGAGGTTTATTCGTGTAATTCGTGCAAAATGCAAGTTTTGAAGAAAGTGAGCGATAGATTTCGAAAGCGCAGTAAGAATCGTCACTTCTTTTCCGTCTACTAGAGTAGAAACACGTTGTAACACGTTTGTGGTTTCTCGCTAGCTTAGCGAATATGTTTTTGTGAAAACTGGCGTTTGTTGTATTCGTTATTTAGGCATAAATAACGAAGCGCTGTTAAAATTATAATTATATACTATTTCTGTGGCAGAGATAGGTTTGGTTTACAGCGTGTGCAGTTTTCAGTTGACTAAGCAAAGTGTTATGTAAAACTTCTGGACATTATTGCAGTGTCAGGTCAGGAACAGAGTGACAGTTGTGTCAGGACAGAACAGAACAATTTAGAATAAAAGCAGGTCTAGTCTTGTGGAATTATAGTAGGCCTGGACTATCTGTGACACATGCATCATTGGATACACTTTTATATAACAACATAATCTTTTGAGGTGAGAATTTATTATTTTCTTTTATCATTATTGATGCAGACAGTCGTTTGTTTACCCCAATGTTCTTTGCAGGATGGCAGCAGTGCTGGATGCAGGGGCGTTTATTACCGTAATAAACGATGCACTGTTTATTTTCTGATGGTGTGAACCTTGCCTGGTTAGGTAAGGTTATGGGAGTCGGGATACTGTATGGTCTTTCAGCATGTTGCAGATTTTCTCTTTCCCGGATCCCTTGCCGGAGGATTTCTTGGATCCCTTGCCTGGGGAGATTTCCCGGATCCATAGCCTTGGAAGGGGGAAGGACCATACCACCATTCAACCCACCAACCACACCACCATACAACCACCTACCAGTCCACTGCCGCCGCCAACACCGACGCAGTTCACCACCATCATCAGCAGCATCATCACCAACAGGGGCTACCACTGCGCTTCTTAGCTGAGCTAAGTAGCATTGCTGAAGCCATCGGTATTTCCGATACCCCACCAGATGATGAGAACTGTTAATCTGATTAAACTCCAAAGGATTTGGGGATACCAAACCAGACTTTAACTTAAAGAATATTTTAAGAATATTTCGGGGTTTTGTACAGTTTTGAAACATTTTCGGCAGATTTTGTAAATCGTGGTCCAGTAGTGTAAATAATAACAAAAGGGAAATTTTACACTGTTGTTTCGAGTTTTCTTTATTCTTTCAAACTACCTTTTATCTAAACTTAACTTGTTCTTGGAACGAGACGTAGAAGGGTCTCTTCACAAAAACTCTTCACGTGACAATTATGGGGGCTCGTCCGGGATCAGCACCCGCTGAGATCAGCACCCGCTGAGATCAGCATCCGCTGAGATAACAAGATAGTTCATTATCCTGGGTATAGGTTAGGAATTACCTTGTGGCTTCACAAAGTTTGTTGTTCTTAAGTTAGATAGTTTGAAGGTAGTGCATGTAAATATGTTGATCGTTGTTTTTGTTTTAGAGTAAGAATTTTATATTCATTCATTTGAGTACTTGGATACTTGTTTTCAGGAGTTGCTGTGACGGTCAAGGTTGCTGACATTATTAATTGTTTATCGTATGTTCTAGGTTGTTTTGACATCTTAGGATAGTGGTTTGTTCGATCGTAGTCATGGCCGAAGCCATTACTGACTCTCCAATTTCCACACGGTTGCGCAAAACACAGAATGTAGCGTTAAGTTCTCCCGCGGTCCAGAACGCGCGACAGCATGGTAACATAGATGCGAAGTCTAGGTCTGTTTGCGAGATTTCAGGTTCCGGTTTACCTGATCAAACCGAAGCAGTGGTTTCTCTTGGTCAACGTCTCAATCTGGCTGGACAAGAGTTAGCTGATTTTGTACGTCACACTTTGGCTGACCAGGCAAAAGCTGCTACAGAAGAGAGGCTAGTCAGGGAGCAAAGGGAGCATGAAGAGCGTCTTACCCAACGGGAGTGGTCACTGAAGGAGCAAACTACCAAACAAGAGAGAGACTTGGAGTATAAATTGGAATCTATGAGACTATCTCATGCAGAGAAGATGGCGAAACTGCAGAATGCCAGTCATCAACCAGTGGCATCGACGAGTCGCATAGTTGTCGAAAACGCTTCTATTCCAGAGTTTGATGAGTCTAAAGATGATCTCGACGACTACTTGCGACGGTTCGAGCGTCTTGCCCGTGCACACGAATGGCCTGAAACTACGTGGTCAGTGAAATTGAGTACAGCACTTAAGGGTAAAGCTTTGCAACTCTACAACTCAGTAGACGAGGATACCGCACTCAACTACCCGAAGTTGAAGAAAGCACTGTTGGAAAGATTTCAGCTTACAGCTAATGTCTACCGTCAGCGATTGCGTAGAGCAAAGGTGAGAGAAGGCGAAACGTACACACAGTTTATTGCCCGTTTACGTCTTTTTGCCGATCGCTGGGTGGAGATGTCCGGCAAGAAACAGAAGTACGGGGATCTAATGGAGCTGATGCTTTTGGAACAGTTCATGGAAAGTCTTCCCGCTGACACGGCGTCGTTTGTTCTGGAACACGAACCCGACACTCTGGCAAGTGCTGCACACTTCGCTCAAGTACACAAGGAGGCACACCCACAGCGGCACCGTAAACAATCGCCGAGGAACGGATCTTCCAGGGCTACCATTCAACCTAGGGAGAATGCCAAGCCAGCGAAGGAAGAGGAAAGAGGATCGAGTCAAGCACGATCAGCTGGGCAGGCAACTACAGCTCGTGTAACCTGTCACTACTGTCACCGCACAGGACACTTCAAGAAGGACTGTCCCAAGCGAGCAGCAGCCCAGCAAGGTACGCATGTTATTGTTTCAGGTGCGCAAGCGAACACCGAGGAGGATGGAATACCTGAACTGTGTGTTCCATGTTCGCAGAAACATTTCAACCCAAAATGCAAGGTTAGCATCGACGGACACCAAGCTGAAGGGCTACGCGATACAGGAGCCGATGTGATGGTGGTTAGAGCATCGTTCGTGCCGCCATGTGCTTACACCGGTCGTAAAGTGCCAATTACTCTAGCTGAAACCAGTTTGTGCAAGGATCTACCGATAGCTCGCATTACGGTGAATACTCCTTGGATCGAAGCTGAGATTGAAGCCGTGGTTATGCAGAATCCGCCCGCAGATCTCATCATTGGCAACAAAGTTTTGTTGGCTGATAGAACTTTGGTGAGCATTCCAGTCTACCGCGTACCCAAGCAAGTAGCGGTACTTACCAGGCAACAAGCAGAGCGCCAGCAGCGTCCACTACCGCCGCTCCCAGCAGTAGATACCGGATCGGGAAATATCAAGCCGAAGGACTTGATTGCTCTACAGATGCAGGATCAGTCTCTTGCTAGTCTGAGAACCGCCGCCGAGTCAGGACAAGAGAAGAAAGCTGGTAAACAAGGGTTCGCGTCTTACCTATGGACGAAAGGAATTCTCTACAGGAAATTCCGAACTCAACAAGACCAGTATCAGCAAGTTGTTCTTCCAAAGAGTCTACGGAGAGGGGTGATGTCAGTGGCACACGATTCAGCGTTCGGAGGTCATCTGGCAACCACGAGGACACTAGACCGCATATGGCGCCAATTCTATTGGCCAGGCATAGTTGGAGATGTGCGCCGTTTCTGCTCATCTTGTGATCAGTGTCAGAAGATGTCGCCGAGAGGCAGGGTCAAGAAGGTTCCTTTGGTACCAATGCCGCTAATCGACGAACCATTCCGACGCGTCGCAGTTGACATCATCGGTCCTATCAAGCCCGCTTCTGACAATGGCAACAGGTACATATTGACTATGGTGGACTACGCTACTCGCTATCCAGAGGCGATGCCTTTGAAATCCATCGAAGCTACCCGTGTAGCCGAGGCATTGTTAGAGCTGTGGTCAAGACTGGGCATTCCAGCGGAAATCCTAACAGATCGCGGAACCCAATTCACAAGCGAGATTATGCGAGAGGTCAGTCGTCTCTTGGGCATCCGTCAAATGTGTACCACACCGTATCATGCCCAGTGCAATGGTTTGGTGGAAAGATTCAACGGCACACTCAAGTCCATGTTGCGCAAGTTGTGCCAGGAAAAACCAAGTGTTTGGGATCGCTACCTACCAGCGGTACTGTTCGCGTACAGAGAGTCACCTCAAGAGAGCACAGGTTTTGCACCGTTCGAACTGCTATACGGACGTCGAGTTCGGGGTCCTATGGCTATTCTTCGTCAGAGTTGGACAGATGAGCAGGCACCTGAAGAAATCCAAACCACCGCAACGTACATCGTGGAACTGAGAAACAGGATCAAAGAAACCTGCGAACTTGCCCAGCAAAATCTCAAGAAGTCTTCGGAAAGATATGCGAAAGAGTTCGACAAGAAGGCCGCACCACGTACATTCAAGTCTGGAGACAAGGTGCTTCTTCTACTTCCGCAGCAGCATAACAAACTGCAGCTGCAGTGGCAAGGTCCGTACAAGGTCATTGAACGCGTCGGGGACTGGCGAGGTTCACCTGACTACAAAATTCAAGTCAAGGGGAAAGTCCGGATGTACCACGCGAATCTCTTGCGACGATACATCGAACGAGAGGAAGAAGTCAGCGCCGAGGAGGAGGAAGAAAATGACTCGTCGGAGGAGCAGAGGGTTGACAACGTCGCGGTCGTCATCGACGAGACAGAGGTTGAGCTTGAGTCAGAGCAGGTACCTACGTGCATCTTGACAGCAAAAGAGAGCCATGTAGATGTCAACATTAACCCTAGCCTGGAACCAGACAAGAAGGAAGAGCTAACGCAGCTCGCTCGCGAAAGCCAGCGTATCTTGACAGATTTACCTCTCAAAACTGAGTTGGAGGAGATCTCATTCAACCTTACGCAGCAAGAACCAATCAGAACCAAACAGTACCCACTTCCTCATGCTACAGTCCAAATTGTTAAAGAAGAAGTGGAAAAGATGCTCAAGCTTGGAGTCATCGAGTCGGCAAGTTCGCCATACAATTCTCCAGTGGTGCTAGTGAAGAAGAAGGACGGTGCAGTACGATTTTGCGTCGACTATCGCCGCGTCAATCGCATTACTGCATTCGATGGTGAACCCATGCCGGACATAGACATGCTGTTCGGTAAATTGGCCAGAGCACAGTATTTCTCCAAGATCGACCTGGCGAAGGGTTATTGGCAAATCCCGGTGCGAGAAGAGGATAGACCTATCACCGCTTTTTCCACTCCTACCGGTCAGTATCAATGGACAGTCATGCCTTTCGGACTTCAAAACGCAGGCGCCGTTTTTACGTGGATGATGAGAAAACTCCTCGATCCTTTGAACTGCGAGGAGGTCTCCAACTTCATTGATGACGTACTCGTCGCTACTCAAGCGTGGACACGCCACATCGTGATACTCAGAAGAGTTCTGGCACGTTTGGACGAAGCAAATTTGTCAGCACGCCCTACCAAATGCTTCTGGGGTTTCCAAGAGTTGTCATTTCTAGGACACGTCGTGGGACGCGGTTGTCTCCGTCCAGAGGAAGATAAACTCGCGAAGATACGGGACGCACCACGGCCGCACACCAAGAAGGACGTCAGAGCGTTCATCGGGTTGGCCAGTTACTACAGGCGTTTCATTCCGCACTTCGCTGCCATCGCACTTCCTCTGACCAACGCTACCAAGAAGAAACAGCCCAACGTTGTCACTTGGACTGAGGAAACAGAACAGGCATTCCAGACGTTGAAGCAACGCCTAACCAGTCAGCCCATCATTCGGTTGCCAGATTTGGAAAAGGAATTCGTCTTACGTACAGATGCGTCACAACAAGGGCTTGGAGCAGTCCTATTGCAACAGGATGACGAGATTTTGATGCCTGTGGCATACGCTAGCCGCAAGTTGACCTCAGCAGAGCAGAACTACTCAACGGTGGAACAAGAATGTCTTGCTGTAGTCTGGGCGATCAAGAAGTTCGAGCAGTACCTATACGGTGTACACTTCACTCTTCAGACAGATCACCACCCGCTGCAATTTCTGAGGCAATCCAAACCAGCAAACGGACGTCTTGCCCGTTGGGCAATGTTGTTACAGCCTTACGAGTTCACTGTTCAAGCCATTGCAGGCAAGGACAATGTGGGAGCCGACTACCTGAGTCGAACCTTCAACTAGGAAGCAAGGGGAAGGATACAGAACAGTTTTGAATGAAACTCCCATGTTTCATCTTGTGTCGGAGGGTATTGTCACATGTAAAATGACAATGTACTATATTATGTAAAGTTTGGGAAATAAATTATGTGATATAATAAACCCGTGTTTGTCTGTTTGATAACTGTAGAGTATGGCCTAGCATGGTTTCTTCCGGAGGTTTATTCGTGTAATTCGTGCAAAATGCAAGTTTTGAAGAAAGTGAGCGATAGATTTCGAAAGCGCAGTAAGAATCGTCACTTCTTTTCCGTCTACTAGAGTAGAAACACGTTGTAACACGTTTGTGGTTTCTCGCTAGCTTAGCGAATATGTTTTTGTGAAAACTGGCGTTTGTTGTATTCGTTATTTAGGCATAAATAACGAAGCGCTGTTAAAATTATAATTATATACTATTTCTGTGGCAGAGATAGGTTTGGTTTACAGCGTGTGCAGTTTTCAGTTGACTAAGCAAAGTGTTATGTAAAACTTCTGGACATTATTGCAGTGTCAGGTCAGGAACAGAGTGACAGTTGTGTCAGGACAGAACAGAACAATTTAGAATAAAAGCAGGTCTAGTCTTGTGGAATTATAGTAGGCCTGGACTATCTGTGACACATGCATCATTGGATACACTTTTATATAACAACATAATCTTTTGAGGTGAGAATTTATTATTTTCTTTTATCATTATTGATGCAGACAGTCGTTTGTTTACCCCAATGTTCTTTGCAGGATGGCAGCAGTGCTGGATGCAGGGGCGTTTATTACCGTAATAAACGATGCACTGTTTATTTTCTGATGGTGTGAACCTTGCCTGGTTAGGTAAGGTTATGGGAGTCGGGATACTGTATGGTCTTTCAGCATGTTGCAGATTTTCTCTTTCCCGGATCCCTTGCCGGAGGATTTCTTGGATCCCTTGCCTGGGGAGATTTCCCGGATCCATAGCCTTGGAAGGGGGAAGGACCATACCACCATTCAACCCACCAACCACACCACCATACAACCACCTACCAGTCCACTGCCGCCGCCAACACCGACGCAGTTCACCACCATCATCAGCAGCATCATCACCAACAGGGGCTACCACTGCGCTTCTTAGCTGAGCTAAGTAGCATTGCTGAAGCCATCGGTATTTCCGATACCCCACCAGATGATGAGAACTGTTAATCTGATTAAACTCCAAAGGATTTGGGGATACCAAACCAGACTTTAACTTAAAGAATATTTTAAGAATATTTCGGGGTTTTGTACAGTTTTGAAACATTTTCGGCAGATTTTGTAAATCGTGGTCCAGTAGTGTAAATAATAACAAAAGGGAAATTTTACACTGTTGTTTCGAGTTTTCTTTATTCTTTCAAACTACCTTTTATCTAAACTTAACTTGTTCTTGGAACGAGACGTAGAAGGGTCTCTTCACAAAAACTCTTCACGTGACACGCACACACGCGTACACATACACACATATATACACATACGCGCACACACAAACACGCACGCACGCGCGAACGAATATTCACCTCAAAAGCGACCTTCAAAAATAAAATAAAAATAAAAACAACTGTAAAATTTCTAATAAATAAATAAATAATAAAACATGCCCTTGAAAAAAACAAAAACCACAACAACAAAAATAAGGTAATGACACGCACAATAAAACGACGAACACGAACATATAATCCCATCCTATTCCGTTACTCAAAGGTCGTTGGGGTACAACATACTGTATGGTCGTTTAACCAGTGTCCTCAATCTATCTCTGTCCTCAGAGTATTTGAAGCTATCATAATGCGCTTTGTTGAAGGATTGGCTTTGGACTTGGCTGTCCATGTTCATGCCTTTGGTGTTGATGGTCATAATTTTGGTCTTCTCTGCACTTATTTCAATTCCATAGTCTCTGGAGGTAGTGTCAAGCCTCCAGCCAATCCATTAATGTCATCCGCAAAACGGAGGTTGGAGATTGGTCTAACCCGTATGCTGACTGTGCCTTCGTGATCTGCAAAGGACATCTGACATGATGCGCTCTAGGAAGATGTTAACGAGTGTTGGAGAGAGTAGGCACCCTTGACGTTCTAAACCTGTTCATAATATAAATGTACTACTACTACTACTACTACTACTACTACTACTACTACTACTACTACTACTACTACTACAACTACTACTACTACTACTACTACTACTACTACTACTACTACTACTACTACTAATAATAATAATAATAATAATAATAATAAAATTTAAAAAATATAATAATAATAAAAATACTACTACTACTACTACTACTACTACTACTACTACTACTACTACTACTACTACTACTACGAACATTCGGTGTGCGTTAAGAATGCCTACTCTCTTCAACACTCTTCAACATCTTCCTAGAGCGCATGCCAGGTGCCCTTGCAGATCACGAAGGCACAGTCAGCATAGGGGGTAGAGCAATCTCCAAACTCCGTTTTGCGGATGACATTGATGGATTGGCTGGAGAGGAACAAGAACTTGAACAGCTTGTACAGAGGCTTGACACCACATCCAGAGCCTATGGAATGGAAATAAGTGCCTTTCCTATCCTGTCCTATCCTATCCCGTAACTCGAATGTCGGTAGGGCACCACAAATAATCGTTTAACAAGCGTAGTCCATCTTTCTCTGTCCTCAGCAACCCTCATGGATTCGCTCAGTGTCAAGCCGGTCAATTCTCGAATGTTGTCCTCCCACCTCTTTTTATGTCTCCCTCTTCTTTGGCCTCCATGCACCGTGTACCGTGCCTTGCAGGATGGTCTTTGCTAGGCCTGATGCTCTGGTGACGTGGCAATACCATCGGAGCCTCCGTTTCTTCACCACTGTAAGCATGTCATCATGTTGTCCACTGGCTTGTGTGATAGTCTGTCGGTTTTCGTCATTGGTGATGTTCTGAGTATAGTAAATTCCCAGAAGTCTTCTGGAGCACCTCATCTCCATGTTTTGTACTCTTCGTTGAAGATCTGCTGTGATGATCCATGTTTCGCAATCGTATAGGAAGATAGAGATGACAAAGGAGCGCAGGAGCCTTACCTTGGAATGAAGACTGATGGTCCTGTCTTTCCAAATGAGCTTCAACCTTGTCATGGCAGCAGTTGTTTGTGCGATCCTGAGAGGACTTCTTGATACAATGGCTCTTAAATATTTGAAGCTTTGCACTGTGTTGAAATAAGTGCAGAGAAGTAAATATATTAAGAATAGACTGCTACTACTACTACTACTACTACTACTACTACTACTACTACTACTACTACTACTACCAATAATAATAATAATAATAATAATAATAATAATAATAATAATAATAATAATAATAATAATAATAATAATAATAAACAACTACAAGTAAACATGTTTACCACAGCCTAGAAAATTTGAACCCCGTACCGTTGTAGACAAAGGTGATATCAACTGAGCTAACTTTTACCTCTGAAAACTTCTGCAAAACAAACTATATTTTTCGCTGAGTGCACCGTCGCTTGACCTTAAGGTAGAGCAAATACGATGGCTCTTAAAATATATATCCCAACGGACCGACACAACCGACAGAATAGCATGTTCCAAAGTGTTGATGCTGGTGGCGGTGTTGTGACGCGGCTCTTTTCTAACAAAGCAAAATGAAAACATGGAATGACAGACCACGATCTAAGATTACATGGACTGACAGACCATGATCTAAGATAACATGGATTGACAGAGCACGATCTAAGATAACATGGAATGACAGACCACGATCTAAGATTACATGGACTGACAGACCACGATCTAAGATAACATGGATTGACAGAGCACGATCTAAGATAACATGGAATGACAGACCACGATCTAAGATTACATGGACTGACAGACCATGATCTAAGATAACATGGATTGACAGAGCACGATCTAAGATAACATGGAATGACAGACCACGATCTAAGATAACACGGAATGACAGACCACGATCTAAGATAACATGGAATGACAGACCACTATTTAAGATAACATGGAATGACAGACCACTATTTAAGATAACATGGAATATCAGACCACGAACTAAGCTAACAGGGAATGACTGACCACGATCTAAGATAACATGGAATGACAGACCACTATCTAAGATAACATGGAATGACAGACCATGATCTAAGATAACATGGAATGACAGACCACTATCTAAGATAACAGGGAATGACAGACCACGATCTAAACGATCTGCAAGCAAATCATTATCCAAATCGGATCACACAATTTTTCGATACAGAGCAAAACGTTATGAAAATAGTAAAGCACAATGACCTTGACCTTTACAACAGTACAAATGCTAATGACCCAACATGCCTTGGAGTAGTTAAGGCATGCACACAGTATAAATGATGAATATCAGTTCAGTTATTATTGAGATAAGTGTCACAATTATTGTGGTTATAGCCGAAACGTTTTCTCTGATAAGCTTTTCCTTCACACAGTCAATTGTTGGTGTTTGTATCTGAGTTTTGCTCGTTCGTTAGTTTTGGGTGGAGGGGGGGTGGTGGTAGAGGGAGGATGGGTTTTATGCTGCAGCTTTTTCTTTTCATTTGTAAATAGATGTATACACCTTATCATGGTGGGCTTGAGTGGTTGTTATTGTTACATTTTTTTCCAGACGGTTGTAGGATAACTTGAGTAAAATATTTGATGTTTGCTTTTGCCTAACTGTATATAATGTTGCATTGAGTAGTGTTTTCTGTAAGCCTGGTTGGGTAAATTCTACACAGTCGAGGGTTGGGACTAAATTTTGAGTTCACCCTTACTTGGCATTAACTTGGCCGTGTAGGCTTCCCTGTTTTATTCTTTGGAGGTGACGCTGATGTATGGGATGTCGGGGAGACAACTGGGGGCGCCATCTAAAACCATCCCATCGATCTGATCTAAGGGCTAGGCCGTACCAGATCAGATTCAGCTCAACTGATACCACTCGATCCGAAACAAGGGTTAGGCCACCATCCTATTGATCTGATCTAAGGGCTAGGCCGTGCCAGATCAGATTCAGCTCAACTGATACCACTCGATCCGATCCAAGGGTTAGGCCGTGCCGGATCGCATCGACGTCGTCAATCACAAGGCGATCGAGGCGACGCTGCGCAAGTGAGGACGTCCTGCGTTAAACTACCGCACGTTCTGCGGCAGCGATTTGAGGACTCGAACCAACCCAATAAGTTAAGTGTTATACTTAATGACGGGAATTACCCACTGGGCATAGCGCAACCCGAACTGTGTTGGATCCTACATTGGTCCCTTGATTCTGTACACTGGCTGTTCCCGAGGAGGAGAACCGTTGTCTTGTGTGATGTGATACGTTTTATATTTGTTGACTCGTCCTAAACTTCATTGTTGTTTATTACAGTTTTGGGTACGGGATAGTTAAAAGGGGAGTGGCGGGAGTAGGGGAAGGGGTTGAATTTAGGTGGCAGGTATTAGCTAGTGGGTGATTATTGTTTTGTTTTGTTTTTTTGTCTTAGATTTAATAAATTCTTGTTAATTGTACACTGGACTGGCTTGTCTATTAGTTAGACTTTAAGGGAATCTTTATTCTTATTCTGTCTGTCTTCTGCCTCTATGATCATTCTGTCTTAGTTTTCCCTTAAATCGTGACAATGGGGGCTCGTCCGGGATTAGTGGGTTAGGTAACTAACTCGTTCTTCTATTTTCACGAGGCTCAGTCCAGTTGTGTTGTTTGTACTGTGAGGGCGGCCGACTAGATGTTACGTTGGTGTTAGACCGAGTTGGGGCGGTTGGTGGGAGCTTGGGTGCACGGGTGGGAGTTCATGCAAGGAAGGTTAGTCCCCTTTACCTCGATGTTCGAGACTCAGCGGGTTACCGCCAAGTAATTAGCTCTCGTATTGCTGACATTGATTTCTTGGTTCAAGTGATGAGCGACGACGAGACTCCAGCCCACAACACCAGAAGTCGGACCACCACGTTGCTGGGACGCGACCAGAGCGTGAACAGACAGCTTGGCGAGGTGGACGCCGCGGCCGCAGGTCCACAGCTGGCGTTACGGTTACCGAACATGGCGTCGTCTTCGCCGTATCAGCCGCGTTCCGCCGCGTCGCCGGGAATGGGGAGAGGAAGAGGTAAGGCGTTTACTCCTATTCGCTTACCAACTAATCGTCTACTTGCGTCTGGAGGCGGTTCTGACAAGACTGACGTCAGGGAGTTGAAACAGGAATCCGCGGAAGAACTTAGTGTTAGGGATATGCTTGAGTTCATAATGCGGAGGGACGAGCTTGAGAGGAGGGGACCGAGAGAAGGAAAGAGGTGAAAGAGAAAGGAGAGAAGAAGTAGATAAGGCCGAAAAAGCTCAACTTCTGGATCTTTTGTCGAGTCAAGTCCGTCAGTCTGCAAAGAAATCTGAAGAGTTGTTTCAGCCAGCCGAGATAAGTCTCCCGCCTTATGATGAGAAGGAAGATCTAGACTTGTATTTGACTCAGTTCGAGCGGCTGGCGACTGTCATGAAGTGGCGCAAGGATACTTGGGCCATTAGATTGTCCACTAGGCTTCAGGGTAAGGCTAGAGAAGTCTTGGATAGGCTCAAACCTGAGGTGGCACTCTCTGGCTACGATGAACTGAAGAACGCGTTGCTAGCAAGATTTCAACTGACAGCTGAGACGTACAGGCTCAAGTTGAGGACCTCTAAGAAAGCAAAAGATGAGTCTTTTCCTCAGTTTGCCGTTCGACTAGAATTGTGGTTGAAACGCTGGTTGTCCTTGAGTGAGAAGGATGAAAAGTTTGAGGATCTGAGAGACTTGATCTTGTTGGAGCAGCTACTCAACTCGATGACACCGGAAATTGCGACTCATGTACGTGAGAGGGTACCCAAGAACGTCATAGAGGCTGCGAAGATCGCTGAGGTGTACGTGGAAGCTCGGCAAACCACCTACAGACCGACTCTTCCACCGGAGCAAGCACCTGAGAAAAGGAATCGTGGAAGAGGCGGCAGCCACAGTAACTCAACCTCTGAGGTGTCAGACTTCAAGGGATCTCCCAAGCAGAGGAGTGGTTGTTTCCATTGTGGTGGTCCACATCTTCGGAGAGACTGTCCCAAACTCAAGGCAAGCGCTTCTGTAGCTCGTCTACAGGACCCTGTCGGAGCAGACTACCTCAGTCGACTGAATGGTAGAGGTCGGGAAGATAATGCCTAGACCATCTTGGGCATGATGAACATTTCGCTGTGAGAATATTTAAGATTCTCAAGTGTAGCGTTACATTTTAGAGGTTACGATACACGTTTCGTCTTAAATCGGGGGGTATTGTCACAATTATTGTGGTTATAGCCGAAACGTTTTCTCTGATAAGCTTTTCCTTCACACAGTCAATTGTTGGTGTTTGTATCTGAGTTGTTTTGTTGTTGATGAAATTTCTTTTCTACTGCGTGTGACACGTGCAGCAAGCGCTGTGTACTCTGACCTGAGACGGAGTGTGTGAACGGTTGTTTTATATTTTTCTACTGTTTTCTGGGTTCAGCGGAGAATTCGTAGAGCAGTGGTATTTGAAATTTCGAAGAGGAAAGACTTAGTCTTTTGCCGAGTTCTGATCGTTAGCGATCAGGGTATATCCTAGCAAGTGTGAAATGAGGAGGCTTGCGTAGGAGAGGTTTTCCTAGTCAAGGTGCCTGTCTTGAGTCTCAGAGGAGGTAAGGGAGGAGGAACCATCCATTATCTGTTGTATTTTGCTTGTCTTTATTTTTTCTGTCTTTGTGTTGTCTTGCTCGTTCGTTAGTTTTGGGTGGAGGGGGGGTGGTGGTAGAGGGAGGATGGGTTTTATGCTGCAGCTTTTTCTTTTCATTTGTAAATAGATGTATACACCTTATCATGGTGGGCTTGTGTGGTTGTTATTGTTACATTTTTTTCCAGACGGTTGTAGGATAACTTGAGTAAAATTTTTGATGTTTGCTTTTGCCTAACTGTATATAATGTTGCATTGAGTAGTGTTTTCTGTAAGCCTGGTTGGGTAAATTCTACACAGTCGAGGGTTGGGACTAAATTTTGAGTTCATCCTTACTTTACATTAACTTGGCCGTGTAGGCTTCCCTGTTTTATTCTTTGGAGGTGACGCTGATGTATGGGATGTCGGGGAGACAACTGGGGGCGCCATCTAAAACCATCCCATCGATCTGATCTAAGGGCTAGGCCGTACCAGATCAGATTCAGCTCAACTGATACCACTCGATCCGAAACAAGGGTTAGGCCACCATCCTATTGATCTGATCTAAGGGCTAGGCCGTGCCAGATCAGATTCAGCTCAACTGATACCACTCGATCCGATCCAAGGGTTAGGCCGTGCCGGATCGCATCGACGTCGTCAATCACAAGGCGATCGAGGCGACGCTGCGCAAGTGAGGACGTCCTGCGTTAAACTACCGCACGTTCTGCGGCAGCGATTTGAGGACTCGAACCAACCCAATAAGTTAAGTGTTATACTTAATGACGGGAATTACCCACTGGGCATAGCGCAACCCGATCTGTGTTGGATCCTACATTGGTCCCTTGACTCTGTACACTGGCTGTTCCCGAGGAGGAGAACCGTTGTCTTGTGTGATGTGATATGTTTTATATTTGTTGACTCGTCCTAAACTTCATTGTTGTTTATTACAGTTTTGGGTACGGGATAGTTAAAAGGGGAGTGGCGGGAGTAGGGGAAGGGGTTGAATTTAGGTGGCAGGTATTAGCTAGTGGGTGATTATTGTTTTGTTTTGTTTTTTGTCTTAGATTTAATAAATTCTTGTTAATTGTACACTGGACTGGCTTGTCTATTAGTTAGACTTTAAGGGAATCTTTATTCTTATTCTGTCTGTCTTCTGCCTCTATGATCATTCTGTCTTAGTTTTCCCTTAAATCGTGACAATAAGACTAAAACTGTTTTAAACAAAACAGTGAAATTCAGAGCAACGGACCAACCGACTGACCTATTGTGCGACACTATTACTGCTACTGAAAGGTGGTCCACGATTTGAAGTACCTGTATACCAAACATTATCAACATCGGTCAAACCATTCTTGAGATATTAAGCAAAACGTGTGTAGCAACAAAATGACTCCAATGACCTTAACCTTTGCGGTAGAGCACATTATCAATGCACGGGAGGCAGGCCACTGACCTAGGTAGTGTTACTATGAATTTTGGTGAAAATCCGTTCAGTGGTTTTTGAGATGGGACTTGTTCTGATTCCTCCCGACTGTATCAAAGTATTTCCATTCAAGTCTGGACATACAAAAATACTAGCATTACAAATACTTGTACTAATAAAATGAAGTTGTCACTTACCACTAACGCCGCACAATAGAACAGCCAACACCACAGTAACAGGTTTAAGGTGCGAACACTCCATCATCTTCTCCGTTTTTATGAAGTCCAGATGTTGTTACCCTTTTGGCTTACAAATCTGTAAGTCTTGTAACTTACAGTCACAGATCTATGTCACCAATATTTCAGTCAGCTATGAATTAGTCCCAGTAAAGCTCATCATTACAGTAAATCATATAACAGTAGAACAAAGTTCCATGAGCCTGCCTTTCAGGAAAACTGTACCAATGGAATTTATGAACACTTCAGCACCGATAGTGACAAAGCGTCATTTACGACAACAGTCGTGTCGACACTACAAAACTAAATACGGGTGGAACGCCCAATACCCGAATAAAACGTTCCGAAAGTAAAGACGTGACACTATCTTTGCAGTTCGGTTACGTGGAGGTCTCGTCCTTGGAGTTTTCTTGCTTACCACAGGCGCGTGCAATCATCAGCAAACCACAAATGTCGTGTTCCTATGGTGGTTGATGCTTTGTGTGGGAAGGAAGAAAGAAATTTTAAAACAAATACAAACAAAGAAATAAATAAAGATAGAAACAAAGAAAGTATTTGCACAGACAAGGATTGACACACAGAAGTATCAGTGTATTATGTACTAATCTGAAGTAAAATGAATATACTCACTACCCAAACAAGAGAGAGAGGAGAGGGAGAGAGTGGGAGAGAGAGACTTAAGGTGGAAAAAAAGCCTAAACCTTTCATGCAACAAGGAAGTACATAGACTCACAGCATAAACAGTGCACGCAGTTTATTTTTAGAATGCACACGCAGGGCAGAACTAAACGGTGTCTTTATGCACTTCATATGAAATCTAAGCTACAACAACATTCCATGCACGTCCAATGAAACGCAAGAGCTTAAATGTGTAAGGGTGGATGGAAATAGGGAGGGGGGAGGAGAAGAGGGTTGGCGCTGAAATACACCACTCCTATGTCAATCCTTATCTTCCATTTCTGTCTGTCTGTCTCTCTCTCTCAATGGTTTGTTCAGGCTCTCAGCCTGTCTCTCGCTCTGTCTTTGCCTCAGTCTCTCTCTCTCTCTCTCTCTCACTCTCTCTCTCTCTCCTCTCACTCACTCTATCTCTCTCTCTCTCTCTCTCTCTCTCTCTCTCTCTCTCTCTCTCTCTCTCTCTCTCTCTCGCTTTTTGTCTTTCTCACTGTTATCTTCTCTCCCTCTACCCTCCTCCTCTCGTCATGGTCTCTGTATTGTCCTGTTCAGTATCATACCTGTATTAAAGGGCTTAACTTCTACACATTTCATAGTCACAGAACCTGGGGGCGTGCAGTTGGTTTAGTAGTATACATACGCACGACAAAACAATTAAGGATCTTGATGCTAAAGTCCTTTTCAAAGAATGTTCCACCAGAAAAAAAAGATTAAACAAGCAAGCAAAGGAGAAAAAAAAGCCCTTTTACAAGGTGAGGTTTTAAAATACATCTATAAGCATCACTGCTGATTTTTTTGTTAAACAGCAATTATTAGGGTCGGTCGGGATACCGTAAACAGACCTTTTTTGTGGCCTAAGAACGCTTCGTCAAGAGTTAAAGCCAAAGCCTTAATTTAGCACAAGCAATCCTAATTTGATTTCAGATTCAGATTAAAAAAATAAAAAGTCTTGTCATTGATACAACTGACCGATTTGTATTTCTTGTGCATATTCCATTCGCAAATTCAAAATTCCGTGTCCTTAATATCATCGTGAATGGGTTTGTAAAAGTCGGAGATTGTTTTATTTCAGACTTTTACAAACACATACACTGCAGAAGTACTAATTTAATTGCAAACGATTTATTGTGAGTATTTAGTAACAGTTATTTTATTTATTTCTTTATTTAATAAATCTTATATAGCGCTTTTCCAGCTCAAGAGCTGCTCAAGGCGCTGACCGATACAGGATCTAACTCAAGCCGCCTGAAGCGCACACCTGTAAGCTTTGGGCGCATAGTCTGACGACTGAGAGCAATTCTGGGCGAGCGGGTTGCATAAGACTTTCAGTAGGACTGCACGAGAATGTACAATCACCTGGCAATATGAGTCTCTTGCACCGCTTTAAAATAGAATTACACAATTAGGCTTTCAAGCTGTTCAACGTCGGGTTTAATTCAGCTACGACTACAGTGTAGATCTACACGAGACTGATTGAGACTCTTTCGTTGTATACAAAGAGTAGGCTTACATAGAAGCGTCTCTGGCATTCTTGATGCATTCTATTAATTTCGAAGTTTTAAACATTATGGCACTGTGCTTCTATATCCACCTTTCAAAAGGGAACTGTGATGAAAGCGCGGCCTTGTGGGAGGTGCACATACTGTTACATTGTGGTCAATGAAAGGCAAAACTCCATTTAAAGGGTCTGTATCTTGAGGGTTTGGTTTATTTCCCCGTGACAAGGAGTTTACCTGGGAAACCCATTGATCTCACATAAAGAGATAAAATAGAGAGAGCTCGTTCTAACTGACCGCTAAGTTTTGAATTTTTGGCTTCTCTTCCTTCATTATGTAGGCTAAACATAAATGACTGTCCTGTACAAAACACAGTTTGCAGCTGTGCGGTTTAACAAAAAATCAACTGCGATGCTTATAAATGTATCTCAAAACTGCAACTTGTAAAAGGTATGTTTTTTCTCCTTTGTTTGCTTGTTTAATCTTATTTTTCTTGGTAGAACATTCTTTAGGAATTTCAAAAGGACGTCAGCATCAAGATCCTTAGTTGTTTCGTCGTGTGTATACCACTAAATCCACTGCGCGCCCCCAGGTTCTGTGACGATGAAATGTGTGGAAGTTAAGCCCTTTAATTCAGCAATGATACTGAACCAGCAAAATACACAGAGGAAGTGACGAGTGGAGGAGGGTAGATGGAGAGAAGATAACAGTGATAAAGACAGAAAGCGAGGAAGAGAGAGAGAGAGTGAGAGAGAGAGAGAGAGAGAGAGAGAGAGAGAGAGAGAGAAATGATTGAGAGGGAGGAGAGAGAGGGAGAGAGAGAGACAGAGCCAGAGACAGACTGAGAGCATGAATACACCTTTGAGAGAGAGAGAGAGAGAGAGAGAGAGAGAGAGAGAGACAGACAGACAGACAGACAGACAGACAGAAATGGAAAATAAGAAGTGACATAGGAGTGTATCCCAGAGCCAACCCGCTTCCTCCTCCTTCTCCCTATCTTTCACCACCCTTACCACACATTTAAGTTCTCTCTCTTCATTGGCTGTGATATAAGTGCATAAAGTAACCGTTCAGCTCTGCCCTGCGTGTGCATTCAAAATAAACTGTGTGTACTGCTTGTACTATGACTGTATGTACTTCCTTGTTGCATGAAAGGTTTAGGCTTTTCTTTTTCACCTAACTCTCTCTCTCTCTCTCTCTCTCTCTCTCTCTCTCTCTCTCTCTCTCTCTCTCTCTCTCTCTCTCTCTCTCTCTCTCTCCCTCTCTTCATTGCGTAATTAGTATATCAATTTTATATCAGATTAGTACATAATGCACTGATTATTGTGTGTGTCAATCTCTGTCTGTGCAAATACTTTCTTTCTTTATTGCTTTTTTTTTCAATTTTCTTTCTTTTTTTCCCACACAAAGTAGCAACCGCCATAAGAACAAGACTTTTTTTTTTCACTGATGGTTGTATGGGCCTGCAGTAAGCAAGAATATTTTAATGACGACACCTCCACGTAACCGACTTCCAAAGTTAGGGACCTCTTTATTTTCGAAAGTTCTACCCGTATTTAGTTTTGTAGTCTCGACAAGACTGTTGTGGAACTAATGACGCTTTGTCACAATCGTTGCGAAAGTGTTCAGAAATACCATTGTACTGACAGTTTTCTTAAAAAGCAGGCCGGTGGAACTTCGTTCTACTTTTATTTGATTTACTGTGATAGTGTGCTTTCCTGGGACTAATTGATAGCTGACTGAAATATTGGAGACATAGATCTGTGACTGTTAGTTACAAGACTTACAGAATTGTAAGCCAAAAGGGTAACAACAGCTGGACTTCGTAAAAACGGAGAAGATGATGGAGTGTAAGCACCTTAAACCTGTTACTGTGGTGTTGGCTGTTCTATTGTGCGGCGTTAGTGGTAAGTGACAACTTCATTTTATCAGTACAAGTATTTCTAATGCTAGTTTTTTTGTTTGTCCACACTTGTATGGAAATACTTTGAAACAGTAGGGGATGGGGGGGGAGGGAGTGTCTCAGAACGAGTCATATTTAAAAAAAAACACTAAACGGATTTTCACCAAAATTGATAGGAACATTACCTAGGTCTGTGGCCTGCCTCCCGTGCATTCATAATTTGCTCTACTACAAGGGTCAAGGTCATTGGAGTCAATTTGTTGCTACACACGTTTTGCTCAATATCTAAATAACCGATGTTGACAATATCTGGTATACAGGTACTTCAAAGCATGGGCCATCCTTCAGTAGCAATCCCATTGTCGCACAATAGGTCAGTCGGTTGGTCCGTCGCTCTGAATTTAACTTTTTTTTTAAAAACAGTTTAAGTCTTATCTCAACAATAACTGAACCAATATTCATCATTTATACTGCGTACATGTCTTAACTGTTCCTAGGCATGTTGGATCATTCACATTTGTGCTTTTATAAAGGTCAAGGTCATTTGTGCTTTACCATTTCCTAAACACGTTTTGCGCTGTAGCGAAACATTGTGTGATTCCATTTGTATAATGATTTGCTTGCAGATAGTTTAGATTGTGATCTGTCATTCCATGTTAGCTTATATATTGGTCTGTCACTCTATGTTAGCTTAGAGCGTGATCTGTCATTTCATGTTAGCTTATATCTTGGTCTGTCACTCTATGTTAGCTTAGAGCGTGATCTGTCATTCCATGTTAGCTTATATCTTGGTCTGTCACTCTATGTTAGCTTAGAGCGTGATCTGTCATTTCATGTTAGCTTATATCTTGGTCTGTCACTATATGTTAGCTTAGAGCGTGATCTGTCATTCCATGTTAGCTTCTATCTTGAAGCTTGGTCTGTCACTCTATGTTAGCTTAGAGCGTGATCTGTCATTCTATGTTAGCTTAGTTCTATTTTAGCTTAGATCGTGGTCTGTCATTCCGTGTTTTCATTTTGCTTTGTTACCATATATTGTATGTTTGTGTACATCGTTTTGGTGTGCGTGTCATTTGAATCAGTTATTTGTTGTTGTTTACTTCTTTTTTTTCAATTGCATGTGTTTTGCTAAATTGATTTATTCGAAATTTTACAGTTGTTTTTACTTTAATTTTATTTTTCAAGGTCGCTGTTGAGGTGTATGTGTATGTGAGTATTCGTGCGTGCGTGCGTGTTTGTGTGTGCGTGTCTCTGTATGTTTGTGTGTGTTTTTTGTGTGTGAATAAAACAGACCACAACTCATCTCTATTTGTAGATGTATGTTGTTGTCTGGAAATACAATTTAAATGGCTTGCCATCTTGGTTTATTTTATGTAAGTTGATTTCATGTAGTGGTAGTAGTAGTAGTAGTAGTAGTAGTAGTAGTAGTAGTAGTAGTAGTAGTAGTAGTAGTTATAATATTAGCAACAACAACAGCAATACAAATTATAATAATAATCATCATCATCAACAACACCATAATCAACAACATCATCATTATATCATCATCATCATCATCATCATCATCATCACCATCATCATTAATCTTTATTTTAATTGCTTTGATTGATAATGTTGTGTGCCTTACAGATGCACTACAGATTGAACATTGCGACAACAAAAACATCTTCATCACAAACCAAATCAACGACTCAACTACCATCACATGTAGCGGTGTATCACAGAGTGCTGCAGCTGCCGTTACCTGGGTCATCACAAAAGACAGTGTTAATATTGTGGAGGTTTCTTGTAACGTTAATGGATGCCAAACTGCAAGCTCTGCGGATGTTGAAGTACGTCGGTTTACTTCCCACAGCACGTTGAACATCGTCCACAATCATCAACAGTATGACGGTGGTGTGATCAATTGCAGCACAATGGGTACACAGGCACAATGTACACTGACAGTCATTGGTGAGTAGACTTTACCCCATAGCAACTATCCTAAAGATTGACAACTTCTTTTTCTTCCATTTACCTTAAGTGATAATGAAATCATGTCGTTTAGGAATTTAAAAGAAAAGATAAACGTACCACAATAATAATAATACAGGGGACGATTTGAACTGCTGCATCAGGCAAAAAAGGCCCACCCTTGGGAGCTAGCAGCGAGCGGTTACCTGTGTAAGTTCCTATCAGCTAATTACTAATTGTAATACATCAATTATTCCATCCGTTCAGTTATACTCTAGAAATTATACCTTGTTGGCTCGTAGGGGAGAGAGAGGTTAGTGTTAAATACTACTCTTTTATCAGAGCCAGCGTTGTGATAGAATTGTAATGTTACTGTCATCCCATGCTTTGCCTTCCCGGTAATGGAGAAAGCCAGCTAACCCTTCACAGCTGGTTGGACTGGCGTGATTGTTGTGCGAGATTGGTTATTTTCAGGTTGTGTAGTCAGCAATTCAAGTTATTAATGTTGCTGAGTTTTGCTTTTCACTTTGAATCACCGGCGCCTACCCTAACCACTACACGATCGCACCACCACTCTCCTTCAGCTAATAAATAAGGGGTTTTAAATATCGTAGTTCTCAGAACAAGGTTAAAGAGCAGATTCTAGATTTTGATGTCAAACAATTCAAATGACATACAATTGTAAATACATGTAAAGGTGGCCACTCTTTTGTGAAGATACAATGGCGGAAAATCTTGAGAAAAAACTCGGCAACACCCGAGCAATGAATGAATGAACATGGAAGGTTGACGTCTACATTCACCATTGGAGATATGACAGACAGGGTTAACCATACAAAGAATGATGGGAAATGGACATAAATTAACACTGAACGACCAGAGCAATCACACTGCTAAGATGAACTGTGAAAAATGACCACGGGATTGGAACTTGGGACATCGGTGTGCCAGGAGAACGCAGCTGAGTTTCAGCGATGGGATTTTAAAGCTCGGATAAAAGTCAGTCAGTAAATGCAGGTAGGAAAAGGGACACATATGTATAGACAGGAACAATTCACTAAAATGTGATTCTATTTATTGAACAACAATATTCAGTATAATGTTTTAATTATATATAGAAGTTTCTAGAAATGAGGTGGGTGGGGGAGGGTTTTGTGAAAGAAAGAAGAGAGGAAGGAAGTGAACAACTCTGCTTCTGACCCTTTATGTTTGGTCCCATTGCAGAGCCAGTAGTGCAGTCACTGACCTTTATGTTTGGTCCCATGGCACAGCCAGTAGTGCAGTCACTGACCTTTATGTTTGGTCTCATGGCAGAGCCAGTAGTGTAGTCAGTGACCCTTTATGTTTGGTCCCATTACAGAGCCAGTAGTGCAGTCACTGACCTTTATGTTTGGTCCCATGGCAGAGCCAGTAGTGCAGTCACTGACCTTTATGTTTGGTCCCATGGCAGAGCCAGTAGTGTAGTCAGTGACCCTTTATGTTTGGTCCCATTACAGAGCCAGTAGTGCAGTCACTGACCTTTATGTTTGGTCCCATGGCAGAGCCAGTAGTGCAGTCACTGACCTTTATGTTGTGTCCCATGGCAGAGCCAGTAGTGCAGTCACTGACCTTTATGTTTGGTCCCATGGTAGAGCCAGTAGTGCAGTCACTGACCTTTATGTTTGGTCCCATGGCAGAGCAAGTAGTGCTGTCACTGACCTTTATGTTTGGCCCCATGGCAGAGCCAGTAGTGCAGTCACTGACCTTTATGTTTGGTCCCATGGCAGAGCCAGTAGTGCAGTCACTGACCTTTATGTTTGGTCCCATGTCAGAGCCAGTAGTGCAGTCACTGACCCTTTATGTTTGGTCCCATGGCAGAGCCAGTAGTGTAGTCAGTGACCCTTTATGTTTGGTCCCATTACAGAGCCAGTAGTGCAGTCACTGACCTTTATGTTTGGTCCCATGGCAGAGCCAGTAGTGCAGTCACTGACCTTTATGTTTTGTCCCATGGCAAAGCCAGTAGTGCAGTCACTGACCTTTATGTTTGGTCCCATGGCAGAGCCAGTAGTGCAGTCACTGACCTTTATGTTTGGTCCCATGGCAAAGCCAGTAGTGCAGTCACTGACCTTTATGTTTGGTCTGATGGCAGAGCCAGTAGCGCAGTCACTGACCTTTATGTTTGGTCCCATTGCAGAGCCAGTATTGCAGTCAGTGACCTTTATGTTTGGTTCCATGGAAGAGCCAGTAGTGCTGTCACTGACCTTTATGTTTGGTCCCATGGCAGAGCCAGTAGTGCTTTCACTGACCTTTATGTTTGGTCCCATGGCAGAGCCAGTAGTGCAGTCACTGACCTTTATGTTTGGTCCCATTGCAGAGCCAGTAGTGCAGTCACTGACCTTTATGTTTGGTCCCATGGCAGAGCCAGTAGTGCAGTCACTGACCTTTATGTTTGGTCCCATGGCAGAGCCAGTAGTGCAGTCACTGACCTTTATGTTTGGTCCCATGGTAGAGCCAGTAGTGCAGTCACTGACCTTTATGTTTGGTCCCATGGCAGAGCAAGTAGTGCTGTCACTGACCTTTATGTTTGGTCCCATGGCAGAGCCAGTAGTGCAGTCACTGACCTTTATGTTTGGTCCCATGGCAGAGCCATTAGTGCAGTCACTGACCTTTATGTTTGGTCCCATGGCAGAGCCAGTAGTGCAGTCACTGACCCTTTATGTTTGGTCCCATGGCAGAGCCAGTAGTGTAGTCAGTGACCCTTTATGTTTGGTCCCATTACAGAGCCAGTAGTGCAGTCACTGACCTTTATGTTTGGTCCCATGGCAGAGCCAGTAGTGCAGTCACTGACCTTTATGTTTTGTCCCATGGCAAAGCCAGTAGTGCAGTCACTGACCTTTATGTTTGGTCCCATGGCAGAGCCAGTAGTGCAGTCACTGACCTTTATGTTTGGTCCCATGGCAAAGCCAGTAGTGCAGTCACTGACCTTTATGTTTGGTCTGATGGCAGAGCCAGTAGCGCAGTCACTGACCTTTATGTTTGGTCCCATTGCAGAGCCAGTAGTGCAGTCTGTGACCTTTATGTTTGGTTCCATGGCAGAGCCAGTAGTGCTGTCACTGACCTTTATGTTTGGTCCCATGGCAGAGCCAGTAGTGCTTTCACTGACCTTTATGTTTGGTCCCATGGCAGAGCCAGTAGTGCAGTCACTGACCTTTATGTTTGGTCCCATTGCAGAGCCAGTAGTGCAGTCACTGACCTTTATGTTTGGTCCCATGGCAGAGCCAGTAGTGCAGTCACTGACCTTTATGTTTGGTCCCATGGCAGAGCCAGTAGTGCAGTCACTGACCTTTATGTTTGGTCCCATGGTAGAGCCAGTAGTGCAGTCACTGACCTTTATGTTTGGTCACATTGCAGAGCCAGTAGTGCAGTCACTGACCTTTATGTTGTGTCCCATTGCAGAGCCAGTAGTGCTGTCACTGACCTTTATGTTTGGTCCCATGGCAGAGCCAGTAGTGCAGTCAGTGACCCTTTATGTTTGGTCCCATGGCAGAGCCAGTAGTGCAGTCAGTGACCATCAGTGGCGGTGACCAGGACCTGCGGCCAGGACAGACAGCAACACTGCGATGTCAACCCTCTCTCTATAGCCCAGCGGGGTCCCCCACACTCACCTACAAGTGGTTAAATTTCGCTCTCTGTGAAACCAGCAACTCTGACGTCTGCAGCTTTCTCGTGATGACAGAACACAATGGAAATCAAGTCAGCTGTTTTGTGAGAGACGCACGCTTGGCAAGCAGCGCTGGTAACTCGGCAAACGTTTTTCTCAACGTCCAATGTAAGTAAATAGATTGCAGATTATGTTCTTCTAATGCTAGTAGTAGTAGTAGTAGTAGTAGTAGTAGTAGTAGTAGTAGTAGTAGTAGTAGTAGTAGTAGTAGTAGTGTTTCTTCTTGTTATTGTTCTTTTTGTTCTTCTTCCTCCTTCTCCTCACCCACCCACTTGTCATCTCTTGCTGCAGCCATGACAACACCAATTAATATTAAAACTCTTTTAGCGCAGTCTGTCCTTTCTAACCCACACCCCATTCACCCCTGATTGTACAACATACTTTTCATTCCTGGGACTGGATCGTAAAGAACATTGTGCCTTCTTCGATTAATTGTTTCCCAAAAAATCCTTTTACTTTTTTTCTTTGTTTTCAGTTCCACCACCAAACCCACCAACAATCACTGGCTACTTACCGGACACAGAGCTGACCATTGGGCAAACTCTCCTGTTATGGTGCTATGTCTATTCTGGTAACCCTCTCGTTAATTCAGTCACCTTCTACTGTCAACGTAGATACGGCGACGTTGAGGACATTAGAACAAGTTTGTTTGTCAGCAGCAACGTCACCTTTGCGTCAGTGAAAGCGTCAGACGATGGAATTACGTGTACATGCACAGCAACATGGGTACAACCAGGTGACTACACCAACACAACCACCGTTACTCTGAAAGTGGCTGGTAAGGATATTTATCTTTCCATCATTTTTCTGTGACTCATTTAAGTTTATTAGTCTTTCTCTGTGAGAGTGATTTCTACACTTCAAAATTAATTTAAGCTAGATCTGTACACTTATATGATTTGATTTATTGATTGACTGAGTAATTAATTAATGAAATTATTGATGTTCATGTTTAAAACCCAATTGCACACAGGAATAAGAAACGGCCTTAAATTATTAATCTCTTCCCTCTCCTTGAAACAGATGTGTTTTCAATTTATCCACGTAACTGACCGTAGTTTCCTATATAAGGCTGTCAACTCAAGGGAGGTTACTCGTGCATCACTTTCCCAAAATAGGCTACATGTTGATTTCAAGGGTATGCTGCAACACCTGCCGAAGTTGCTTCTGTAGTTCTTAAAACAGGTAGTGTGTGTAATTGGAGAGGAAATAATAGCACCAAAGACCAGAACACGCTCGCATTTGCACTCTATACTCGAACACGTTGACGATGATGACACAGTTCCTTATTCACTCAAATGATAATGCTTGATGAGATGAGACAATTAAATGATCGAATATATTGCCGCCTTGTTGATTCAGTTGTTCAAACTCTTATACAGTTTTAGTGTTCGTTCGATTTCACTTCTTTTCTCTACTTATTTTGTATCAGTCTTTTGTTGCTGACACCGTAGACTAAGCGAGTGAAACCAGGGTAAGCCTTTGGCGATAATATTAACTCTTTTACATATCTTAAGTTTTCGTATTGAAACCTAGATAAAAGTAGATGACGTCTTTAGCCCGCCTTGGCCTCGTCCACAACAGTAATGTTACTGACAACTTCGCCAGTGCTGCCGTCTCTGCTTAACTGTAGTCGATACGCTGAGAATCTCTGTCTCTGTCTCTCTCGCTCTGTCTCTCTCTCTCTCTCTCTCTGCATGGCACTTGGACATTATTCAGTATGGTTCATGTTAATTTGTTGTTGTTGTTTGTCAGTAATTGTTTCTTTGATGCTATGCATGCACATCTCTTTAATCGTTTTCTTACTTCTTAATTTTGTCTTATCTTAGCCAGTTCACTTCCTTATGTCGCTTTAGTGTCGTCGCTTAGTTTTCACTTTGATCTCTTTGGTTTTGGTCCGTCGTCAATTTGTTTTTTCATTTTTTAAGGAGCGAGGACGCTCCTTCGCGGGCCAGCGGCAATTGTAACCTTTGGTTGTTGGTCACGGGAGTGCTGAGCTGAGCAATGCATGACTGCATTAGTATTGGCAGAGAGGTAGGTGTTTACGTGGCTGTAAACACGGTGTGATCAAGAGACTCCATGTCAGACATGTTCATTGCAAGCTGAAGAAAGGTTTACGTAGATGGCATAATTATGATATAAACTAGATCAGGGTCAAGGGGTGCATGCCGGATCTGTTTACTGTAAGCTATAACGAAATGTTTATGTGATCGGGACCAGCGGTACCTAGGGCCCAGCAAGGCTTGCCCTTGAGCCTGTCAGGTAGGGGATAGGTGCAAACTGCTAGACAAAGAGGCTGGTCGATGACGTAGACTCGGTGGACTGCTTTTTGTGGAGGGGGCAGTGACCACTGGTAGCATGTGATTGGAAAATGTAGCAGGGTATGTTAGAGTATAAGGGAGCCGAGAATCCTGCCGAAAGGCAATCCTAAAGAGTCGAAAATGAGAGTCTAAAAGGCAGTCACAAAAGTAGAGTCCTGAAATGAGAGTCCTACCGAGTCCCGTCCTGCCGGGACCAGGCTGCAGGAATCCAATCCAGAGAAGGTATGCCAGAGGTCCTGCAGTGTTCTAATGCTAATTCCTAAGTTTTATTTTTGAGGCTTAGTGTAAAGGTAGATCCTTCGGGAAGTGAAGTGAACAAAGGTTTCGAAGATGAGGTAAGAACAAACACTTATTGAAACTTCTTTCTTTTGTTGGTGTTACGTTGAGACGCGCATGGTGGTGCGTGTGGGACGCGCACGATAGATCCCATCGTTTTGTTTTGCAAAGCATTCAATAACAGAGTGTATTTACCTTTGATTTGGTTTTGTGTTGTAGTTGGAAGAAGCTTTGTATAACGTTGATAATTTTCGTTGGTCGATATTATTGAAGAATTCTTAGAGTTGCTTGTTTACTATCGATCGAATCTTCGCGATAAATGTAGATAGCTGAGAAAATTATTGGACGGTAAAGAAAATTGTATGACGTAAGACAGTGATGACGAAGTTTATTCTGATTGGTTGTAATGTGTCAGGCTGGAACATTCTGACGTTATCTGGAGTCTAGAAAAAAAATGATGCACTGTGAAAAGTTGAGAAAGTGAAAAGCGATTGAGCGATTGTATGCAATTATTGATGTATGCTGAATAAAATTGGAAAACTTCATACGACAACTTCTGCCTTGCTGCATGCTGAGTAAACAGGTTGCGAGGATAAACGAATCCGAGTTACACTTATCAGGATTCAAGCATTGGGGATGAATCAACTACTGATAAAGAAAACCAACATGAGTGTAACAGTTGGTTATATGTGCATGCCAATCTCATGTTTGATGATTTGAGTTTATTGAGTATAGGTTATTAAAAGACACTCAAATTGAATGCATTATGGAATTGAAGTTTGTTTCTTTGGTTAAATGGTATTGTCTTTGGATGACAATGAGACCTGTTCTGTTTTGTGCTTTTTATAGACTATGATTGTTTTTAGTTAAGGCCCGATCCCCGTACAGATAGGAAAGTACTTTAGTTAATCTAGCTCTCACAAGTTAACGCACACAGCGACGCGTTACATTTAACACAAAAATAAAACTAACTAACCTGGAATAATACACATTGTTATTATTGTTTTATTTGCCTATATTGTTAGCTTTCTGGCATCTGTTTGTCCAGTCTAGCCTAGCTGAACACGTACCCACGATGGCGTTTGAAGATTTGAACCCAACCTTTCGTGAAGAATGCCCTCCGACCTCAGCAACGGCTGGTCGACGAACTTCGGTCACTAGTAACTTTAGATTATAGTCACACGACACCGAAGCGTATAGGCGACTATTGGTCACATTATTCTGACGCAGCAAACCAGCTGATGGTTAGGGGAAAATACTATGGTCAAACGTTGGCCAATCCTAGATTCGAACCAGGTATAATAATAATAATAATAATAATAATAATAATAATAATAATAATAATAATAATAATAATAATAATAATAATAAACATTTATATAGCGCTATTACTTGTCTTTTTATAGACAAGCGCATAGCGCTTTACATGAAAAGAAAGAAACAAACATAAAACAACTTACAATATTGCATTAGACATTATACATTGGGGAAAAAAACAAAACACACACACACACACACACACACCCACACACACACAAAATCAAACAAAATACATAAAGTTAACTTTCTGCAAACAAGTCATCACAATCGCAGCAAATCCACAAGCATAGCCAAAAGCAGAACAAAATGAGTTGCGGTTAGGGTCTATAGAATGAAGGATTTAGTCAGGATAGTAGAGTGTGAAGAGGTGAGATTTTAGAGCTTGCTTGAATGAGGGTGTAGTCTGCTTGTGTGATGTTGGCTGGAAGAGTGTTCCATTATAGGTGAATGCCCGTTCTCCGTACATTTTGGTGTTGGTTTTTTTGAATGCAGAGTGTGCGAGAGTCAGAAGAAGAGCGAAGAGGGCGAGAAGGGACATAGACAGACAGCAGATCTGAAAGGTATGAAGGGCAGGTTCCAGAGAAGAAATTGTGGCACAGTATGGACAGTTTGTATTTAATGTAGCCAATGAAGCTTACGGATCGCGGAGTAGTGGAGTGATGTGATCGCCCTTTTTTGCCCTAAAGACTAGCCTAGCAGCACATTTCTGGACTTTTTGAAGTTTGTCTATGAGATGACTCGGGCAGGAAGCCAGTAGGGCATTACAATAGTCTAGCCTAGACAAGACTAAAGCACAGACTAAGGTGATGGTTGCTTGAAGGGTTAAGTAGCAGCGAATGGAGCTGTTCTGACGCAAGGCAGCATATGCTGATTTACAAACTTGTGCAATGTGGAAATCAAGCGTCATGTCACTCGACATAAAAAAGCCAAGATTTCTAGCCGACTGAGAGAAAGAGATGCTCTCCTACACTTACAGTGGTAGGCAAGGTGCAAGCTAAGGCAGTTCTGGTCTTTTTGAACAAGAGAACCTCTGTTTTATCATCATTGAGCTTTAACTTGTTTTGTTTCATCCAGGATCGGACATCAGAAATGCAATTCTGTACAGTCTGGACATTGGCATCGATTTGTACCGGAAGACTTGATTTTAAAAGCTGAGTATCCTCAGCAAAAGCTTCAACAGTTACATCGTGTTTTTGAATCAGTTCGAGCAAAGGCTTTGTGTACAACACGAAGAGAATCGGTCCAAGAACTGACCCCTGCGGCACACCATAAGTAAGATTTTCCTTCTTTGAGAGCACCTCAGCAATGCTGACAGTTTGCGTAAGACCTTGGAGGTATGACTTGAACCAGGCCAAGGCATTTCCTGAAACTCCAAACTGCGACTCCAGAGTTTTGAACAGAATATTGTGGTCTACAGTGTCGAAGGCAGCCGATAGATCAAGAAGTGTTAGAAGAGATAAGTTGCCTTTGTCCAGAGCAAGCAGAATGTCACCTGTGATTTTGTGTAATGCTGTCTCGGTGCTCTGAGAGGTGCGATAGGCTGACTGATGGGGACTGAGAAGAGAGTTGCTTTGCAAGTATAAGAGTAACTGCTTCAGTACCAACTTTTCTGTAACCTTGGACAAAAATGATAGATTAGATACTGGTCTGTAGGTTTTTAGTTCATTCTTTTTTAGGCTGGGCTTTTTGAGCAGTGGCTTGACAACTGCCGTCTTGAAAGGTGCAGGAACATTAGCGGTGGACAAAGACTCATTGACAATGTGTGTTATTGTTGGGAGGAGAGGAGTGGGAATGGGATCAAGAGAACAAGTGGTTGGTTTAGATGTTTTGATGACCTCCCTGACTTCATTAACAGAAACTGTTTCAAAATGGTCAAACCATACATAATTTAAAACACTTGGCAATGCATCTACATTTGTCTGCACACCAGCATCGTGATCAAGTTCATAGCGTATATCAGCGACTTTCTTGGTGAAAAAGTGACAAAAAACATCTGGTAAGTCACAAGGTGGGTGAGTGGTAGGTAGAGCGCTACTTTTTTCCTTGCCTCTGGGTCGGTCACAGACCGAGAAGAGTTGCTTGCTAGTCTCACTGTTGGCCACTCGACCACTAAAGAAAGCAGACTTGGCCCTATGGACAATTTGCATTACTCGTCGGCTTTTGTTTTATCTTGTATCTTTATGCGATTGTTCTTCTGAGTGCCTATCAATTTATTATTATTTTTTTTTATAATATATTTTATTTGATTATTTTTCTTTTTTAAGAGGTGTCACAAATGCTTGAACACTGTTGTTGCTTTTTCATTTAGTGCATATGTTATTGTTTGTAGTTAGAGGTCATGTAATATAGTGCCGTTCTTGTATTCACTATGTATATATTGTGTATCCCTATCCCCCCATCTTTCCCCCTTGTCTGGCTATACGGCCCCCCCTGGACTAGGAGCCTAACTTGATATTTGCTGCTGATCATTTGTTGTTTAATAAAAGGACAAAGTTCCAAAAGGACAAAGTTCCAAGTCGCTTGGCAGCAGTGTAAATTTGTTTGCCCACTGTGAGACCACTCTTCAACCATGTCCTCTTACCTTTAACCTTTCTAACCTTTCGGTTACTAGTAAGCCGCTCTACCAACTGAGCTAACCGGCCCCACGGCGGTCACTAGTCCTCCTGAGGAGCGCAGATGGTCATTCCACTTGCGTCTATACGAAGGGGCCAAACCGGCTCTAATTGGCGGCTTTTTTTAAAATAACCCCGTTTGCTCATTTGCATGTCTTCTGCTACACAATCATAGCGGCTTTGCTGTTTGCCGCGAGGGATAACGTAAAGAAAATACTAAAGTGCGACAAGGGGAACGAAAAGAGCAAAAATAAGTAAAAAGGTCTGCAAATTTGCAAACACGAGCCCAATTAAGCTCAGTCCATATTAAAAGGGTGAGTTTGATTAATCATAAACGTACTTATTTAAAATTTGCTCGACAGATTCTAGACGTATTTTCTGTCTCAGAGTAATGTCCCATGACAACGTTTTCCCCCAAATGCATTAACTGTTTCAGTGATATGCAATCCAATTTACCCATTAAACGCATCTTTTGATAAGTGCTGAACGCATTTTTAATCTTTTTTTGATTATGTCGGCTCATTTTCGCTCTCTGTTTTCTGGTCTTAGGGACTACTGGAGGAAATTCCCGAATCGGACGTTCACAGAGCTGATTTTAAAGTGATAACTGCATTATAAGTAATCAAATGTAGGTATTGACCACCTATTTTGATATACATTGAGCTCCTTTTGACCCCTGCACGCATGTTTTATTTCCTTTTCGCCTACTTTTGCTGTTTTTGTTCCCCTTTTGGCTACTTTTCGCTGCCCTTTTTCATCCTTTTCGCTCTTTTTGTATTTTCTGTACACCGGCGCAGGGTCCTATCGTAAAAACGCAAATATCACGAGTCATAAAAAAAGAATAAAATGGATTTTAAGAAACAAAATCAAAACAAAGTAAGAATATGGGTTAAAATAAATTAAATAAACAAACTAATGAACACTAAAAGGGTTCAAATGTGACAGTTACTTGCATGAAGTAATTCATCAACTATCAACTAATGAAGTTCCAGTAGACTAATTACTTGTATAAAGTAATGTATGTTTTACCTTCTGGATTATATAGAGAAGAGCATAGTTTTTCTTATTTAACAGCAGTCATTATTTTTTTGATTTTCCGGTCTGTGACACTAAACTTTCTTTGATCAAAAGACAAAATCTATTGGCGAAGATTCACCAATTGGTAATTGCCAGCCTAGATTTGACATGGAAATGAGCTTGGGTCTATAAATAGCAGCCAATCACAGCTGGTGTCGTTTCTTCGGATAGTCGCAAGTGGTCATTCCGCAATCGTGCGCTTTCAGCTGGTTCTATGTCCGGTACCACTGGGCACGTCTATGTATATATTGACCTGGATAGTTTCCTACCGGCTTGACTTGCAATTGTTTAGCTGTGCGTGCTGGCTGCCTGACGAGGTGATGTTTTCCTTGGTCAAAATCTCACTTCTCAGTACAGATTTCCCGTTTCGCTTCCAAGATATCAGGGACTTAGAAACCAATCATCAAATCGCTATATGACGCAGTCGGTCTGTAATGTTTTTTAAACATCAAGGAACAGAAATGAAGATGCAAAGGGTGATGTCAGAACGGCATCACTGGGAGAAAGTCTTGTACACAGAAGTAACCGGCCAGGGTGGAGGAACCTCACGTTACTATAAGTTCAACGAACGTACTCGAAGCCAAAGCGAGCCACACTGTACTCGTGGATTTCGGCTGTGGCCAACAGTCTGCAGAGGATTAGGCCTCGCCAGGTTTTTCTTGCCCAAGACACAAGTTGATGAAAAGAACCACTCACTCCATACCGGATCGGTCGTCGCCTGGGTCACCGAGGATCGCGCCTTCCGTTGGCCACAAGGATGGAGGTATTAGGTGGGTTACTGATGGACAGCAAAATCCGCACAAGAGACAACATCGTCATAGGAAACTGGAATGTCAGGACCCTAACTGCAGAAGGAAAATTTGAACAACTGGCCCACGAGCTGGACCATTATCGATGGAACACTTTAGATATCGGGGATCTGCGCTGGAAAGGCCTAGGTGAATCAACGACCGACAAAGTCCACAAGCTTTATTTCAGCGGGAGAGATGACAGGCACGAACATCGCGTTGGATTCTTGGTCCACAAAGATATTCTAGCCACTGTCATGGGTTGCCGCTCAGTCTCCAGTAGACCCATTACCATCATCTGAGAGCAGACCCCTTTCAACACCATCATCATCCAGGCTTATGCCACATCAGACTATGACGACAGCGAAGTCGAAGATTTTTATGAACATCTGCAGGTTGTCCTTGACCAAGTGCCGAGGAAGGACATATAATCATAGTGCAAGGCGACTGGAATGTCAAGATTGGCCAAGACGCGTATCACAACGGGGGAGACACATGTGGACCCTACTGCAACAACGAGACAAGTGACAGAGGTCTGGGGCTCTTCTAAACAATACATTATTTAGCATATGCTGCTAAATAATGCATTGTGTATAGGGAAACAAATCATTATTTAGAAACATTTGTAAATAATACATTATTTCACACAAACTGCTAAATAAGGAAAATAATTCTGTATTTAGCAACATTTTATTTACCTATATCATGATTTGTTTACCTAAACAATATAAGCCTATTCAGGGGCGGATTATGGGGGGTTTCCCAGTTGCACGGAAACCCCCCCTCGGCTGTAAAAAAACAAACAAAAAAACCCAAAAAAAAACCACGACGTTCTCTCTCTCTCTCTCTCTTTCTCTCTCTCTCTCTCTCTCTCTCTCTCTCTCTCTCTCTCTCTCTCTCTCTCTCTCTCTCTCTCTCTCTCTCTCTCAACCTTGAACAAGAATGTGCCATGGTAAAACGAGCGATGCAAAATCTCTCTGAATTTGTCATGGATGAAGAAAATCGCAGCAACTTCAACGCCCTCATCCGCTTTCGCATCGAATCTCGTGATACAGTTGTTCAGCAACATTTAGAATCCTCTCATTCTGGCACAGGTCATACATTACATTACATGGTTATTGCTTTAGGTCCAGCGGACTCTTCCGAGCCAAATCAACTCCAGAAGGCACAGGTCATGCTACATACATCAGCAAGACCACAAAAACAACATCATAGAGTTGATTGGTGACTACATCAGGGACAAGTTGCTGGCAGAAGTCAAAAAGGCAAAACATTTCTCTCTCCTTGCTGATGAAGTATGTGACACAGCCAACTGGGAGCAGCTTGCGATTGTCTTGCGCTTTGTGGAGTTTCTAGCTTTTGTTCCTTGTGAACGAATCACAGGTGAACCACTCACAGAAAATATCCTTGAAGAATGGGGTCTGCACCTTGAAGATATCAGGGGGCAGGGGTATGATGGTGGTTCAAACATAGCTGCCAAATTCAAAGGGGTACAGGCTAGGATCACTCAGCTGAATAAAAAGGCTATTTACTTTCATTGTGCCGCACATTGCCTCAATTTGTGCATCGTAAAAGCATGTGGTTTGCAGAGCATCCACAACATGTTCGGGACAATGAAGGAACTCTCACTCTTATTTTCATTGTCTCCCAAAAGGCAGCGCTACTTGGAGCAAATCTTGGAAGCTTGTGACATCACCAACAAGCGAAAACTTGTAGACTTATGTCGGACCCGATGGATTGAAACGCACAATGCGTTTGAAACCCTGACTAACCTGTTCACATACGTGTACCGTTGCTTGGGTGACATGGAGAACAAAAGCGAGGACTGGGACAGTGACACTCTGACTAAGTGCCGAGGACTAAGAGCAGCATCCACAAGCAGTGCTTTCATGGTGTCTTTTGTGGTCACAAGAAACTGTCTCAGATACCTTAAATCTCTCTCAGTGAACCTGCAGAAGAAAACACGGGACATCGTCGAAGCGTATGCTGCTATTGAAGGGACAGCCAGTGCTCTTGCTGATCTTCAAGGCAACCTGGATGACGTCTTTACAACTTGGTTAACTCAGGCAGTGGAGCTTGCAGAAAGTGTCCATGAAAATGTGACAATGCCGAGGACAGCATGTGGACAGACACTCAGACAAAATCAGCCAGCAGACACACCAGAACAGTACTTCAGACGCAGCATAGCAGCGCCTTTCTTGGACCACCTTATATCCGAATTCAGCAGTCGCTTCAAAAATACTGAGTTAGTCCAAGATGGACTACTGCTCGTCGCAGACCAAGCTGCTGGTGTTGAGAATGCATGCAAGGTCTCTGAGGGCATTACATGTCTAGCAGGCATGTGGGCATCTGACCTGCCAGATCCTCTAGAAGTTCCAGCAGAGTTCCACCGCTGGTGCGTCAAGTGAAAAGGACAGACATCACAACCACGCCCTTCAACAGTTGCTGCCTCTCTACTGCACTGCAACATACACTTCTTCCCTAATCTCCATGTCATACTTCGACTGCATGCAATGCTTACCGTCACCACTGCTGAGTGTGAGAGGTCGATCAGTGGGCTCAAACTCCTAAAAACCAGCCTGAGGTCAACCATGACAAAATAGCGCTTGAATGGTCTGGCACTGATGAGACTCCACAGGAAACTTGAAGTGGACGCAATGGCCATAGTAGACACATTTACAAGGAAATTCAAGACCCGAATGACCACAGAGATACCTCGTCACCTCTTGCAGCTTGACTGCTGATTAACTGGAAACTGGTAGGATTATCATTTTCATGTACTCACTAGTCAATGGGTCAACAGTTTTTCTTTGACTCCTGTCAATACGGTGCATTACTAATCTCCTTTAGTTATTTAAAGTGACCTGGAAACCCCCCCTTATCAACACCATAATCCGCCCCTGCTATTATATAGGTAAATAGTAAGTTATTTAGAGGCAAAATATATTATAAGATAAGATAAGATAAGACAACTTTATTATCTTTTACAAGAAATTACATTGTGGTGTACAATTACAATCAACAAGGAATAAACATCACAATAATAATAACAACAATCATAATGACAATGAGGATAAAAATGCACAGTCACATATGAATAGAATTACACTTATGCATTCTAACATTAAACGACAGCAAATGTGAAATGAGATTATTTTGGGCAAACAAAACACACACACACACACATACACACACACACATGTCATTTATTTAGTAATGAGACCGGAACTTAGAATTTAGAGAAACATTACATTGTTTGTAAACAAATGATTATTTAGAAAATATGCTTCTAAATAAAGATTATTTAGCTGAAAGTGGTAAAAATATATATTTAACAAAGGGAATTCCATAAAAAGTTAGTCTGAGGTCATTTCTGTTAACACGGTTAAGCTTACGCGAGGTAGTATGATTGTAGAAGAGTGTATTAATGCATATCATTGAGGTAAAAGCTTTCAGATCCACGAGCAAACAGCTTTAAAAGACCTCGGAGTCTTTGGTAACGCAACCTCGGCAGTCTGCATCATCGTCCCTTCTAGTAATGATTCTGTTGCAGGTGGTACAAACAGTCCTGGGCCAGGAGGCCATGGAATCTCCACAGCAATCACATTAGAAGGAGCATCATCAACAACACCGAAAGCGTCATCTGACACAATAACAGGCGGTAGTAAGAACTGTTCAATGTTGGAAGTGTATATAGGTTATGCGTAATTCGAAAATCCAAACAATTGACGTATTGCCCCAATTCGTTGAAGGTCCCTGTAACGTGCAGAAAGCGTCCCTGGCCTAGTTTAACTACCGGGAGTAAAACCAGGCCGTCCCAGATGAACTCCCAGGAGGTATTCTGGTTCTGGACCAGAATGACCCCCAACCAGTTCCGAAATGATTCCCGGGAGTAAAACTGGATCACAGGACCAAAACAGCCCCTCCCCCCCGCCCCCCAACTTCTCTTGTCTTTTCAGTGTATTCTTCGTTTTTAATACGGGAGTTAAAAACGGACAGGCCCAGTATCGCCTCCCCAGCTAATCAACGTAAGTAGGGGAGTCAAACGGGGACAGAACCAAAACCGACCCCTACCGATCAGGTGCATCAAACACTGAACAAGGGAGTTAAACGGGGACAGGACCAAAAACAAAACGACCCCATTACACATCAGATGCAGAAAACACTGCATAGGGGAGTCAAACGGGGACAAGACCAAAACCGCCCCCCTCCTCTCCCCTATTCATCAGAAGAAGCAAACACTGCACAGGGGAGTCAAACGGGGACAGGACCAAAACCACCCCTCCTACACAATTAGTTGTAACTACAAAACACTGCACAGGGGAGTCAAACGGGGACAGGACCAAAACCGCCCCCCTTACACATCAGATGCAAAAAATACTGCATAGGGGAGTCAAACGGGAACAGGACCAAAACCGACCCCTACCCATCGGATGCAGAAAACACTCCACAAGGGAGTAAAACGGGGACAGGACAAAAACCGCCCCCCCGCCCCCCACCCCCCTCCGATCCCCTCCCAAAAAAAAGTAGAAAAGAAAATCAAGTATTGTGCAGACAGTTTGTCAACTCCGCCCACGATTAGCAAAAACTAAACCAAAATAATTGATAACAGACGCAGAATTTCAGTAACAAAGTTTTATTTTGACAACCAACATGCGATTTTTTTCAAAATCCTTGCACTTGTACATTAATATTGAGTGAAAAGATCAATAAAATATAAAGAGACTTTGTAAAACTAAAAACAAAAAAAAAACATAATTAGGCTATGGTAACTCAAACGTTTGCTTTGCGCATGGATAAAGAAAACATAAGATAGAATAACAACACTTACATAAGACAAAATAATAATAAAACAAATTATGTATACATCCACACAATTGTCACCTCCTTCTTCCCCCCAAAAAATGTTTCCTCTAAATCACAAATATCCAGGGTTGGGACAGCTAGTTTTAATGAACATTTTAGCCGCTACATTTCCGCTACTATTTTTTGAAAAGTAGTCGTTACCTTTTCGCTACTTTTTGCTAAGGTGCATAGAAGGCAATAAAGCACACAAACACAGAGTTAAAAAAAAAAATAGAGAAAGAATACATTTTTATTCATAACACTTTCCACTTTCTAATGAAAATCGCGAATATTGAATGTGGTATTTATTTTCTGCAAAAAGTAGTTTTTTATGTTGTTTTTTTTTTAATATAAATTATTATGAATTTAAATTTAATTCTTTATTTGATGCTTTTTTTTTCCAGTGAGTACGTCACTGATCCACCTTATTACCTCATTGAACAGAGAGATGCGCCGCCCGCAAATGTGTTATTGTTAGCCGCACTCGACATGTTGCTAGTGGGCACACAGTTACTTTTACCACGCCTTCCGCATCGCTGAATAGTCACGGGTCGACATTTTCTGTGTCACAATTTGTGTGTATCCTATTTTAAAGGGAGGGGGTGGAGGAGTTGGGGTGGATAGCAGGAACATATAATTTAGTACTTAATACTGCCCTGCACAATTTAATTTTGTTCTGATGATAATAATATAGGATATTGATACGCATAAATTTGAGAATTTGCACGTATAAATTTGAGAATTTGCACTGACTCAAAGCGCGGCGCCCGTACACAAGAGATCACAAACAATAAACACAGAAACAGAACAGACAAGCACGTGGTGGCAGTTCGTTATTGAGCGCCCGTACACCAACACACGCTTACACAATGAACACGAAACAGAATGGCATGTGGTAGCAGGTCGCTATTACAATTTATATATATGGAAAGGAAATTTGATTTGAATTTTAAAATTTTGTTGGCTGCATCTATTTTGATGGGAGGGAGGAAACCGGAGTACCCGGAGAAAACCCTCGGTTGCCAGAAAAGTCTCGTACCTGAGTCACACAGTTTTCGCTCCTTGCGGGGATTGAACCCGCGACCTTCGGCATAGGAAACCAGCGGTCTAACCGACTGTGCTACTGAGCCACCCCAAATGATGTCATCTCGTTACTGATAAGCCATGTTATTATGTAAAACTAAAAGTTCATCAACCTCTGGTAAAACAGAGAGCAAAGTAATATTGTAATAGACTGTATTGCAACTAACAAATCAAAAGCAATACATTGTTTTATTCATTTATTTTAAACACGAAATATAGAACTTCCCTGTGCAGTGTTTGCTGCATTTGATGAGTAGGGGTTTTGGTCCCGTCCCCGTTTGACTCCACAGTACAGTGTTTTCTGCATCTGATGGGTAGGGGGAGGGGGGCGGTTTTGGTCCTGTCCCCCTTTGACTCCCCTGTACAGTGTTTTGTACTTACATCTAATGGTGTAGGGGGAGGGGGGGGAAGCGGCTTTGGTCCTGTCCACGTTTGACTTACTGTGCAGTGTTTGCTTCTTGTGATAGGGAGGGGGGGGCGGTTTTGGTCCTGTCCCCGTTTGACTCCCCTGTGCAGTGTTTGCTGCATGTGATGGGTAGGGGGGAGGGGGTTTGGTCCTGTCCCCGTTTGACTTCCCTGTTAAGTGTTTGCTGCATGTGGTGGGTAGGGGGCGGTTTTGGTCCTGTCCCCGTTTGACTTCCCTGCTCCCCTGTGCAGTGTTTTCTGCATCTGATGGGTAGGGGGGGGACGGTTTTGGTCCTGTCCCCGTTTGACTCCCCTATGCAGTATTTGCTGCATCTGATGGGTTGGGGGGGGGGGAGGGGGGACGGTTTTGGTCACGTCCCCGTTTGACTCCCCGGTTCAGTATTTGCTGCATGTGATGGGTAGGGGGGCGGTTTTGGTCCCCGTTTGGTCCCCGTTTGACTCTCCTGTGCAATGTTTTTTTGCATCTGATGGATATGGGGGCGGTTTTGGTCCTGTCCCAATTTGACTCCCCTTTCATTTTATTTTACATGCATTTTGTTAGGGGACCTGTTTTGGTCTTGTCCCCGTAATACTCCCATGATTTTGTCTGATGAGATTACTGACGCAGTCTTCAATTGCGCCTTTTAATAGGCTAGAGGGGGCCAGTCTGAGACTGACCCAATCTGACACTCATCGGTTCTAGATTAGCCCCCAGGGGTCGTTTTGGCACATCTAAAATTGTCCCAGAATGACTCCCGGGAGTGCATCTGGGCCAGTCCCAGATTTACTCTCTGTTGCAAGGGGGGTTGTTTTAGGACAGACCCACTTTAACTCCCGGGAGTCATTATGGTACTGAAAAATGTGCGCCAAACTAACTCTCGGGAGGCTGATCTGGAACACAGTAGAGTGCATAACATCAATTGTTCCTATGTAATCTTCATTCCCCAGAGAGTGATTTTGGAACAGGCTGGGGGTCAATCTGGTCCAGGACCAGATTAACTCCCAGGAGTAAATCTGGGACGGCCTGGTTTTACTCCCGGGAGTTAAATTTGGCCAGGGACGCTTTCGGCACGTTACACCACCTCAACAGATCCTTTTAACATTGAAAGTGAGTGGGGTCCTTGACAAAGCGTCATCGTCTTTTCTGGTAATGTTTCTTTTGCAGGTGGTACAAACACTCCTGGTCAGGGGATCTCCATAGCAACCACATTAGAACGAGCATCAACATCAACTCCGAAAGCGTCAGCTGACACGATGATAGACGGTAATAGGAACTCTTTTATATGTTACCTGTAATTCGCAAATCCAAACAATTCTTGTGTGGCGGAATGAAAGGCGACTGGTGCAAGCTTGGGAGAGAGGTTGTCTACCTTCCATTTGTTGGTTAGACTAGTCTTGGGTAAGGCGACACAACATTTGTTCTCCCCGGCTGACCATTCGTCTTCTGCTTTTGGTGGTGAGCAGGACTACATTGTCGGCAGGCATTTTATGCAAGTCAGTGGCAGTGACCTTTAGAGAGTGTCGTGGCACTAGTAGCCGGCAAACCGGTTTACTATCAACGCGCTTCCCAGCTTTGCAGGGCAAATATTGTTATGTCCCTCTTACGAGGGATACATAAAAATAACAGTTCAGTTCGGGCCGTGTTCTCAAGGTAGAGTGGACGACAGACGGGAATCAAGTACTCCGCTCGGCTACATTTATTTATTTCATCGTTCTTATATAGCGATTTTCCAGCTGAAGAGCCGCTCAAAACTGTGGCCGATACAGGATCTAACTCAACGGCGCAAGGCGCCCACTTGCAGCGTCTGTCGCCCAGACAACTGAGCACAATCCTCGGCGACCGGGAATTGTAATGATGCATGATTGAATGAATGAATGATGACGATGACGTCGATGATGAGGAGGAGGAGGAAGGAGGAGGGCGATGAAGATGATGTTGATGTTGATGATTATGATGATTATGATGATGATGATGATGATGATGATGATGATGATGATGATGATGATGATGATGATGATGATGACTACGATGACGGGTATGCTGGTGGTGATCGTATTATTGTAACAGATCAAGGCGACAAACAGACGGTTGGTGCTATCGCTGGTGGGGTTAGCGGTGCTGCTGTCTTCGTCATCATCATCGTTATTGTCATCGTAGTTATCGTCAAGATGAGACGCAACAACAAGGAGCCAGAGGCGAATGAACATTTCACTCACAGACAAGGTCCTCTTTCGTTCTCGGTCTGTCTGTCTCTCTGTGGCACGCGCAATATTATACCGATATATTATTACGCCGTACCGGCATTTTGTACGAATACACTAACTGCCGTTTTTTTGTTTTGTTTTTTTTTTTGGAGGGGGGGTGAGGGGGAGAGGTGGAGTAGTTATTTGGTGTAGTGCGGGAACTTACAGAACATAGACCCGTACCGGTGTACCGTCTCAACACTTAAGCGAAGTTACTGATTCGCCTACTGAGTAGGCCTACTGCCCATACACAGGCACCCGGCTATCCTATAATAACGCATGCAGACAGGTCTGCTCACATACCTATACCGGCGCCTATGTGCTCAAAGTCGACATTGCAGCTGCGACACACTGTAGGAAAACATTCTTCTCAAGCTTGTCGTTTTCACTTTCAGAGAGCGATTACTATAATATGCGAGATAGAGCAGACACAGGGAGAGAGCCAGTGACAGGGAGAGAGCCAGAGACAGGGAGAGAGCCAGGGACAGGGAGAGAGCCAGAGACAGGGAGAGAGCTAGAGACAGTGAGAAATCTAGAGACAGGAAAGGAGCCACAGACAGACCTGACGAGACACACTTACCAAAACCAGGCCTGTTCTACTCCCAACAACACCGGCATTGATGAAGGTACAGACCTCGTATTTAACCCTACACAGATATTGTATTTGTTCAAGCCATATAAACAAACACACGAACAAACCAATGAATCAGTATTTCACGGGTACGATCCCCGGTGACCCAGATTGGCGGTGAGCACTAGCAACCTTATTGCGGCGATCAGTGTGGGGGTTAGTTCAGTGTAAGCTGGGTAGGTTCAAGTGTAGCTTTGTGTTAGAATGGGTGGGTGGCCTTACTTATCCTTCATTGTCTCGGGTGGCAATGCTCTGTGACTGCCGTGCTTTCACTGAGAAGATACAGAGATTTTCACACGCTAGCATATTTCTACATCCACACTTTCATTAATATAAATGTCAGCATAGCTCGGTGGTTATCGGATGGAAATCGTGTAGAAACGGCGGCGTCTTTCAAGGTAGGTGTTGTCACTCGCATTATTGTAAGAGGATGAGCGCTGGACATCTTATTGCTTCAATCAGCGTGGTGGTTGTGAAATTGACGATCAAAGAAGTAAAAACAAATCATGCAGGTAAAAGTGGCAAGTCACGTGGAAAGATAAAATAACGAAGCAGTTCACATTTAAATCAAAATCCATCTCCATTTCACTAATCCTCGTGGTATGAATTCAACAACAGAACAACAGAATTGAAAAACTCATATTTATTTATTTATTTACTGTATTTACTCAATGGTTCTTATATAGCGCTTTTCCAGCTCAAGAGCTGCTCAAGGCGCTGTCGATACAGGATCTCACTCAAGTCGCCCGAGACGCCCACTGTCAGCCTTTTGGTTGCTATGTCTGACGCCAAGAACACAGAGTACTATCCTAGGCGACCGAGGAAGGGGGAGAAGGGTCCAAGTGCTTGTTGGGTGTGTTTGTGTAGCCGGCTCTCACCTGGCTGGGAAATGAGCGTCAGGATCTTTATCATCTCATCTAAAAGGAGTAATATCCTCGTATGGTCATATTGTTGTGTTTTAAAATTGGCAGATTATGTTTTAAAATGCATGCTTTATTGTTGTGCTCTCATGTGGCGGTGTAGTAGTGTGCTCCATAGTTACATTCTCTCAATGCAATGGCCGTGTTATTGTACGGTTCTCATACGGCCATGTCGTGTTCTCAAAATTTGTGTCCTCATACTGTGGGTTGTGTTCTCATTTATTGCGTTCTCATTTGGCAATGCTGTGTTCTCAAATGGCCATGCTGTGTTCTCATATGGCAAATTTGTGTTTTGATATGGCCAGGGTGTGTTTTTATTTGGCCATGTTGTGTTCTCCTATGGCCAGGGTGTGTTTTTATTTGGCCATGTTGTGGTCTCCTATGGCCAGGGTGTGTTTTTATTTGGCCACAGTGCGTTTTCATATGGGCAGGGTGTGTTTTTATTTGGCCATAGTGCGTTTTCATATGGTCATATTATTTTGGACCATGCTGTGTTTTCATTTGATCATGTTGAATTTGTATTTGTTGTGTTCTTCTCATATGGCCATGAAATGATTTGATGTGGCCATGTTGTGTCCTTAGGCCCACACGACTACTACAACGTGAGAGAAGGAGCAGAGCCAGCGACGACCGTTTGGAGTCACACGTACCAAAACCATGCTCCAGACACACACAACAGCAGCAGCAGCGAGAGAGGTACAGCACACACGTTGTTAACCATTTATTTCAGAACTGTCGACAAGTGTTATTACACAACACATTGTCTGATGAAGAATAGGAACAAGATGGCAAGCCGTTTAAATGTATTTCCAGACACTCGAACGCATAGCTAACATTTGTATTTTTTTTTTAATTTTTGGCTTTGTTGTGACTGAGCTTCATTCTTACAAAGCCAAAAGAAAACAGTTGAATGAAAGGCCGGCCACACTCTGAACTATCTGCAAGCAAAACAATGATTAAAATCGGTTGAACGAAGTTGTAGATACAGCGCAAAACGTGTTTAGACTACGGTGAAGCACAACGACCTTGACCTTTACGAAAGTACAACATACAAATGATCTAACATGTTTAGCAGTAGTTAAGGTATTTGTAAAGTAAACATTAAAACTGTCGGTTCTGTTATTCTTAAAATAAGACGAAAAACGTGTTTTGAACAAAAATATAAAATTCGAAGCGACGGACCGACCAACTGACAAACTGACCGAAAAGCGGACTGCTACTAATGGATGGCCCTTGACTTGAAGCACCCGTAAACCAAACCTCAATAACAACATCGGTTCAACCGTTTTTTAAAAAGATATTGAGCAAAAACCGTTTAGCAGTAAAAGGACTTCAAGGACATTGATCTTTTGCGCTAGAGCAAATACGATGGCACGGGAGAGAGGCAGTCCACTAACCTAGGTAATGTTCCTATGAAGTTTGGTCCAAATCCGGTCAGTGGTCCTTGAGATATGGTTCCCCATCCAACGGACCGACAGACAGACTGACCGAGAGACAGACTGACAATTGGCTCGTTCTGATTCCCCATCTCCCCTTCTCTCACCCCACCCCCGACTTCTTGAAAGTATTTTCAGATAGAAAATTAAAAAAAATGCAAATTGATTTTTACATTGTGCAGGTCTGTACGACAGGCTTGAACAGCGCGACTTTGGGCTGACCAATACCTACACCACCATCAGTAATACAAAACATTAGAACAGACAATCTAAAGTTTCATTCTGTCTTTCGCTGAGCTCAGCCTCGTTCCTCTTCAGTTTGCCTTTAAAGCAGGTAGAGGTGTTGAAGATGCTAAGCTGTTCATTCTGAATACTGGGTACGTCCATCTGGAAAAGCCGAAGGAACATGCCACAGTACTGTTTGTTGACTTCTCTTCAGGCTTCAGTACTATGCAGCCCCATATTCTTGTAGAAAGACTGGTTATTGACTTGAAACTTTCACATCAGCGTGCACTTAGGATTTTACATATTTTGACTGACAGACAGCAGAGGTCTTGTGAGTGGCCTGTATTCTGATTCAGCCATGACATGCACTAGTTCACCCCAAGGTTATCTCCCATGTTGTTTATCGTGTACACCGACTGTATACAGTTGTAGGAATGGTTCTGATGGCAGTTATATGTTAAGTTCTCTGACCGCTCATCAGCATTGTTGTAATTGCTGCAGGGCTTTGAAAATGGCCATGGAAAGGCACTGCCTGACTTTATACACTGGTGTGGTAACTACTTGGACATGAACGTGTCCACAACCAAGAATTGATTGTTGGTTTTAGAAGAACAAAAGAGGACCTTGTTGCATGTACCATCGTGGTAAACGTGTTGAAATAAGAACAAATATTCAAATACCTGGGTACGATTTTTGACTATCAGTTGAAATGAGATTTAAATACTGAAGCTATTGTCAAGCATAACGTGTTAGTTGGTTTACTTCTACTTTTACAAATGCATTGTTAGTACTACTGGAAGTTTTGTGTGTGTTGTGAAATGAATGTTTTCGTGTACATGATAAATTTGTAAATTTTTATGTGCTGTCGCCATTATTCTCCTTGTCAGGCAAATACTGTAATAAGCATCGTATTGTATTGTATTGTACAACTTCCACCACGTTAAGATACAGAGGGAGAAGAAGAGAAGAAAAAGAAGAAGAAGAAGAAGAAGAAGAAGAAGAAGAAGAAGAAGAAGAAGAAGAAGACGACGAAGAAGGAGAAGAAGAAGAAGAAGAAGAAGATGATGATGATGATGATGATGATGATGATGATGATGATGATGATGATGATGATGATGATGATGATGACGATGATGATGATGATGTTTAAAAAACAGAAGAAGACGGAGGTTGAGTAAAAGAATGAAGAAGAAAAGGAAGAATAAAGTAAGCCACTGCAATACAAATCCTGTACAAGCCTCACAAGACTAATAGTTTTACAGGTGTACAAAACTAGTGTCAATGTTTATTACGACCAACAAGTGTAGAGAGGTGAATACGTCATCAAGCATGGACAGTCACGCAAGCAAATAATAATAATAATAATAATAATAATAATAATAATAATAATAATAATAATAATAATATTATTATTATTATTATTATTATTATTATTATTATTATTATTATTATTAGTATTATTATTATTATTATTATTAATTAATTTATTTATTTATTTATTGTTTATAGTATCCAGTGAACCTTTAGCGGTCCTAGTATGACCAGAACCATTATTTACCCAGCAAGATATAAACCTCTAACAGCACACAACTTGTTTAAAAGAGGACTGTCACATTAATCAAAATTCTGGCTTTGATACGCCGGCTGCACGTGGCTAAATGATTGACATGTTTGGGTCGGCTCAGGTCAAAACGTTTGATGGGGACCGCAAAGAGTGGCGTGTGAAGTGATTTGTTATTTTTAACACTTCCACTCTTCATTGCATGGGCATCCCCAGGTGTCGATGTTGGTCATGGTATATATGTAGAGGGGTTAGCTATGAAGGGATTTGTAATAAAGTCAAACACGCTTAAGCCGAACTCGCCCGGGGAATGAAAAATAGTTTCGCTTATCAGAGTTTGTGCATATCAGAGTTCAGATAAGCCAAACTTTTCCCGAGAAATTGCCCTAGAGTTCGGCTTAAGCGAGTTTTTTTCAGAATAAGTTGTAAAATCACTTGGAATGTCTCTCTCTCTCACTTTCTTTCTTTCTCTCTCTTTCTTTCTATCTCTCTCTGTCTGTCTGTCTGTCTGTCTCTCTCTCTCTTTCTCTCTCTCTCTCTCTCTCTCTCTCTCTCTCTGTGCGTGGTGTGTGTGTGTGTGTTTAAATGAATAAGATCAAAACAGTGACAACTTACAAAAGTTTCTTCAGTGGGGCTTTATTAATACCTCAAAGCCAACTGTAAAAAATAAATGGTGAAAACAGTGACACATCTCAGAAACAAAGCAAAGATTCGACAAGCAACTATTCTTTTGTTAAAATGGTTCCAAGTAAATCATAATAAATGTAATATTTAATGAAACCCTCTCCATTAAAGAAAGAAAAGAAACTAAATGAGACAATTTGTCTCTGTTGTCATAAATTAAGAACAAATCTCCGTAAACATAGATTGTTTATTGTGATTTGATCTTCACCACTCGCTCAAAATGAGCACATACATTCCTCAGGTAGATTTGGTCTTCACAAAGATCTCTTCCTTCGATTGGAAAAAGAGGTTTGTATGAGAGCCACTCGTGTTGGAACACTGCAACAGTTGTTTGGAACATGGTGGCAGCCGCAAGGATTTCCACGTCGGATCCCCAAGAGTTAGGTTTGAGGGTGTTGGCAAGAAGATAATTGCCAATACTGGTGCCCACATGTCCTGCCAATGTTGATGCTTGATCTGAAGCGTTTCTTGACCATGATGTAGTCTATTTGGTTGTGATGCTCCCCGCCGGGACTGTGCCAAGTCCATCGTCTGGAGTTTTTGTGGAGACCAAATGTGTTTGCCAGTACCAGATTGTTGTATCTGGCAAACTACAAGATTCTCATACCCCTGTCATTTGTCTCCTTGTTGCAGTGGGGTCCACATGTGTCTCCCCAGTTGTGGTGCGCATCTTGGCCAACCTTGCCATTCCAGTCGCCTTGTACTATGACTATGTCCTTCTTCGGCACTTGGTCAAGGACCGCCTGTAGATTTTCATAAAAATCCTCCACTTCGCTGTCGTCATAGTCTGATGTTGGGGCATAGGCCTGGATGATGGTGATGTTGAAAGGGGCTGCATGCTCTCAAGCGGATGGTAATGAGTCTACTGGAGACTGGGCGGCAACCAGCGAAGTACTGTTATAGTAAATTAGGAGGATTTTTGCTGCCACATTGCTGTGTGACCTCTGTGTTGTGCAACTTCCTAAGGGTGTGTGCTCTTACTTTAGAGACCGCACAAGGCCTAGGCATCTCGACGATGCTAGGATGACCCAAGAGCAGAATAAGACACTAGTAACAAACCATCCACTCTCTACAGACTGTGTTGTGTTGTGTTGTGTTGTGTTGTGTTGTGGTGTGGTGTTTTGCGTATCTGTAATTTCACAGGCCGGGAAACTAAAGATTGGGCCTACTACTATTGTTCTTCTACCTGTCTGTTTCTACGTACTCCTACGTCTATTTCTATGTGCGCCTACTGTTGCTGGTATGGTGTCGGATGCAGTCGCTCCCACGCTGGTGTCGTATGGTGCCGGGCTAAGACGTTGCGCGACCATTGCCGCCTGGGCGCTACAAGACCCGTACGACCGGGAGGACGCCGCCAGGATTTTATATGCTCATGACCACGCACAGTCACAATCATGCATACCACCTTAAACGCAAATAAGCATATATATTGAACAGTGAACATTTAAAACAGTGACTCTTGATTACAGTCTGTGATACAGCGTGTGGTGATAACTTCAGACGATTTACTGAAGTTTGTATTGAGTAACGGACAGTTATACCGTGTATAAAGAGGTTAATATTAATTAAATACATTTCTACAAACCTTGGTGATTGTTTATTAAGCCATCAGCGTTGACCAACTGCATTCCTTGTGTATTATTCACTTGGCAATAAATTATCTTGAATCTTGAAGTATTACTTCATCTTTATGTTCATACTGTTATATCTTGATTGTGTCGGCTTCTTGTGTCAAGGGGCTACGGATTAGACAGGGGAGGTAATTGATTGTTTATTGTTGGGGTTGTGGGACTGGTTAAGGGTTGAGGGAGGGTTAGATTCCACATTTTCCTGTGTACGTGTGTTGAAAAAAAGATTGTAAATGGCTATCTGGCATTTGTGTTAGTTTTTTTAGTTTGCGTTCGCATCCTATCACTCGCTATATGAGCTGAAATCACAGAGCCCATTCGGGTGACGTGACAGTAGAGAATTTTTTAATTGTATTGTCTTGCATTTTTATTGTATGGTATTTTTTCTTGTACTGTATTTTTATTGCATTGCATTTTTATTGTATGGTATTTTTTATTGTATTGTATTTTTTATTGTATTGCATTTTTATTTGTATTGTATTTTTTGTATTGCATTTTTGTTATCGTATGGTATTTTTTAATTGTATTGCACTTTATAATTGTATCGTATTTGTATTGTATTGCAATTTTTATTTTATTTTTATTGTATTGTATTTTTTGTATTGTAGTGTTTATTGTTTTGCATTTTTTTTAGTGTATTGTATTTTTTATTGTATTGTATTTTCAATTGTATTTCATTTCTGTTTATTGTATTGTAGTTTTTAATTGTATTGCATTTTTTTTCTTGCATTTTTTATTGCATTTTGTAATGCATTGCATTTTTTTTATTGTATTATATTTCAGGAAATATGTATGTAGGCGTCGTTTAGTAAATGTTATGATACCCTTAGGTGGTGTTTGTGTGTGTTGTGTATTAGTGTATATGTATGTTTGTTTTATAAGTATCTGTGTGTATGTGTGTGTGTTTTGTGTGTATATGTGTGTGTGATATGTGTATCTGTTTTTGTTTAATGTGTGTGTTATGTATGTATATATGTGTGTTTTATGCGTTTATCTGTGTGTACATATGTGTGTTATATATCTGTGTGTATATGTCTGTGTGTGTGTTTGTTAAGTATTAGTACAGGCGATGACTGTGTGCGAGCCTTTGGGTATGTGTGTGTGGTTGTGCATGCACACATGTAGTTGTGTATGTAGGTCTGTGTATGGGTGCGTGTGTGTAAGAGAGAAAGAAAAAGAGAGAGATGTTAAATGTAAAACATTCTGCCATTGTCCAACACCAAATAATATTCTGATTGTTGTATCTATTACATGTCAATTTGCGAAAAAAATTCCTGTTATCCTGTTATCATGTCACATGCATAGACCGTTATGTGGGTAACGCTTCCATTGCTGTTGTAAAATTGTCTTATCCAATTGAAATGTTCATCATCGGAAATCAAATAAAAAATTTATAAATATACAAATAAATAGATAAATAAATAGATAAATAAATGTATAAATAAATAAAGAAAGAACAAAATAATTAAATAAATTATTTAATTAATAAAGAAATAAACTGATGGCAACAAAAAGTGTGAAGTAAATGGATAAATATACCAAAAAAACATTAACAAAGCCATATAAAGGAATCCAAATAGCTGAACACAAATAAATAATTAATAAGTAACTTACTAAATATAAAAATAAACACAAGCCATTTAAAAACGCACAAAGATTTAAATAACAAAACAAGCATTAAAAAATTCCACAAAGACATCTAACTAAACAAATGTAAAATTGTAAAACTATAAATAAAATAAACCCAAAATGCACATAAGTAAATACAAAAATAAATATTACAGATTATTAAGATACATTTTTATAAACACACTGTACATTTTTGTAGACACTTATGCTTCGCTTTCAACTGACCTAGTTCGTGTTGCATGTCTTAGTGTTATAGGAGAGAGGAGCATAGATTCTTGGAACCCCAACTTCAGACTTCTGGAGGTCCTCATAGATACCTCTTTGGACAAGCAGGGTGGCATAGTTGTTTGGAACTCCAACGTCAGACATCTGTAGGCCTTCATAGACACCTATTTGGATAGATATTGTACAGAGATACTTTTCTGTCTAATGAAATATGAAATCGCTCATTAAAGTAGTAAAAACGAAACAGAAACATAGGTAAATGTTAAATAGGAATACATTCTAAACGGGTGGGTGTAAGATCGCGGGCTGAAATATCACATAATACCTATCGATGATTTATAACAAGAAAAGAGGATCTGCTTTCATGTTTATCACAGGGACAGCAGTTAGCTTTAGTGGTGTATGCCGTGTACTCCAATGTGAGGCAATAACATTGCAGCCCATACAGGCAGTAGTTTAAACCACTTTGACGAACTGGACAATCAATTGAAAATGAAATAAATAGAAATGTTACCCCTAGACACTGCGCCCTTATTCCTTCGGACGAGAGTATATACCACCCACGCATTCCATTGCACGCACGCATTCCATTGCATGGACTTTCAAGATCCTGACGCTCATGTCCTAGGCGGATGAATGCCGATTACGCAAATACACCCACCACGCATTGAGTCTATTCTACCCCACCCTCGGTCGTCCAGGAATGTGCTCAGTTGTCTGGGCGTCAGACGGTGCGCCTAAAGTTTGGAAGTGGGCGCCTTGGTCGGCTCGAGTTAGATCCTGTATCGGTCAGTGCCTTGAGCAGCTCTTGAACTGAAAAAGCGCTATGTAAGAACGATTAAATAAATAAAATAATAAATCCCAAACCAACTAAATGTCTGTCTTATTCTCTTTTCATTTGTGTCGTTCTATCAAAGTGTCCTCCAAATGGCGGCCATTACACAGAGAGTTAAACACAAGTGTCACGGAGTTTTGAGAAGTTGCTCACTTCGCTGCAGTAAAACAAATGCTACAAAACGGTAAAACCTGTAATTTAGCATCAACAACAAAATTATCACACACAAGCTTTGTGTGTTGGATAACATTCGTCGCAATACCACATTTGTCTAAGACCCCCGTTGTGAAATGACATAACATTTGAAGTGATGGTGACTCATAATATATTTTCATTTACAAATTTTGTTGTTTTGACACCAGTCTTCTATGACTTAGCAAAGATTCGCTGGGACTATAGAATCAATAACTAAATCAATCAATATACCTGCTCCAGCTTCAGCGACGACGGCCTCATTTTGATAGATCGTGTTCCTGGCAGCACTTGTGTTGTAATAGTCAACCTCTGAAAATGACACAGACTGTTGGTAGTTAATTATAGGATCTGTTTATTATTGTATTTGTAATAATTAGGTTGCACTGATTGGAGACCTTGACCATTATACTCTGCCTTACGACCGTGACCTTTGTTTGCCCTAATGTCATCTTCATCGACGCTGGAGTACAGACCTTCTCCAGACTGATGGTGGACTGGGCGACTTCCTGCTCCGTTAGTGGAGGATTGGAGGACAGGCCCGCAGATAGAGGTAGGTGTGCTGTGTTGCTGATGTTGTGGATCCACTACTTCATAGTCAACTCCTTCAATGTCGTTTTCATAGTTTCCTCTGATTCTAGGTCCTCTGCTCCAAAGATAAGGAAACAAATGTTTTGGAATGACAACGAAGATGTTAAAGATGATGGTGATCGTAAGGGCAACAAAATAATATGCCTGTTTACGGTAACATAGTGTAACGTCACTCGAATGGGTAGTGACTTCAGCTCATGCAACGAGTGGAGGGTTACACACTGAAACTAAAAAAAAAAACTAACACAAATACCAGATGCACAATTATACTCTTTTATTCAACGCACACTTACACAACCGAGACAAATGACAGGGGTCTGAGGCTATTGGAGTTTGCCAGATACAACAATCTGGTACTGGCAAACACGCTTGGTCTCCACAAAAAATCCAGACGATGGACATGGCACAGTCCCGGCGGGGAACATCACAACCAGATCGACTACATCATGGTCAAGAAACGCTTCAGATCAAGCATCAACATTGGCAGGACACGCACTTTTCCAGGAGCAGACATTGGAAGTGACCACGATCTCGTGATGATGTCTTTCCGGCTCCATTTGAAGAGAGTAAATACAGCAAAGTGCACTAGGCTGAAGTTCGACCTGGACAAACTGCAAGACCCGGAGGTGGCAAAAATATTTCAGGCCACAATTGGAGGGAAATTTGCACCACTGCTTATTTTGGGGGCAGGCGAAGTAGATGTCAACACCATGACCAATACCTTCAACTCAGCTGTAACAGATGCCGCCACTGAGATCCTTGGCAAGCACCGACCAAAGAAGAAGCCGTGGATCACACCTGAACTTTTGGATCTGTGTGATAAACGAAGAGAGTTAAAAAAGAAAAAGAACACCTCACAGGGAGCTGATGTCTACCGAAAAATCAACAATGACATCCGAAAAGGCATGCGCACAGCAAAGGAGAAATGGATAGAAGATCAATGCCAGGAAATAGAGAACAATCTGAACAAGAACAACAGCAAGAAGGCCTACCAGACTGTGAAGCGGCTGACAAGTGTTAAACAGCCCAAAGTCTCCACTATCCAAAGCAAGTCTGGCATTTGCCTTACAGAAGAACAAGAAGTCTTGGACAGATGGACAGAGTACTGCTCTGACCTTTACAACCATACACCAAATGGAGACCCATCAGTTCTAGCATGTCCCGAGAGCAGAGAAGAAGAAGAAATCCTCCCAATTCTCCGGGAAGAAGTTGAGGCAGCAGTGCAATCGCTGAAGAAAGGGAAGTCAGCGGGAGTGGACAACATACCAGCGGAACTGCTACAAGCAGGAGGAGAAGCGATGACTGATGCTCTCACCATTATCTGTAACAAGATCTGGCAGAGTGGGGAATGGCCTACACCATGGACCCAGTCGCTTGTCATCACTCTTCCCAAAAAAGGTAACCTTCAGGAGTGTGAAAATTACCGCACCATCAGCCTCACCAGCCATCCCAGCAAGGTCCTCCTGAAAATAATACTCAACAGGTTGAAACCACAAGCTGAACAAATCATAGCTGAAGAACAAGCAGGATTCATGGCAGGGCGAAGTACCACTGAACAGATTTTCAACCTCAGAATAATCTGTGAGAAATACCTACAGCACCAACAACATCTATATCATGTGTTCATAGACTTCAAGAAGGCATTTGACCGAGTCTGGCATGCAGCTCTATGGGCAACCATGAAAGTGTACAACATCAGCCCTAAAATTATAGAAGTCATCAAAAGCCTGTATGACAAGGCTACCAGTGCAGTCCTCCATAACAGCGTCATCGGGAACTGGTTCAGAACAACAATCGGTGTGCGTCAAGGATGCCTACTCTCTCCAACACTCTTCAACATCTTCCTAGAGCGCATCATGTCAGATGCTCTTGCAGATCACGAAGGCACAGTCAGCATAGGGGGCAGAGCAATCTCCAATCTTCGTTTTGCGGATGATATTGATGGATTGGCTGGAGAGGAACAAGAACTTGAACAGCTTGTACAGAGGCTTGACACCACCTCCAGAGCTTATGGAATGGAAATAAGTGCAGAGAAGACCAAAATGATGACCAACAACACCAATGGCATCAACACGGACATCAAAGTACAAGGCCAATCCCTCAACACAGTGCACAGCTTCAAATATTTAGGAGCCATTGTGTCAGACAATGGGTCTCGACAGGAAGTCCTCTCCAGGATCGCACAAACAACTGCTGCCCTGACAAGGTTGAAGCCCATTTGGAAAGACAGAACCATCAGTCTACATTCCAAAGTAAGACTGCTGCGCTCTCTGGTCATCTCCATCTTCCTATATGCTTGCGAAGCATGGACCCTCACAGCAGATCTCCAACGAAGAATACAAAGCATGGAGATGAGGTGCTACAGAAGACTTCTGTGCATTTCCTATACCCAACACATCACCAACGTTGAAGTCCGACAGACCATCACACAAGCCATTGGACAACACGATGACCTGCTCACAGTGGTGAAGAAACGGAAACTCCGATGGTATGGCCACGTCACCAGATCATCAGGCCTTGCAAAGACCATTCTGCAAGGCACAGTGCAGGGAGGTAGAAGAAGGGGGAGACCGAAAAAGAGGTGGGAGGACAACATTCGAGAATGGACTGGTTTGACACTGAGCGAAGCCATGAGGGCTGCTGAGGACAGAAAAAGATGGAGTATGCTGGTTAAGCGATCATCTGTGGTGCCCCTACGACCTTCGGGTTATGGGACAGGATAGGATAGGATAGGACACTTACACAGGAAAACTGGGAAACTAACCCAACCTCAACCCTTATGCGGACCAGCAACCCCAACAATTAACAAACAGTTACCTCCCTTGCCTAATCCCTAACACCTGACACTGTACACAAGACGCCCACACAACAAGATGTGACAACAAGAAAATAAAGCTGAAATAAACCGACTAAAGGTTTAAGAGTTCAGTCAGCAAGACTTGAAGAATGCATTTAGTTAAACTGTCTGGCTTTGATACTCAAAATATTCACTGTCTACTTCAACCTTGGCTTTCCAGAAAATCACCAAATGATGCAACAACACAAGTATGATAAAGGCACACTGCTCAAAACTCAACTGAATATGTAGTATGTTTTATTTGCGTGTCATGTAAGTGTGCATGGCTGTGAAAGTGCGTTGTGCCGTATGCGAAAACCCAGTGTGGTCGTCTCCTGGTCGTCTGGGGTCTCGAAGTGCCCAGGCGTTGATGACCACACAACCGTCTCAGTACAGCACCACAACGCCAGATTGGGGGGACAGCAACAGCAGTAGCAGTAGAAATGACAGCAAGTACAGCAAGTACAGCAAATACAGCAAGTCCAGCAAAAACTGCAAGTCGGCCCAATCTGGTCGACAAATAAATCGTCTTACTAAGCTACCTCAATAAAAGTAAACAATACATGGGAAATAACTCCTTCCGCCGTCCGCCATCTTGACCTGTTTATTTATGCATTAAAACAATTCATAATTCTATAATTCAACTACCTTCTCATAAACATGATTGTTCATACAAATGAATAGTATAATTCCATTTCTAGTCAACAATCTTGATTCATCCTCTCTCTCGACTTCATCACCCCTCTCCATATTATCCCATATAAGCCTGAATTTTTTCCCCTGACGTTTTGCGTGTTTTCTGAGATCAAGTATTGGTTTAAGACTGGATCTCACATTGTTTTTGGTTTTGTTCTGCGTTTTTTGTGTCTGGAGCATGTTTTACAAGCGTCCCCATATGGGGACGCTAGGCACAAATACCCACATGTTTTAATACATACACAAACTGAGAGCAAAGAGCACTTGAACATGGTAAACGTCTTTTATTTACTGCAAGTAATGTTTCTAACACTGTAATTGTGTCTACTTACGTTGCTAAGCATTATTTTGAACAGAAATAAAATAAAGTAAAATAAAATACAATAAAACCTGGGAGAGAAACATCTGGAGAAAATGTCCATAAGTCTTAGTAAGCATTGTTACTCCAAACATCAGTTCAGTTTATGTCTTCAAAAACATTCTTCAATAAAAACACAAGGCTCATTTCAACCTGCTCAAGGGGAGGTATGGAACACCACAAAGCACTTGTGGTGCAAACCAACGCCGCACTCGGTACAGATCTGTCGTGCTTTCTTTCGCAATGTGCGCACCTTCTCTGCTTTGTGATGCAATCCACAAGATGATCTTTGCCATCAAAATAATCTAACTGCTGCTGGAACTCTTCCTTCCAACCTGGGTGTTCGACCAAGGGGACGACCGATACGTAAAGGTTTTTGTGCCCGTTTCAGATGTGTGTTCGCAATGGCACGACGGACAGCCAGGAGATCCATGGTAGATTCCTCTGCAGCAGATGTTGCACGGTACATGTGCCATGTCTGCTGGACACAGAGATCCAGAGAGAAAGAGAAAATGGCCCACCACCATTTCTTGGACCTGATGCCCACTCTATACTTGTGTACGTTTTGATCCATGCGATCTACGCCACCCATGGTTTTGTTGTAGTGGGAGATGACAGATGGCTGATCAATCTTCATAAACTTCTTTGTTGATCTAGACCAGCGGTTGGCTGACTTCACTGGATTGATGCCGACAGTGTTGGAAGCGACATTGACAACATTGAAGATGTGCAACGATCGCTGTCTTGTGTTTTTCAAGTCAGTCATGAAACAGCAGAATTTGAGCATCAATGAAAGCATGATTCCCTATTATGGGAGGCACGGAGCCAAGCAGTTTATCAGGGGTAAGCCTATACGATTCGGGTTCAAGATGTAAGTGCTGACAACCCCGTTAGGATTTGCTGTTCAGTTCGAGCCGTACCAAGGGACGCCGGCCCGTTGTAGAGTACCCAGGCCTTGGCATGGGTGGCACCCCTTGGGGTCATGAGCAATCTTGTCACTGTAGATTGTTCTAACCTATAAAGGGAAAAGTAAAAGCCCCAGTTGAAAACCTGTCTTGCCTTTGTAGGCATGACAGTTTCACTGCGGCAACAGTTCCCCCCCGTTGGAGTGCCGGGGGTTTCAGTATAAATAGTATCCCCACTTTCTGGAAATTTAGTGCTTTAAATTCCCACTGTCGCTGTCTTCCTCATTTGCTCTTTCCCATTCCTGATCTGTCCTATCACTCTGCTATACTATCTTCTTCTTCGCTAGATCAATGACCTACCTTTTTTCTTGAAAACTCTTCCTGGACAAGACTCCTCATTTGTGTATGAGGTCTGTTGGATCAGCTTGGGAGTGTTGGACGCTTTCTGCCGGGTGGTCACTAGGGCTTCCTATGATTGTACTATTTCGCACTATAGGCATTTTATATGTATGTGTTTTGTTGATGATTTATAATGATGTTTGTATTCTGTTTTGTTTTTGTAACCGGGGGTTCGCGTAGTTGAGGTCAACCCTCAGCCGTCCCCCGCGTGGGATGTCTTTATTGTAAAGTGACTGGCCGGTGGAGGGCATTCAATTTTCCCACTGGGGTTGTTTCAGCAGATCTTTTATGCGGATCGGGGGTTGTCCGGTCCTGATTTGGCTCGGAAGAGTCCGCTGGACCTAAAGCAACAATAAATCAATCAATCAATCATGGCATGGGTGGCTCCGTTGTCGTGGATCTCATCGCTGAGCTTCAGGAACAAGGGTCAGGGGATAATTATCATTTGACCTTCAACAACCTCTTCACGTCCTTGAAACTTGTGGACTGTCTGACACAGAAACGCATTGGATGTACCGGTACCATTAGAGCAAACAGGCTGGAAGATTGCCCAGTGAGACCAACTGCAAAAATTCAGAAGACCGAACGTGGGACCTATGACTACCGGCAAGATGCTAAGTCTGGCCTCCTTGTAGTGCGCTGGAATGAAATTCTCATGTAATGTTTGCGCTTGCGTCAGCATCAGTTTCCTGGTCTTCAAGTTGAATTCTGCCTTGCGGACCGGAGATAGTAGCTGTTGCCTTCGCTGCAAGCTGTCGTCCACACAGGTTGTGAATATGAACATCACCATCTTCCTCACCACTATCCTCATCACTAAGGCCATCAACTTCTGGTGGATCAATATATATATCAGCTTCTTGAAACATTCCATCGGCTTCCAGCATGTCTATGACCTCATTTACTGTGAAGTTTCTGAGAAAAAAATCAGAAATAAAAGCTTGAGAAAACATGTGGGCATTTGTGCCTAGCGTCCTCATACGGGGACACCGGTTCAACATCATGCTGTAGCCAAACCATTCACTTTATCCAAAAAATACAGAAAACATTTCTAGAATACATATATGGCTTTATGTTTCCTTCAGCAATATTATTATATTTGTTTATAATTACAAAAGTACAGTCTTTCCTTCTTTGAGAATTCATTCTGATGCTTTTCACCACGTGGATTACACAAATATGGCGGGAAAGGAAATGCACTGTCAAGGGAAGACACTCTAAAAACCGATTTTATTATTCCTTGTTCTCTCCCTTACACTGCTGATGTGGAGTATTTGTTCATTATTAGAAGTTTCATATAGGAAAACAAAGAAACGCCGGGCGTCCCCATATGGGGACGATAGGCTTATATGGGTTATAGTACATCGTCACCCTTGACCTCATTTCCATCACTCCTCTCTCACATTCATCCCTCTCTAGCATACTATAATACATCGTCACCCCTCTCTCTCTCATATTATCATGTATACTTCATCATTCATTCATGTATGCATGCTCGGATTGCATAGCCACTAAGGAACTGAGATACTGGGCATCAACTCACCTTCAAGTCCTCAGCCTGTGAAGTACAGTAACACACAACACCACAACACGACACAACACGATACATCCTGCAGAGAGTAGATTGTTCGTTCAATGCACTAAACAATGATAATGGAGCATCTCAGCACCGTCGAGGTCATTGAGCCTTGAGCGATCCATAAGAAAAGAGTACACACCCTTATGAAATGCCTCTAATTCTATCCTATGATAGTAGCAGTCACACTTCATCCAAAATATCCGTCCGATAGTAAGCGCTACCAACTCGACTCTGAGGCCTAAACCTTCTCTCAGTCCACAGTACAAAGCACAGAATTCCGTTCAGCCCCCTAATACCCATCGAGCTATGCGTTTTGCACATGAAAACCATACATTCCTATCATAACCTTCACAATACAGACTGCTGATTCAAACTTTGCACATCACATTCTTAGAGATGTGAAACTATACACTATATACAATCTACATAGCATAGTCTTAGTGTGCATCGAAAATTCGTGTCGTCACACATAGGAAAAAAAATAGGGTTAGTAGGTCCGCTACCTTTTTAAAAAACCTTTTCCACCTTGGATGCGATTTATTTTGGCTTTTTTTCCCAAGAGATCCCCAAACACGTTTAGGGTTGTGCCAAGAAATTAAGGTCGGTCGGGATACTGTAAACAGACATATTTTTGTGGCCTAATTTTTATGAAGATGTGGTTGATGATGATGAGGAGGAGGATGCAGAGGAAAAAAAGGAAGAAGAGAAAAAGGATGATGATGATGATGACAGAGCTGCCAACGCCCCCCCCCTCCCCCCTCCCCCAAAATTGTGTAGCATAAGATCTCAATTTGTGTAGCATTTGCAAAATTTGTGTAGCGTGTCGCAAAAAACGGACCGAGTAGCCACACATAACACAAAAAATAGCTGTTCTTTCCATTTCAAACAATTCTTTTATTGCAGATACAAATTAATAAAAAAAATAAAAATAAAAATAATAAAACATTACTGCATATAGAAATTAATTGTATAACAATATAGGCTACACATAATATACATAAAAATTAGTAACACTTTTTAACAATGTTTTCCACTGCAAACGTTCACAGTCAAGATTCGCCTACTGACAGAGCACTGGCAGTTGAACTTTTACATTTTTTAAGCAGGGTAATGACACAAAATAGCAGGATTCAGATTGCAATGCGATTATTTAACTCAGAACTGATTCAGACTAATGACTTTCACTTTAAATGGCACAGTAATAGGTCTACAAAGCTGAATGTCCAAGCAACACAAAACAAGACGGAACTGCTTCAAACCGGCTGAAGCTGATTTAAGCGTGCAGCGCGCACACGTTCTAGTATTTCCCAGCAATAGGCTCCCGAAATACTATCAAAATCCACTGTAAATAATAATAATAATTTCTTTTAAATGCGTAACATTTGTGGTATTTGCGTAACAAACGAGTTTTTGCGTAGCATTTTCCGCTAATTTCGTAGCAGTTTGCAGCTCTGTGATGATGATGATGATGATGATGATGATGATGATGATGATGATGATGATGATGATGATGATGATGATGATGATGATGATGATGATAGTAATGATGATAATCATGACAATGATGATGACAATCTAAGTGATAATAAAAACAACGCCTACAATGAAAGAAGAAAGTAATGCAACACATACCGACTTCGTCTCGTTCATATGGTTTCGGAGGAGGTGCACTTTTAGGACTAGTGTTCCTTCTTTTCTTGACGAAATAGATAACGAGGATAACAACGATGATGGCCGCAGCAACGGTGCCAACTACAGCGCCGATGATAGTAACAACTGGTATATCATCAGGGTTGCCTTGTTCTGAGGCTGGAAATAAAAACATATACAGTCCTACCTTACACAAACGTATGCATACAGTCATACCTTACACAAAAGTACACTCGAACAATGACAAATAAATATAACCAATCAGCAGGTTTAATAATTATCTGCTGCCAGGCTAACGAAATCCAACCAACAATTCACGATTTACATAAAAGCAAAGTACATATGGTAACAATAATAACAACAACAACAACAATAATAATAATAATAATAATAATAATAATAATAATAATAATAATAATAATAATAATAATAATAATAATAATAAAAATATTAATAATAATAATAATAATAATAATAAACATTTGTACAGTGCCCTTCCTCACTAGAGCTCAAAGCACCTTACAGAAAAAGAAAACACAGTAATTCAATAAATACATAAATAATTAAATGAAGAGAAAACAACACACACACACACACACACACATAGAGTGGCGAGTAGGGTGCATAGATCATAACTTAACATTTTAACTTCTTTACTATCGCACAACACATTCTAGCAGGCAGACCAGACAATTAACATTTATGCAATATTTTCACACAGTGACTTATGAAATTGGGATGAGATCAGATAGTTATACATCCAACTTAGCAAGAAAAGAAGAAATGTGTTTTCAAGTTTATGCGAAATGCATCAACAGAATCTGCTCTCTTTATGCCTTCTGGAAGAGCATTCCACCAGACCGGTGCAGTGTATCTGAAAGACCTCTGGCCATAGCTCTTAGTCCTACACTGCTTGTGCCCAGGAACAACGAATAGAGACTTAGAAGCTGAGCGGAGGCTTATTAAATTATTAAATTAAAGTGTCAAAGCCTTTACACTTTTATAGGACCAGACAATAAATTTAAGAAACTTATTAAAGCTGGGCCTATGTTAGTTAGTCTAGTGCCGGATGAAAATACTCGAGAAAACATAGAAATCAAAGCCTACACAAAAACTATGTATGTTTTACATAAGCGTGATACTGCCGGTAAAAATGGTAGAGTTGTTCTGCAGCGTCCTTTACAGCTAGGTAGTGCGATGATAGTACTCGACATAATTACTCACAAACCTACGCAGATAAATATTAATATAATTCGGCACGTGACTCTAAGTTGGGCCAATTTAGACGAGGCTCCCAGACGTATTACATTATTTATGAAGAAAAGAGAAAATGAAAATCAGTACTCTGTATTTCTTTCCTCGCCCAAGATAACTTTTAACCCTGTTCTAAATCCTATTGATAGAATAGAGCAAATTAACCTAGACAACGTAGATCTGTTAGCATTTTATTTCAGCGATCAGATATTTTCTGATAATCAAATAGAATATTTTGCTAATGAACTAAAATCAAGTTAATTAATTAAAAAAACTTTTTTTTCACACTAAAAATATGGCAACAAAGCTGTATCCTGCAGTAGTGGAAGAAGAAGCACTACAGCCCAGTGCTCCAACGTTAGACATAACTAACGTTAAAACGTTCAGGCTGGAAGAAATAAGGACAGTGAGGACGGAAATTGATTCAGATATCCAAAAGTATTCTAGATGCAGAAGACAGTATTCCAGCACTTTTCGTGAAATAAATTACACACACCGACTCAACCAAAGCTTTTAGGTTTTGAAGTTAGTTCAGCCAGGTTAGCTATAAATAGCTTCGCCGGTGCTCTTCTTTCCTTTCCTTTCACTGAAAAGGAGGGTGTAGGCAAACTATAAATAGCCTGCAGCCAGCAAAATGTGGGAGAACCTAAGAGTGCTGCTCACATAGGCATTGAGCTGGTGTGTACATGTCTACTGATCTAAATGTTATTATTACAGTGGAAGCTGCCATCAGTGTGGGATTAATTATTGGTGACTGGAATTGGCAATATAGCAATTAGTATTGGATTAAGGGTTGCTGCCGGATTATCTGCAGTGATGTCAGTTCTACTACGTGTAACTAATACTAACGTATCTAAGAAACTAGAAAAACATGACCTCATTTCTAGCCTGGCGATAGCTAAACTTACTAGCAACATTTCATGTCATGCAACGTCAATAATACAGGCGCTTGTATTTGGACACGCGAGCGCCTATGCATTTGACTCGTCTCCCTCTGGGTATTGTGTAATATGCATAGGCGCTGGCGTGAACTTAATAATTTTGAAAGCTCTAGAAGACTCTAAGATTACTGACCAAGAGTTTGTAATTATCCAGATTTTGAAAAATAATTAAAAGTTAACTGCCTCTGCATTACAAGTAAATACAAAGTTAAAACCTTACAAACAAATGCGGACACTAATGTGGAAACTAATGTTGATCAGGCTATGGAAACTATAAATGACCAGTCTTTATCATTATTACCACTGCACAAACTTCAAGGCTTAGATAAAGCTTTACAATCTGTAAGAGGGGAGACAATGATGAATTTAGCCAAGCTCAGTGAGCTCGAAAAAATATATAGAAAAACAAAAAAAATAAATTAGCAGAAGCTGATGACTCGAACTTAAGCATTGAGATAAAACAGATGATTCAAAAGAGGCTCGCCGACCTTTACACAGAACGCTCAGCGAGGCTAGAAGCCTTATCCATAAACAGAGAAAAATTAATAACTAATTTTGCTAGAATAAAAGAAACAGCGCATAGAATTGTACACGAAGACACTACACTTACAGAAAGAATTCAAACACTGTTCAGAGAGCAAGCTGTTACAATATTTAGCATTCTTACAGCTGTTGGGATGACAATAAGCATACTAGTCCTGGCTCTTACTAGAACCGCAGGCATTACCGGAGGAAGCGGATCTGGTGGATCTGCCAGTACCGGCGGTAAAACACCGGTTAAAGACTGGATTAAGAAAACATTACAAAACATTGCTAACTTATTGAAATGCCTAGGTGACAAACTTGTTGACGCACTTCCAGGAATATTAGGTTCTGTATTTTCATGGGTATTTAATACTGCTTTGAAAGTTGTTGTTTGGACGTCTGAGCATCTGTGGTCGTTGTTTATAATAATATTACTCTCGTTACTGGAAATAATAAATCCCAAATAATCCTGCAAACAATAAAGCACCTGTAAGCACAAGACACGAAACCCCACGATCAATATCCGGCAGGCTCGGTAGCCTAGCGGTGGAAATAACGGTGGTGAACTTAAAGGTTCATTATTAGCAGTAAATACTGTATTCATTGTATTCAATGTATTCACTGTATTCGCTGTATTCGCTGTATTTATTGTAGGATTGTAGCATACTGTATATGAAACTGGGTCGGCAATTACTATATTGTTGTTGTAGTTTGATATAGTTCCTATTCTAAGCTGAAGGTCTGAAGGCAACATATACAGTCCTAAACCTATTACGTAATCTACTTTCGATCTTGCATACTTTAAAGTGTCCTGATATCTTTTAATACTCGCGGGTAAATCTACTGCCGAATTTATAGAATCTTCTATGTTGGCTAGAAACTGCTTTTGTGCATCGAAGCTAGTTCCCTCCACAATGATATTACTTCGTGTCTGTGCTTGCGACCCCAGAATGCACCACGCATACGTACGAATAGATTCATTTAGCCTTTCCACCCCACTTTGGGTAAATCCGTTTGATGTGTCCAATATAAAAGTGCTGTATGCCGTACCTCGTTTTTGTCTGATATAAAGTAATCCAACTTGGCTGTTGTGGTTAAATGATGTAAATCCCGGTACGTAAGGCCCTGGGTATAAATTACCTACAGCATATCTAAATAAAGCCCCCATTCCGTGATTGAGGTATAGTTTTTGTCTGAAGTCTGTTTTAGTATCAATTCCGACTTCATTGCACAACATTTGAAACGCTTTTTTGTCAAAGCCATTGTTAAAGGGATTAAAGTTTTTGTCCGTTGGTAACGGAACCTGAAGTTCAGACAACACTCGTCTCATTTGATAATACAAATGGAACAGATAAATAGAATTCAACATAGGATCTTCAGGAATGCGAAAATTACCGCACCATCAGCCTCAACAGCCATCACAGCAAGGTCCTCCTGAAAATAATACTCAATAGGTTGAAACCCCTAGCTGAACAAATCATATCTGAAGAACAAGCAGGATTCAGGGCAGGGCGAAGTACCACTGAACAGATTTTCAACATCAGAATAATCTGCGAGAAATACCTACAGCAGCAACAACATCTATATCATGTGTTCGTAGACTTCATGAAGGCGTTTGACCGATACTGGCATGTAGCTCCGTGGGAATCCATGAGAGTGTACAACATCAGCCCTCAAAGTAATCAAGGCTTCAAACAACAACAGATTTTCTGGTGACAATTTGGCTAACAGTGCAAGATAGCTTAAGATAACCGTTAATAGTCTACAAAAACAATATATGTAAGTACATTAATAAACAATGTAATTAATTAATTAATTAATTAATTAATTAATTAATTAATTAATTAATTAATTAATTAATTAATACACAGACTTGTGTGATAATGCATGTCATTGTATTAAGAAATCCACATGACAAGAGTATGACACTGATCAATGATGAAGGTACAGTTTAAAATAAAATAAAATAAAATAAAATAAAATAAAATAAAATAAAATAAAATAAAGGGTTAGTTTGTAAGACAACATAATGTACTCACGTGTAACCACTGTCACTGGGCACTGATCCTGAGTTTGGTTGCTCAATTGGGAACACGTAATGTTGGCTTCTTCCAATGCATCATCGCTGTAGATAACAGTCAGCCGACTGCTGTTGACTTCTCTGACTGCCTGAAGGTATTCGTCTACTCCTGTGCAATTGCTACATTGGGAATTATTACAAACTCCACATGCAATTGTCTTTGATGTAGCATTAGTGTAGGCGATAGACCAATACATGCTTTGGTCCTGTTTCATTCCAGTACAGGTGATGGTACGATTGCCCTTTCGCTCTATCTTTATCACACCGTCTCTGTGACATTCATATATCTGGTACGCTGCAAAAAAAATATAAAAAAAATAAAAAAAGAATGAAAAGTAAATATGGCACAAGGTAGAGCGACTGCTGGACCCTGGGGAGTAAAATGGATAGATCTGTCAGCTGGCCTTTGAACAGTCTATGATTGAAGGCGCTGCCAAGTTTTCCTAATTTGACCTTCTTCACCATTTTACCTTAAAACTATGTCCATGAAATAAACAAATCTGATGTAGGGAAAGTGTACACTTTGAATTGAAAAGTTGCAAACTTATCAATTCTTCCTAAATTGATATGTTTTTAAATGATAAAAGGAACCTGTGCCAGTTTTAAAATTAAAGTGCAAAGATGTCCTTAAATTATGAATTAGGTGAACTTTAAACTAATTTAAATTAATACGACCTAATCAGTGAAATAAAAATGGTTAAAGCACAAAAAATACATGAAAAACTACACACATAAAATAGCACAAAACAAAACGACACACATAAAATAACACAAAACAAAACGACACACATAAACAACACAAAACAAAACGACACACACATAAACAAAACAAAACAAACCGAAATCAAATAAAAACAAACAAACAAACAAAACAACCTGTTGTAATTTGACACAGATCCTGTGTAACATTGTTAAGAAGGGAACACGTAACGATGGCTCCTTCCACCTGCTGGCTAGTGTTCTTTACCACCATACTGCTGTAGTTGTGGGACCTAGTCACAAACATGCTGTACTGGGGGGTGCAGTTGACGTTTATTCCAGCAGGGCAATCAACTCTGACGACAGTCCCATTGGCCAAAGTCAGAGTCCAGTACATGCTTTGTAGTGCCGTCATTCCTGTACAAGTGATGTTTCGTGTTCCCTTCTCTGCCACGTAGATCACGTTGTTCTGACACTCCTTTATTCTGTACGCTGCAACAGCGAATAGACAAAAAAGAGAAACGATCAGAGAGAGAGAGAGAGAGAGAGAGAGAGAGAGAGAGAGAGAGAGAGGACATAGAGGGGGAAGGGTGGGCGAGAGAGGGATGGGTGTTGGGGGAGGAGGGTGAGACAGAGAAAGAGGAGAGACAAAAAGCAAACTTCTGAAATCAATGTAAAAACAAAGTAAAAGAAGAAGCAGAAAAGCAACATCAACACCATGTTACATAAACAAAACCAGCAATAACAATAAATACATAAACATAAAATAAAATAAAGAACAAAGCATCAGTAACATTATGAATGGAAACGACAGCAGCAATGATGATGATTAAACTACGACTACTATTACTACTACTACTACTACTACTACTACTACTACTACTACTATACTACTACTATTATACTACTACCACTGCTACTACTACTGTTATACTACTACTACTACTACTGTTATACTACTACTACTACTACTGCTACTACATCGGTTACTACTAGTAAGCCTACTACTACTCCTAGTGCTATTATTATTATTATTATTAGTAGTAGTAGTAGTAGTAGTAGTAGTAGTAGTAGTAGTAGTAGTAGTAGTAGTAGTATTTCTAATACTACAGACACCACCACCAATAACAACTACAATAATTATAATAACAATAATAATAATAATAATAATAATAATAATAATAATAATAATAATAATAATAATAATAATAATAATAATACATATACAAATTATGAATGTTTCTAAGACCAAAGAACTTATTGTTGATTTTAGAAGAGACAGAGAGGATGTTGCTGCAAGCACAATCCATGGTGAAAATATTGAAATGGTAGAGACCTACAAATATCTTGGTACAATTTTCGATAATAAGCTAAAATGGGATGCCAATACTGAAGCGATTGTCAAGCGGGGGCAGCAGAGAGTATACCTACTCAGAAAACTCAACTCTTTTTCAGTAGACAAAAAATACTTTGTTTTACCAGTCTCTCAGTCTTTTGACTTTTTCATTCATATGCTGGTTTCCTAGTCTGTCGGTTAGGGATAGAAATACTGTAGTCTCTTCAGCATCGTGAAAACGTGTTCCAAAATTACCGGTGTGGAGCAGAGGAACCTATCTGCCGTCTGCAGCCAGCAAATCATAAGGAAAACCAAACAGATTGTCAATAAACCGGTGTAACAGGCCGGAATATACCCCTGGCTACTTTATACCCTGGGTATAATGTAGCCTAGGCGGGTTTAACCCCCTGGGTATAGATCAGCCTAGGCCAGGTCATACCCCTCGCGCCCGGAATATACCTCCACCTAAAGAGATTTCACTCATGGGTTTGTTGTACATGACCGTTTGCGTGACCAACTCTCAGGTAACAGCCTTTTGCTTGCGTGTTAAAAAAAAACAACTGAGTGAACTCAGGTAACAGCCTTTATCTTGCGTGTAAAAAAAATAAAAAAATAACCCTAACCCTAACCCTATCTATCTATCTATCTATCTATCTATCTATCTATCTATCTATCTATCTATCTATCTATCTATCTATCTATCTATCTATCTGAGTGCATCAGAACAATTACAACACATAAATTAAAGAGTAAAAGGATAAGGTCTTCCGTAGTATAATGGCAGGAGATTAAAAAAAAAAAAACCACAAAAAAAAAAAAAAAAAAAAAAAAAAAAAAAAAAAAAAAAAAATAAAAAAAAAAAAAAAACGAAACCAGCAAATCAGTAAAACAAAAAAAAAAAAAACAAAAAAAAAAAAAACCAAAAAATCAAACTCATACAAAACAAAAAACAAAAAAAAAAAAAACTCAAAAAAAAGCACTCACAAAAAAACACACACACCAAAACCTATCAGACAAAAAAAAAAAAAAAAAAAAAATCAAAAATTAAAAAAAACACAAAAAAAAAATCAAAAAAAAACCATAAACAAACTACAAAAATAAAAAATATATTAAATAAATTATCTATATCTAAAAAAATCTATTAATAAAAACAACAAATAAACGTACTACCAAACAATAATCTAAAGAGTACAAAAAAATTTGAACTTATATAAAAAAAACAAAAATATAGGCCAATAAAAACCTAAAAAACAAAAAAAATTTTGCGTGACCAACTCTCAGGTAACAGCCTTTTGTTTGCACCCAAAAAAAACACACAAAAAAACAACAACAAAACTGAGTGGTCTCAGCTAATAGTCTTTATCTTGCGTGTTAAAAAAAGAAAAAAAAAACTAAAAAAAACTAACCATAACCCTATCTATCTATCTATCTATCTATCTATCTATCTATCTATCTATCTATCTATCTATCTATCTATCTATCTATCTATCTATCTATCTATCTATCTATCTATCTATCTATCTATCTATCTATCTATCTATCTATCTATCTATCTAACCGCCTGTCTGTCTATCTATCTATCTGAGTGCATCAGAACAATTACAACACATAAATTAAAGAGTAACGTGAAGGATAAGGTCTTCCGTAGTGGGGAGAGGGGGGGGGGGTTATAATGGGCAGTAGAGGGTTAAACGAGCCTAGGCCAGATAATACCCAGGGGTATAGTCTGGGCTAGGCCAGTTTATACGGGGGCATAGTCTGGGCTAGGCCAGTTTATACCCTGGGTATACTTGAGGCGGGGTATAATCTGGCCTGCTACACCGGAACATATTTTAGCTGATGAGTTTGTACTTCTGCCTTCAAAACATTGTTTTGCTCAACCCAATTTCGAAAACTAAAAGATATTTAAACTCTATTGTACCCTCTGCTGTCCGCCTTCTCAACACCTATAAAATGTAATACAAAGGATTGTTTTTTACGATTGATTTTATTGATTCTGTGTCACTATAGACAATAGACATAAGCTGCTGTGTGCTGTGTGAGTGGGTGAGTGTGGGTATAATTCCAGAGAGAGTGAGGAAATTTTTGCTGGTAGAAACTATTATCTGTGATATTTGTTTTATAGTTGATGTTTTATAGTTTACTTATGCATTTAACAGCACATTTATTTATTGATTGGGAGTACTCTCCGTGTGGATGTAAGGTCATTTTATTTTTTTTTAAATTCTTATTCTTACTGGTTATTTTTGCGGTAATACTGCCTTTGTAATTGTAATTGCTCAGCTTGAGAGGATTAAAGTTTTGTGATGTTGTGTTGTATTGTGTTGTGTTGTATTGTATGGTATTGTATTGTTGGGATGTACTTTTTTTAAATTAGCTGCCAGTGTGTATGCTCTGCCTTGAGATAAATGAAGTTGTATTGTATTGTATGGTATTGTATTGTATTGTAGCTTTCTGCAATGAAACTATTATCTGTGATATTTTGGGGCAGTTTACTTTTTATGACATTCACCTCTAGTTTATTGTATGTATTTAACCGTATATTTTGTTATTTATTTGTTATTTATTATTTATTTATTGGATTACTTCTTATGTGTATGTAATACAATTTTTTATTCTTGTGTATTCTGCTATATCGCGCTGATGCTGCCATTGTAATTGCTCAGTTTGAGATGAATAAAGTTGTATTGTATTGTATTGTATTGTATTGTATTGTATAATGAAAACATTAAGAGTGAAAATATATCAATCAGTAAATAATAACAACAAAAATAACAACATCAACAACAACAACAAGTCAGAGTCAGATTCAGTAAATATCATAGGTGCCGGATTATCTAGCTGCAGTAAACACAATCTGTATATTTTATTCATCTCATCTAAGATCTTCGGAGCTGCGTCGGGCCCTCTGTAAATCACAGACTCTGTATGTTGTCCATCAGCTCTGACAACTACATACCCGACACTGCAGACTTAAGCCTAAAAGTAAATGGATATAAAAGCTTAGCAAAATGAAAACCATATTTACGCGCTATAACTGTGCACTCATGCTGAGTGACGTTGTTGTGTTTAGAGCACGTGATCCTCGCTCCAAACAAGTCACCGTCTTTGTCAGTGACTGTCAGCTGACTGATGCTGGAATATCTGACTGCTTGCAGGTGTCCGTCAGTCCCTGAGCACTGGATACAGCCAGACTGATTGCAGCGTTCACAGTCCATCCTTCTCTGAGTGCCGTTGGTGGAAGTGATGAGCCAGTACATGTCTTGATCTTCCGTCAGCGTTACACAAGACAAGATGACATTGCTGTTGGCGGCTACCACTATCTGGTTGTTCAGACATTGTTCTATCTGGTATGCTGCAAGTGTGAACATGATAATATACTGTAGTAAAAGTAGTAGTAGGAAAAGGAAGAAGAAGAAGAAGAAGAAGAAGAAGAAGAAGAAGAAGAAGAAGAAGAAGAAGAAGAAGAAGAAGAAGAAGAAGAAGAAGAAGAAGAAGAAGAAGAAGAAGAAGAAGAAGTGGAGGAAGAAGAAGAAGAAGAAGAAGAAGAAGAAGAAGAAGAAGAAGAAGAAGAAGAAGAAGAAGAAGAAGAAGAAGAAGAAGAAGAAGAAGAAGAAGTAGAAGAAGAATAAGACACAAACTTAAACAATATATAATAAGTTTATGAAGTAGATAAAGTAAGGTTTTAGACATTGTAATCCTCTAATCAAATTTGATTTTTATTCAATCACTTAAGCTCAGTTTTATTGGGAATGTACGCTATATAAAAGCTTTTTAAAAATTATTATTATTACTTAAATAATAATTTATTTTTATTTTACTGGTTATAAAATGTTTTACCTTGTTAAACAAGCATTTACTTTCAATTCATTATTTACAAAGTAAATTATGAAGAGCTTAACCATTTTCACTCAAAAAGCTCGATCACATTACGGATTCTCAGCTTTGTTTCTTCATGGTCAGATAAACATATAAAGGCTTATTTTAAAAGAAAAAGTAAAACTAAAGTATTCACATTTGATGGTAAACAATAAAGGTTTGGGTTATTTAGTGTTTTTGTAAAGAGTATGACACTGATCAATGATGAAGGCACAGTTTAAAATAAAATAAAATAAAATAAAATAAAATAAAATAAAGGGTTAGTTTATAAGACAAAACGATGTACGCACGTGTGACCACTGTCACTGGGCACTGATCCTGAGTTTGGTTGCTCAATTGGGAACACGTAATGTTGGCTTCTTCCAATGCATTATCGCTGTAGATAACAGTCAGCCGACTGCTGTTGACTTCTCTGACTGCCTGAAGGTATTCGTCTACTCCTGTGCAATTCCTACATTGGGAATTATTACAAACTCCACATGCAATTGTCTTTGATGTAGCATTAGTGTAGGCGATAGACCAGTACATGCTTTGGTCCTGTTTCATTCCAGTACAGGTGATGGTACGATTGCCGTTTCGCTCTATCTTTATCACACCGTCTCTGTGACATTCCTCTATTTGGTACGCTGCAAAAAGAACAAATAAAAAAAGAATGAAAAGTAAATATGGCACAAGGTAGAGCGACTGCTGGACCCTGGGGAGTAAAATGGATAGATCTGTCAGCTGGCCTTTGAACAGTCTATGATTGAAGGCGCTGCCAAGTTTTCCTAATTTGACCTTCTTCACCATTTTACCTTAAAACTATGTCCAAGAAATAAACAAATCTGATGTAGGGAAAGTGTACACCTTGAATTAAAAAGATGCAAACTTATCAATTCTTCCTAAATTGATATGTTTTTAAATAATAAAAGGAACATGTGCCAGTTTTAAAATAAAAGTGCAAAGATGTCCTTAAATTATCGATTAGCTGAACTTTAAACTAAACTAAATTAATATGACCTAATCAGGTAAATAAACATGGTTGAAGCGCAAAAAATACATTTTAAAACGACACATATAAAATAACACAAAACAAAACGACACACATAAAATAACACAAAACAAAATGACACAACATAAAATAACACAAAACAAAACGACACACATAAACTAACACAAAACAAAACGACGCACATAAAATAACACAAAACAAAACGACACACATAAATAACACAAAACAAAACGATACACATAAACAACACAAAACAAAACGACACACATAAACAACACAAAACGACACACAAAAACAACACAACACAAAACGACTCACATAAACAACACAAAACAAAGCGACACTCATAAACAAAACAACACAAAACGAAATCAAATAAAAAGAAACAAACAAAACAACCTGTTGTAATTTGACACATATCCTGTGTAACATTGTTAAGAAGGGAACACGTAACGATGGCTCCTTCCACCTCCTGGCTAATGTTCTTTACCACCATACTGCTGTAGTTGGGGGACCTAGTCACATACATGCTGTACTGGGGGGTGCAGTTGACGTTTATTCCAGTAGGGCAGTCAACTCTGACGATAGTCCCATTGGCCAAAGTCACATTCCAATACATGCTTTGTAGTGCCGTCATTCCAGTACAAGTGATGTTTCGTGTTCCCTTCTCTGGCACGTATATCACGTTGTTCTGACACTCCTCTATTCTGTACGCTGCAACAGTGAAGGGGCGAAGGAGAGAAACGATCAGAGAGAGAGAGAGAGAGAGAGAGAGAGAGAGAGGACATAAGGGGGGAAGGGTGGGCGAGAGAGGGATGGATGTTGGGGGTTGGAGGGTGAGACAGAGAAAGAGGAGAGACAGAAAGCAAACTTCTGAAATCATTATAAAGACAAAGTAAAAGAAGAAGCAGAAAAGCAACATCAACACCATGTTACATAAACAAAACCAGCAATAACAATAAATACATAAACATAAAATACAATAAAGAACAAAGCATCGGTAACATTATGAATGGAAACGACAACAGCAATGATGATGATGAAACTACTACTACTACTACTACTACTACTATTATACTACTATTACTACTGCTACTACTGTTATACTACTACTACTATTATACTACTACTACTAGTACTACTGCTACTACTACTACTATTATACTACTACTAATCCTACTACTGCTACTACTACTACTATTATACAACTACTATTATACTATTATTACTACTGCTACTACTGTTATACCATTACTACTATTATACTACTACTACTAGTACTACTGCTACTACTACTACTACTACTATTATACTACTACTATTATACTACTACTACTCCTACTACTGCTACTACTACTACTATTATACTACTACTATTATACTACTATTACCACTGCTACTACTGTAATACTACTACTACTACTGCTACTACTACTACATCTGTTACTACTTCTACTACTACTCCTAGTGCTATTATTATTATTATTATTATCATTATTATTATTATTATTATTATTATTATTATTATTATTATTATTATTATTATTATTATTATTATTTCTAATACTACAGCCACCACCACCAATAACAACAACTACAATAATAATAATATTAATACATAATGAAAACATTAATAGTGAAAATAAATAAATCAATAAATAATAACAACAAAATTAACAACATCAACAACAACAACAACAACAACAACAACAACAATAATAATAATAATAATAATAATAATAATAATAATAATAATAATAATAATAATAATAATAATAATAATAATAATAATAATAATAATAATAATACTGTTATTTATAAAGCGCATTATCAAACAACAGTCTGCTCAAGTCGCATGAAACACAGGCACATGCAAAGTACATTAGATTACAATCAGTACATAAAAAAAGCAAATGCATTAATTATTAAAAATAAAATAAAATAAAAAAAACATTGGGCGTAAACCTCACACACGCACACAATAATCACATTAAAACAGTGTATTAATAAATTAAACAGACTGACAATATAAGAATAATAATAAATGGAAAATGATGGGAAATGTAAAAAACGACAAATGTTATTAAATATGCAAAAACATCTTACAAACGCAGGATAATAAATAAATAAATAAATAAATAAATAAATAAATAAGTAAATATTAAATTACACATAAAGAGATAAAAGAAAAGATAAAAGAAACGATAAAATAAAAGATAAAAGAAAAGGTAACAGAAAAGACTCGGTCAGGTAGGATATGAAGAATGATAATTACGATATCTTGACCACAGTGTGGTACAACTTACATCGCACCAGTAAATCAAACAAACACACACACACACACACGAACACAAAACCGTGTAGAAACGCGAAAGTGATGACTGAAATCATGAAACTCTACATACGTTACTTTGACATTTTTATAAATTTTCCCATTATTTGAACCTAACCCTAATCCCAACCCTAACCCAAACCCTAACCATAACCCTTAACCTAACCCTAAGCCTAACACAGCCGCCCTAACCCTAACGGAACACTGTTTTGACGTCAAAATAACGGGGTCCGTCCAAGGAAAGTACTTTCAAGTGTATGTCAGAATAAAGGCGTTTCTACCGAGCTCCGCACACACACAAACCTAAGCAGATACACAGTGTGACACCCAGGTACACAGGAGGCACACATGCAAGCTGTTGTGATGTTTTCAGTCATTATCACCCACTCACTGACCATCCTACGTAGGTGACGGAATCACAGGGGATCAAGTCCACAGGTGCTTGCGAAACATGTTCTTTTTAAAAGTAGTGAAAGACTGAGTGTGACAAAGTTCAGAGGGAACAGAGTTCCACAGAAGCAGAGCAAACACAGCAAACAATCAACACAGAGAGAAGCAATTTTGTATTCAATGCGAGGTGTTTTTTTTCAGGCAGCCAGTGCAGTGTGTGAAATGCAGCGATGGCGCTAAAAATCCTCGGCTGCAGGAGGACAAGGCAAGCAGCGTTATTTTGAATATGTTGAAGTTAAGAGAGTTTTTCATCAGGAAGGCCAGCGACAAGATAATTACTGAAGTCAAGTCGTTACAGAATAAAGGAGACAGCGAGTTTGTTGGAAGTGTCTACAGAAAGATAGCGGCGTATTTTATTAATCCTTCTGAGATTTAAGTTGAGGGATTTGCACAGACTGTTTACATGTGTCTACATCGCGAGGCTTTGATAAAGGTGGACTCCAAAATTGTGGACCAACCTTAAAATTGGAATCTGTTGATCAGAAACATTCAACAACTTAAGTAAACCTTTTTTTAAAATTGCCAATAGTTAAGTTTAGTTTTTTTAATATTTGCTTTAACAAGCAATTATTTAAATAAATCAATTTTCGTTATAAGGCGTATTACCATTTTCACACCAAAAAGATTGATCACAGCACTGATTCTCAGCTTTGTTTCGTCGAGGTCAGATAAACATACAATGGCTTATCTTAAAAGAAGAAGTAAACAAAACACATCTTAAGGTACATCACAAGTGTTGAGTTTATTTCATGTCTTCAAGAGTATGAAACTGGCCAAAAATGAAGATTTATTTTAAAATAAGATAAAATAAAATAAAATAAAATAAGATAAAAAAGGGTTATTTTAAGTCAGACAAATTGATGTACTCACGTTTGACCAATGTCACTGAGCACTGATCCTGAGTTTGGTTGCTCATTTGGGAGCACGTAATGTTGGCTTCTTCAAACACATTATCCATGTCGGCAACAGTCAGATGACTGCTGTAGATTTCTCTGACTGCCTGCAGGTGTTCGTCTGCTCCAGTGCAATTGCTACATGGGGAATAATTACAGGCTGCACAGGTAATTGTACTTGATTTACCATTAGTGTAGGCGATAGACCAGTACATGCTTTGTTTCTGGTTCATTCCAGTACAGACGATGGTACGACTGCCGTTTCGCTCTATCTCTATCACACCGTCTCTTTGACATTGCTCTATCTGATACGCTGCAACACAATAAACATAATAAATATAAAAATTGAAATTACACCCAAGGTCAAATGGGGAGCCTTGAGGGTAAATTGGTAATATGGATAGATCTGTCAGAGTGTAGGACGAGACGTGCTGCCAAGGTTTACTATAGTGGACCTTGTTCACCACCTATCCTATCCTATCTAGTAACTCGAAGGTTGTTGGGGCACCACCGATGATCGTTTAACCAGCGTACTCCATCTTTCACTGTCCTCAGCAACCATCATGGCTTCGCTCAGTGTCAAGCCAGTCCATTCTCGAATGTTGTCCTCCCACCTCTTTTTCTGCCTCCCTCTTCTTCTGCTTCCGTGAACCGTGCCTTGAAGGATGTTATTTGCTAGGACTGATGCTCTGGAGACATGGCAATCCTATCCTATACTATCCTATCCTATCCTGTCCCGTAACCCGGGGGTCGTAAGGGCACCACAGATGATCGTTTAACCAGCATACTCCATCTTTCTCTGTCCTAAGCAGCCCTGATGGCTTCGCTCAGTGTCAAACCAGTCCATTCTCGAATGTTGTCCGGACCCATTGTCTGATACAATGGCTCCTAAATATTTGAAGCTATGCACTGTGTTGAGGGATTTGCCTTGGACTTTGATGTCCGTGTTGATGCCATTGGTGTTGTTGGTCATCATTTTGGTCTTCTCTGCACATATTTCCATTTCATAAGCTCTGGAGGTGGTATCAAGCCTCTGTGACATGGCAATACCATCGGCGCTTCTGTTTCTTCACTTCTGTGAGCATGTCATCATGTTGTCCAATGGCTTGTAAGTTGTATGATGGTCTGTCGGACTTGGTGATGTGCTTGGTAAAGAAAATGCCCAGGAGTCTTCTGTAGCACCTCATCTCCATGCTTTGTATTCTTCGTTGTAGATCTGCTGTGAGAGTCGATCTTGCACTCGTATAGGAAGAAGGAGATGAAGAGGGGAACGCAGCACATTTGCGTTGGAATGTACACTGTCTTTCCAAATGGGCTTCAACCTTGTCAGGGCAGCAGTTGTTTGTGCGATCCTGTAGAGGACTTCCTGTCGGGACCCATTGTCTGATACAATGGCTCCTCAATATTTGAAGCTATGCACTACGTTGAGGGATTGACTTTGGTGTCAAGCCTCTGTACCAGCTGTTCAAGATTTTGTTCCTCTCCAGTCAATCCATCAATGTCATCTGCAAAATAAAGGTTGGAGATTGCTCTACTCCTTATGCTGACTGTGCCTTCGTGATCTGCAAGGGCATCTGACATGATTTGCACTAGAAAATGTTGAAGAGTGTTGGAGAGAGTAGGCATCGTTGACGCACACCGATTGTTGTTCTGAACCAGCTTGCGATGGTGCTGTTGTGGAGGACTGCACTGGTAGCCTTGTCACACAAGCGTTAAACGACTTCAATAATTTTAGGGCTGATGATATACGCTGTCATGGTTGCCCACAGAGCTGCATGCCAGACTCGGTCAAACGTTTTCTTGAAGACTACAAACGCATGATATAGATGTTGTTGGTTCTGTAGGTATTTCTCGCAGATTATTCTGAGGTTGAAAATCTGTTAGTGGTACTTTGCCAGGCCCTGAATCCTGCTGGTTCTTCAGCTATGATTTGGTCAGCTTGGGGATTCAACCTGTTGAGTATTATTTTCAGGGGACCTTGCTCGGATGGCTGATCCTGATGGCTCGGGAGAGAAGTTGTCTATCTTACATTTTTTGGGTAGACTAGCCTTGGGTGGCTCCTGCTGTGCAAAATCCTTTGGTGTGGCCATTGGATTATGCAGGACAAGGCGACATGACATTTGTTCTCCCCGGCTGACCATTCGTCTTCTGCTTTTGGTGGTGAGCGGGACTACATTGTCGGCAGGCATTTTATGCAGGTCGGTGGCAGCGACTTGTGTGAAGTGTCGTGGCACTAATAGCCGGCAACCCGCTTTACTACCAACACACATCACCGCCTTGCATGGCAAATATTTTTATGTCCTTCTTACGAGAAATAAAATAAAATTAAAGCTCGGATTGCGCCGTGTTCTCAAGGTGGTGGCCGAGAGCGGGAGTCAAATACTCCGCTCGGCTACATCTATTTCCTGGCATTAATCTTCTATCCAGTTCTCCTTTGCTGTCCGCATACCTCTGTTCGGATTCGGTGGTTAAACCCTCTTTGCCTTTACCATAACACTCACCACACAACTACAACGGTCCTTTTCAGGACCACTCTTTTTCACAAGAAATGTTCAGTTACTCTTGTCAGCTTCAGAGTTACAAGTACATGTTTTAGGAAAAAAAATTAAAACAAAGGAATGGGGGGAGGGGTGGGGGAGAAGGGATCATGAACACTGAATGTGCACAGGCCATACAGGGTTAGATAGCGACATTGATAATGTCAGTCAATGCTCACTCACACACACACACACACATACACACACCTACACACACACACACACCCACACACACACCCGCAAATAACCCCTTCGTTAGCAAATTGTGGACATAGGCTTACTTTCCAATAAAATGAGTGTACTAACAATACATGTTTCAAAACCACAAACTGATGATTTTCGAGGTCTTTAATTCAAATTTTGCGATGTAAATTGACTGCATCTCTGCATCTCGAGATGTATGCCAGTAGGTTTGTTATGTTAGAAAGAAAACAAGCGAGAAAAAGAATGTCACTAGAGGCGCATTCTGATTGGCTGTAAATCGCTTTCTGTAAGGGTGACTCGGCTGCATAAGATAATCCCCTATCAGTGGGGACATTAATTGTATCCAACAACAATATACGTGTCCCCTATACGCTCTATGTGTCCGGGACGTTAATCTACACAATCAATAAATCACGTAAATTTTACTCTTAATTCTAAAATTAAGTCCCCAATACGCTTATGTGTCCGGGGGCGTTAATTTACCCAATCAATCAATCTCTAAAATTATAATGATTTATTTTGTGTCCCCTACACGCTTCATGTGTCCGGGTGCGTTAATCTACCCACTAACTATAAAATTATATGATTTATTTTATGTCCCATATACGGTTCATGTGTCCGGGGACGTTAATCTAGCCTTGTTTAGTTTGGATTTTATTGATAGGACTGAATTTAGTGATTTGATTGAAGAAAGAGAACATATGTTTAATACATCAGTTTTAAAGAAGACTTTTAAAGAGGTGTCATGTGAAAGTTGTTTGAGTATTTAAGAGTAACAGGCTTGTTTTTTAAGAGTCATTTTTTTATCAATGACATGCCCCTTTTTCTCACACAAAATGTTAATCTTGAACTATTTGCTGATGATTCATCCCTCCATACTCATAATACAAATTTACAGGAGGTGGAGCAAAGTCTTCAAATAAGCATAAATGAAATTGATAACTGGTGTTGCATCAATAGAATGAAATTAAATCCTAATAAAAGCAAAAGTATGCTTCTCACTACACGACAAAAACGCCAAAATGGATCTTTTCCCCTTAATCTAAACTTAGGGTCGTACAGTATTGAGCAAGTTCATGAACATAAGGTGCTAGGCATAATCATCGATGATGATTCTAGCTGGCGGTCACACGTTAACCATATCTGTAAAAAAATTCTAATAACCTTTTCCTCCTAAATAAACTTAGACATTTTGTTACGGCTGATGCATTAAAATCTGTTTTCTATGCCCACTGTATGTCTCATTTTAATTATGCATCGATTATTTGGTGTAATACCAGTGACGCTCAAATTAAACATCTAAATAGTCTTCATAAAAGAGCAATCAAGATACTTTATAAATCTTATAATAATATAAATACAGATGTTACAACTAATGAGAAATATCAAGAACTCCGAATATTACCACTTCAAAAACAATTTATATTTAATACAGCTATCCTTATGTTCAAAATCACACACGGAGAAACACCTGCATATCTTGATACATTTTTTATTAAGCCAGTTGATGGGCATAGATTATATAATTATAAACTACCCCTCCCTCGCATTGATTTATACAAAAATAGCATATCGTTTAATGGAGCTAGTGTATGGAACTCTCTCCCTCTGGAGTGTAAACATTGCGACACACTGTTTTCTTTCAAATGTAAAATATGTAGGCATCTGCAAAATTAATTATAAAAGTGATGTATAATAACATATATGACATTACAGTCATTCGTGTAACTATTAACCTATTTATTTATTCACTTTATTATTATTATTATTATTATTATTATTATTATTATTATTATTATTATTATTATTATTATTATTATTATTATTATTACTACTACTACTACTACTATTATTATTGTTGTTATTATTATTATTATTATTATTATTATTATTATTATTATTATTATTATTATTATTATTATTATTATTATTATTATTATTAGTATTATTTATTTATTTATTTATTTGCTGTGGAACTTGACTTGTCTTCTTCTTCTTCTTCTTCTTCTTCTTCTTCTTCTTATTATTATTATTATTATTATTATTATTATTATTATTATCATTATAAGGGTGAAGGATATGGGGAGGAGGGGTAGTTGCCTAAAATTGTTTAAAGATAATGATGAAGATGTTGATGTGATTGTGTGTGCATGGGTGTTTGTGAGTGATGTGATTTCCAAGTTAAAGTTAAAGGTTAATTATTATTATGTTAATTTCTTAAGGGACAGATTGGAAGATTAGACTGTATCATTAGTGACTAAAATCTTTATTCCTAATAAAAAAAGTTTCAAAGTTTCAAAGAGTTGAAACATTTTGTAATATTTTAAGATAACGTCTCTCTGGTCCTGATTTGGCTCGGAAGAGTCCGCTGGACCTAAAGCAATAATCATGTAATGTAATGTAATGTACTTTTAAAGAGGTGTCATGTGAACGTTTGTTTGAGTATTTAAGAGTAATAGGCTTCGTTTTTAAGATTTGAAACATTTAATAATATTTTAAGATAACGTCTCTCTGGTCCTGATTTGGCTCGGAAGAGTCCGTTGGACCTAAAGCAATAATCATGTAATGTAATGTAATGTTACCCACTTACTATCTCTAAAATTTCCCCTATATGCTTAATGTGTCCGGGGACGTTAATCTACCAAACAACATGTATAGTCCCATATATGCTACGTGTTAGCCCTGTGGGTTCGGGCATTAAATAGAACATTACATTACATTACATGGTTATTGCTTTAGGTCCAGCGGACTCTTCCGAGCCAAATCAGGACCGATTTAAAAATAGAACAGACCCAACGTTTCCCGGCGTGTCGTAAGAGGCGACTAACAGGGGTGATGTTAGCACGGCATCACTGGGCGAAAGTCTTCTACACAGAAGTCACCGACCAGGGCGGAGGAAACTCACGTTACTACAGGTTCAACGACCACGTGCTCAGGGCCAAGGCGAGCCACGCTGTATTCGTGGATTTCGGCTGTGGCCAACAGCCTGGAGAAGATTGGGCACCGCCAGGTCTTTTTTGCCCAAGACACACTACATGATGACACTATCCACTAATTCCATACCGGATCGGTCGTCGCCCTGCTCAAGGACCGTTCCGTTGGCCACCAGGACGGAGCTGTTAAGTATGCTACTGATGTACAATTTAGCAAGATCCGCACGAGAAACAACATCGTCATAGGAACCTGGAATGTCAGGACCCTAAATGCGGACGGAAAATTAGAAGAACTGGCCCACGAGTTGGACCACTATCGATGGAACGTTCTAGGCATCAGCAAATTGCGCTGGAAAGGCCTAGGTGAAACAACGACCGACAAAGGCCACAAGCTTTATTTCAGCGGTAGAGATGACAGGCACGAACACGGCGTTGGATTCTTGGTCCACAAGAACATTTTAGCCACTGTCATGGGTTGCTGCCCAGTCTCCAGTAGACTCATTACCATCCGCTTGAGAGCAGCCCTTTTCAACATCACCATCATCCAGGCCTATGCCGCAACATCAGGCTATGACGACAGCGAAGTGGAGGATTTTTATAAAAATCTACAGGCGGTCCTTGACCAAGTGCCGAAGAAGGACATAATCATAGTGCAAGGCGACTGGAATGCCAAGGTTGGCCAAGATGCGCACCACAACTGGGGAGACAATTGTGGACCCCACTGCAACAACGCGACAAATGACAGGGGTCTGAGACTCTGGGAGTTTGCCAGATACAACAATCTGGTACTGGCAAACACGCTTGGTCTCCACAAAAACTCCAGACGATGGACATGGCACAGTCCCGACGGGGAGCATCACAACCAAATAGACTACATCATGGTCAAGAAACGCTCCAGGTCAAGCATCAACATTGGAAGGACACGCACTTCTCAAGGAGCAGACATCGGAAGTGACCACGATCTCGTGATGATGTCTTTCCGGCTCCACTTGAAGAGATAAAAAACACAGCAAAGTGCACTAGAGTGAAATTCGGCCTGGACAAACTGTAAGACCCGGAGGTGGCAGAACTATTTCAGGCCACAATTGGAGGGAAATTTGCACCACTGCTCATTTTGGGGGCTGGTGAAGTAGATGTCAACACCATGACCACCACCTTCACCTCAGCTGTGACAGATGCCGCCACTCAGATCCTTGGCAAGCACCGACCATAGAAGAAGCCGTGGATCACACCTGAACTTTTGCATCTGTGTGATAAACGAAGAGAAATAAAATAGAAAAAGAGCACCTCACAGGGAGCTGACGTCTACCGAAAAATTAACAATGACATCCGAAAAGGCGTGCGCACAGCAAGGACGAACTGGATAGAAGATCAATGCCAGGAAATAGAGAACAGTCTGATCAAGATTAACAGCACGAAGGCCTACCAGACTGTGAAGCGGCTGACAAGTGTCAAACAGCCCAAAGTCTCCACGATCCAAAGCAAGTCTGAAGAACAAGAAGTCTTGAACAGATGGACTGAGTACTGCTCTGACCTTTTGTCACGTCACCCGAGCGGGTTCCGCAACGTCAGCTCAAAATATCGAGTGGAAGGAATAAAACTCAAACAAAAGAACTAACACAAAATACCAGATGAACAGTCACACACTTTTATTCAACAATGACACACACGCACACAGGATATGGGATACTAAACCACCCTCAACCCCCTTCTAGACCCCCAACCCAATATTTACTAAACAATTACCTCCCTGGTCTAACTAAAATCCCCAGAACTATATACAACAGAATACCCACATCAGTATGCAACAATAATGTCAATCAGTTATATTTCAAATAAACATAATTCAAGGCTAAATCCACAATCAGCAAAAACTTCTTGAAATTCAATTGTAAATAATTAACTAGCTTATAGTTCAAAGTCAACGTTCGGAACCCAGCTATCGATAAATTGATCTCAAAGCACTACTGCAGTAATTACTCAAGTAAAGAAGATAATTTACACTGAATGTGTTTTTAGGTGTGTGTATGCGAATCTGTATGTGCGTCGGTGTGATGCGTATGGGATCCTGAGACCCTGGTGGAAACTGCTGGATGTTGGAAGTAGCAGGTATGTCCCAGTGAGGACGGGGGACCACACCCAGCAATTGCGCCGACCGCAATACAAGGACGTGGCAGTCGTGGTGGTGGCCTGGTAACGTCCACACCCACGGTGGCAAAGGCGGAATTAGCAACAGTAAAGAATGCACCAGCAGAAACACAACAAGGTGCAAATCGAAGCCCAGATCTCTGTGGACAAATAAAGAGTCTTACTAGCTTGTCCACCAAAACTTAAACACTTCATAACAGAATATGCCTTTCGCCGTCCGCCATCTTGACCTGTTTATACATGCATCTCAAAACACAATGCATCCTTAATTCTATAATTCCATCTCTTAATTCATGACACATGGATGTCTATACAAATATATATAATTATTACAACCGCACTCCACTCCCATGCACATCATGGCGTTTCATCTTAATCACACCTCCACCTTCTCCACGTTATAATACATTATCTTTTCCCTTTCACAATTGTTTCTATCATGCTATAATACAAACACGCTTCCCTCATATTCACCTCCTTCATCACCCCTTTCCAACGCAGTACATTGTCTCCCTTTCATCACATTTATCACGCCCCCCCCCCCTCTCTCTCTCTCTCTCTCTCTCTCTCTCTCTCTCTCTCTCTCTCTTTAACGTGCGTATTCCACTGTCACACGTTGACACCACTTGGCAACAACAGAAACGACAGTATTTACACAAACGTTAAACCAAGAAAATCATATGAAAATCATACAAGAATCAATAAATTATTATTCATCAAAATACGCCCCTTTCCCCCTCATTCACCATCATTCATTCACGTACGCAGACTTGGAGTGCAAATGCCACTAAGGAAATGAATTACAGGGTTTTTCTCACCTTTTAGTCCTCGGCTCGTGGCACACGTTGACGTACACTGCACAACACAACCCTATACAACACTCCACAATACAGTACAGCAGACACTGGTTAGTCTGAGTTCAAATCCGTTTCTTGCTAATGCTTAGCTATTTCCTGGGACATCTCAATACTGGCGAAGTACTTGAGCATTAGCAGGTGCCCAATAGAGGGCTACACAGCTTAAGAACTGAACTCTACACCTATACTCTCAATAGATGGCAGTCACAATTCTCCCATTACAGTCTTTTTAACATCCTTGTCCCGACAAGGGCAACAAGACCTTGGGTAGTACGAAACACTATGAACAAAACCCTTACAGAATGCGAAGTCTAACCTGACATACAGTCACAACATTACTCTGTCAAAAGACTGACTGCTTGCAAAAGCAACCAAAATGACTCTGCTAGCTAACTCACATACCAGCACACAGGAAAACGATCGAGTCGAGTTCAACCCCTTTATCCTCGTTTATGCATAAGCTCCTTCTGCGTTTAACACGAGAAATACGCGTTCTAACCTTTCATGCGCAATAAAAGAAAACTGACGATCTATCTATTTACACTGCATAGTAGAGACGAAATATAACTATCTCTAATATGTGCTGAAAACTCGTGTCGTCACACCTTTACAACCATACACCAAATGGAGACCCATCAGTTCTAGCATGTCCTGAGAACAGAGAAGAAGAAGAAATCCTCCCAATTCTTCGGGAAGAAGTTGAGGCAGCAGTGCAATCGCTAAAGAAAGGGAATTCAGCGGGAGTGGACAACATACCCGCGGAACTGCTACAAGCAGGAGGAGAAGCGATGATTGATGCCCTCACCATTATCTGTAACAAGATCTGGCAGAGTGGTGAGTGGCCTAGACCATGGTCCCAGTCGCTTGTCATCACTCTTCCCATAAAAGGTAACCTTCAGGAGTGTGAAAATTACCGCACTATCAGCCCCATCAGCCATCCCAGCAAGGTCCTCCTGAAAATAATACTCAACAGGTTGAAACCCCAAGCTGAACAAATCATAGCTACAGAACAAGCAGGATTCTGGGCAGGGCGAGTTACCACTGAACAGATTTTCAACCTCAGTATAATCTGTGAGAAAAACCTACAGCACCAACAACATCTATATCATGTGTTCATAGACTTCAAGAAGGCGTTTGACCGAGTCTGGCATGCCGCTCTATGGGCAACAATGAAAGTGTACAACATCAGCCCTAAAATTATTGAAGTCATCAAAAGCCTGTATGACAAGCCTACCAGTGCAGTCCTCCACAACAGCGCCATCGGGAACTGGTTCAGAACAACAATCGATGTGCGTCAAGGATGCCTACTCTCTCCAACACTCTTCAACATCTTCCTAGAGCGCATCATTCAGATGCTCTTGCAGATCATGAAGGCACAGTCAGCATAGGGGTAGAGCAATCTCTAATCCTTGTTTTGCGGATGGCATTGATGGATTGGCTGGAGAGGAACAAGAACTTGAACAAGAACTTGAACAGCTGGTACAGAGGCTCGACAACACCTCCAGACCTTATGGAATGGAAGATCAAAATGATGACCAACAACACCAAAGGCATCACCACGGACATCAAAGTCCAAGGCCAAGTCCTCAACACAGTGCATAGCTTCAAATATTTAGGAGCCATTGTATCAGACAGGAAGTCTTCTACAGGATATCACCAACAACTGCTGCCCTGACAAGGTTGAAGCCCATTTGGAAAGACAGCACCATCAGTCTACATTCCAAAGTAAGACTGCTGCGTTCCCTTGTCATCTCCATCTTCCTATATGCTTGCGAAGCATGGACCATCACAGCAGATCTCCAACGAAGAATACAAAGCATGGCGATGAGGTGTTACAGAAGACTTCTGGGCATTTCCTATATCCAACACATCAAAAACGACGATGTTTGACAGACCATCACACAAGCCATTGGACAACAAGATGACCTGCTCACAGTGGTGAAAAAACGGAAACTTGGATGGTATGGCCACGTCACCAGATCATCAGGCCTTGCAAAGACTATTCTGAAAGGCACAGTGCAAGGAGGTAGAAGAAGAGGGAGACCGAAAAAAGAGGTGGGAGGACAACATTCGAGAATGGACTGATTTGACACTGAGCGAAGCCATCAGGGCTGCTGATGACAGAGAAAGATGGAGTATGCTGGTTAAACGATCATCTGTGGTGCCCCAACGACCTCCGGGTTACGTGACAGGATATGATAGGATAGGATGCTACGTGTCCGGGGTCTCTAATCTACATGCCCGCCTTACAAGTCCCCTATATGCTATCGCGTCCGGGGACTTTAATCTATTTAACCTAACCTAATCTCGTCCCCCATAATTATGCTTCGGTATTCGAAGACGTTTATTTTACTCTCCTATGGTACCTGGTTCGAATCCCGGATTGGCCAACGTGTGACCATATTATTTTCCCCTAACATCAACTGGTTCGCTGGTGTCAGAATAATGTGACCAGTAGTCGCCTAGTTTGCTCTGTGGGTTCGGGCATTAAACAGAATAGACCCAACGTTTCCCGGCGTGTCGTAAGAGGCGACTAACAGGGGTGATGTTAGCACGGCATCACTGGGCGAAAGTCTTCTACACAGAAGTCACCGGCCAGGGCGGAGGAACCTCACGTTACTACAGGTTCAACGACCATGTGCTCAGGGCCAAGGCGAGCCACACTGTATTCGTGGATTTCGGCTGTGGCCAACAGCCTGGAGAGGATTGGGCACCGCCAGGTCTTTTTTGCCCAAGACACACTACATGATGACACAACCCACTAATTCCATACCGGATCGGTCGTCGCCCGGGTCGTCACACGGCACAAGGACCGCGCCTTCCGTTGGCCACCAGGACGGAGGTGTTAAGTATGCTACTGATGGACAATTTAGCAAGATCCGCACGAGAAACAACATCGTCATAGGAACCTGGAATGTCAGGACCCTAACTGCGGAAGGAAAATTAGAAGAACTGGCCCACGAGTTGGACCACTATCAATGGAATGTTCTAGGTATCAGCGAACTGCGCTGGAAAGGCCTAGGTGAAACAACGACCGACAAAAGCCACAAGCTCTATTTCAGCGGTAGGGATGACAGGCACGAACACGGCGTTGGATTCTTGGTCCACAAGAACATTCTAGCCACTGTCATGGGTTGCCGCCCAGTCTCCAGTAGACTCATTACCATCCGCCTGAGAGCAGCCCCTTTCAACATCACCATCATCCAGGCCTACGCCCCAACATCAGACTATGACGACAGCGAAGTGGAGGATTTTTATGAAAATCTACAGGCGGTCCTTGACCAAGTGCCGAAGAAGGACATAGTCATAGTGCAAGGCGACTGGAATGCCAAGGTTGGCCAAGATGCGCACCACAACTGGGGAGACACATGTGGACCCCACTGCAACAACGAGACAAATGACAGGGGTCTGAGACTCTTGGAGTTTGCCAGATACAACAATCTGGTACTGGCAAACACGCTTGGTCTCCACAAAAACTCCCGACGATGGACATGGCACAGTCCTGGCGGGGAGCATCACAACCAAATAGACTACATCATGGTCAAGAAACGCTTCAGATCAAGCATCAACATTGGCAGGACACGTACTTTTCCAGGAGCAGACATCGGAAGTGACCACGATCTTGTGATGATGTCTTTCCGGCTCCACTTGAAGAGAGTAAATACAGCAAAGTGCACTAGACTGAAGTTCGACCTGGACAAACTGCAAGACCCGGAGGTGGCAGAACTATTTCAGGCCACAATTGGAGGGAAATTTGCACCACTGCTCATTTTGGGGGCTGGTGAAGTAGATGTCAACACCATGACCACCACCTTCAACTCAGCTGTGACAGATGTCGCCACTGAGATCCTTGGCAAGCACCGACCAAAGAAGAAGCTGTGGATCACACCTGAACTTTTGGATCTGTGTGATAAACGAAGAGAGATGAAAAAGAAAAAGAACACCTCACAGGGAGCTGATGTCTACCGAAAAATCAACAATGACATCCGAAAAGGCATGCTCACAGCAAAGGAGAACTGGATAGAAGATCAATGCCAGGAAATAGAGAACAGTCTGAACAAGAACAACAGCAAGAAGGCCTACCAGACTGTGAAGCGGCTGACAAGTGTCAAACAGCCCAAAGTCTCCACTATCCAAAGCAAGTCTGGCATATGTCTTACAGAAGAACAAGAAGTCTTGGACAGATGGACAGAGTACTGCTCTGACCTTTACAACCATACACCAAATGGAGACCCATCAGTTCTAGCATGTCCCGAGAACAGAGAAGAAGAAGAAATCCTCCCAATTCTCCGGGAAGAAGTTGAGGCAGCAGTGCAAGCGCTAAAGAAAGGGAAGTCAGCGGGAGTGGACAACATACCCGCGGAACTGCTACAAGCAGGAGGAGAAGCGATGATTGATGCCCTCACCATTATCTGTAACAAGATCTGGCAGAGTGGGGAGTGGCCTATACCATGGACCCAGTCGCTTGTCATCACTCTTCCCAAAAAAGGTAACCTTCAGGAGTGTGAAAATTACCGGACCATCAGCCTCATCAGCCATCCCAGCAAGGTCCTCCTGAAAATAATACTCAACAGGTTGAAACCCCAAGCTGAACAAATCATAGCTGAAGAACAAGCAGGATTCAGGGCAGGGCGAAGTACCACTGAGCAGATTTTCAACCTCAGAATAATCTGTGAGAAATACCTACAGCACCAACAACATCTATATCATGTGTTCATAGACTTCAGGAAGGCGTTTGACCGAGTCTGGCATGCAGCTCTATGGGCAACAATGAAAGTGTACAACATCAGCCCTAAAATTATTGAAGTCATCAAAAGCCTGTATGACAAGGCTACCAGTGCAGTCCTCCACAACAGAGCCATCGGGAATTGGTTCAGAACAACAATCGGTGTGCGTCAAGGATGCCTACTCTCTCCAACACTCTTCAACATCTTCCTAGAGCGCATCATGTCGGATGCTCTTGCAGACCATGAAGGCACAGTCAGCATAGGGGGTAGAGCAATCTCCAATCTTCGTTTTGCAGATGACATTGATGGATTGGCTGGAGAGGAACAAGAACTTGAACAGCTGGTACAGAGGCTTGACACCACCTCCAAAGCCTATGGAATGGAAATAAGTGCAGAGAAGACCAAAATGATGACCAACAACACCAATGGCATCAATACGGACATCAAAGTCCAAGGCCAATCCCTCGACACAGTGCATAGCTTCAAATATTTAGGAGCCATTGTATCAGACAATGGGTCCCGACAGGAAGTCCTCTCCAGGATCGCACAAACAACTGCTGCCCTGACAAGGTTGAAGCCCATTTGGAAAGACAGGACCATCAGTCTACATTCCAAAGTAAGACTGCTGCGCTCCCTTGTCATCTCCATCTTCCTATATGCTTGCGAAGCATGGACCCTCACAGCAGATCTCCAACGAAGAATACAAAGCATGGAGATGAGGTGCTACAGAAGACTTCTGGGCATTTCCTATACCCAACACATCACCAACGACGAAGTCCGACAGACCATCACACAAGCCATTGGACAACACGATGACCTGCTAACAGTGGTGAAGAAACGGAAACTTCGGTGGTATGGCCACGTCACCAGATCATCAGGCCTTGCAAAGACTATTCTGCAAGGCACAGTGCAAGGAGGTAGAAGAAGAGGGAGACCGAAAAAGAGGTGGGAGGACAACATTCGAGAATGGACTGGTTTGACACTGAGCGAAGCCATCAGGGCTGCTGAGGACAGAGAAAGATGGAGTATGCTGGTTAAACGATCATCTGTGGTGCCCCTACGACCTTCGGGTTACGGGACAGGATAGGATAGGATAGTCGCCTATACGCTTCGGTGTCGTGTGACTATAATCTACAATTACAATTTATATGTGTCAGGTGACGTGAATCTACCCAACGAAACGAATCATTAGCTCAAGTGGTACAGCGTTAGCCTGGCACACTGATGAACCAGGTTCGAAGCCCGGTGTTGGAGAAATCAAAGTGGCCATTTTCCACTGTCCATGTTAGCACTATGATTGCTCTGGTGGTTCAGTGTTATTTAGGTCCCTACCCGTGTTCCCTGGGATGGTTTTCTCCGTCTGCCATATCGCCAATGGTGGGTGTAGACGTTAAGCCTAAATGTTCCACACAAACCGCTATACGCGTCAGTGTCCGGGGACACAAATCTACCTATCCACACAAGAGGGATGGAGAGGGGGAGGGGGGTACACTCGGTGGCAGCGAGTCGAGCAGGCTGGTGGCAGGTTAGCTCTAGGATACGGTCAGTCCCACTGGTGCGTTACCTGCATTCGTAAAGGTATATTTTCGGATATTATTGCTGATTTTTCGGTAGGCATCAGCTCCCTGTGAGGTGTTCATTTTCTTTATATGTGGCTACACACTATGAACTCATGCCGTCAGGGCGCAGACATCGAATGCCAAAACTGTCCACAGTAAGAGCAAGAAAGAGTTTTGTGCCCAATTCTATTCATGTTATGAATATGTCGCGAGCAAGATTGTAGGAATGAGTGTTCATGATCTATGTACAATTGTGTTTATTGTGAGATATGTTGTTGTTGTTTTTTTTGTTTTTTTTTTTAAAATGCAATGTTGAAGTTATATTTGGATTGCATCCTAGTTAATAATGTTTGCTCCTAGTTACTGTGGGGTGTGCGTGTGTGAATGAGTGGGTGTGTGTGAAGGATGAGAAGATAGTTTGGAATTAACGTTGTAATAATATGCAATGAGAAAGGCAATATCTAGTCTATGTATCTTAGAAAAATGACATGTTTAATGTTGGAATAAATGTGATAGTAAGTGTGCTGTGCGAAAGGCAATATTTAGTCTATGTATCTTAGAGAAATGACATGTTCAATGTTGGAATAAATGTGATAGTAAGTGTGTGCTGTGCAAGAACTTGAAAGTAATGTCCAGTCTATGTGCCGTATAAGGAGTAAGGAAATGAATATGATGTGTTATATAATTATGTATGCATAATGTGCTAAAACGTTTCTTAGTTCTTTCCCATGTACTCTAAAATTTTTATGTCGGATTGTATTGTAGACCATGTATTGAATTTCTCAGTTTGAGATAAATAAAGTTATATTGTATTGTATTGTTGTATTGTATTGTTTTTCATCTCTATTCGTTTATCAAACAGGTCTAAAAGTTACGGTGTGATCCACGGTTTCTTCTTTGGGCGCTGCTTGCCAAGGATCTCAGTGGCGGCCTCTGTCACAGCTGAGTTGAAAGTGGTCATCATGGTGCTAACATCTACTTTACCAGCTCCCAAAATGAGCAGTGGTGCACATTTCCCTTCAATTGTGGCTTGGAATATTTCTGCCACCTCCAGGTCTTGCAGTTTGCGGAGGTCGAACTTCGGTGTAGTGCACTTTGTTGTGTTTACCCTCTTCACGTGGAGTCAGAAAGGACATCATCACGAGATCGTGGTCACTTCCGATGTCTGCTATTGGAAAAGTGCGTGTTCTGCCAATGTTAATACTTGATCAGAAGCGTGTCTTGACCACGATGTAGTCAATCTGGTGGTGATGCTCCTCGCTGGGACTGTGCCATGTTCATAGGCTGTTCTTTTTGTGGAGACCAAGCGTGTTTGCCAGTATCAGATTGTTGAATCTGGCAAACCCCAAGAGTCTCAGACCCCTGTTATTTGTTTGGCTGTTGCAGTGGTGTCCACATGTGTCTTCCCAGTTGTGGTGCACATCTTGGCCAGCCTTGGCACTATGACCAAGTTAGTCCTTCTTCAGCACTTGGTCAAGGACAGCCTGCAGATGCTCACAGAATTCCTCGACTTCGCTGTCTGTGCCAGTCATCTCTCCCGCTGAAATAAAGTTTGTGGCCTTTGTCGGTCGTTGTTTCACATAAGCCTTTCCTGCGCAGGTCGCTGATACCTAAAATGTTCCATCGATAGCGGTCCAGCTCGTGGGCCAGTTCTTTTAATTTCCCCTGAACCTTAAACTAAAGTAAAGTCACTTGACCTAATCAGTAAAATAAAACTGTTGAAGTGCAATTTAAAAAAAAGGGACAAATATTGTTAACATGAGTGAAAACGACACGAAACAAAACGACACGAAACAAACCGAAATAGGCCTAAACTATAAAAAAATATACACGCCAAACCAAACCAAGCAACCACAAAGAATGTCTACCTGTCGTAATTTGACACCGATCCTGTGTAACATGGTTACGTTTGGAACACGTGACGTTGGCTCCTTGCAACTGCTGATTAGTGTTCTTTACCACCATAGTGCTGTAGTTGTCAGACCTAGTCACGTACATGTCACCGTGTAGGGGGGTGCACTTGCCGTTTAATCCAGCAGTGCAGTCAACTCTGACGACAGTCCCATTGGCCAAAGTCAGATTCCAGTACATGCTTTGTAGTGCCGTCATTCCACTACAAGTGATGTTTCGTGTTCCCTTCTCTGGCACGTAGATCACGTTGTTCTGACATTTCTCTATTCTGTACGCTGCAACAGTGAAGGGGCGAATGAGAAATACGATCACAGAGAGAGCGAGAGAGAGAGAGAGAGAGAGAGAGAGAGAGAGAGAGAGAGAGAGAGAGAGAGAGAGAAAGTGAGAGAGTGAGAGAGTGAGAGAGTATACTTCTAAAATCAATGTGAAACTAAATAAAAGAAGAAGCAGAAGAACAACATCAAACAACATGTTACACAAATAAAACCAGCCAAAACAACAAATACATAAAAATAAAATAAAATAAAGAAAAAAGCATCAGTAACATCATGTTCAGTACTGTCAGGCGCACATAGCGCACGGTGGTTCATTTGCCAGGATCTTATATGTAGACTTTTTGTCTGCCTTTAATACCGTGCAGACCCATCTCTTAGTGCAGAAGCTGGAAGCGATGAACCTGAACCCCCACCTCACCCTGTGGGTGGCTGACTTTCTGTCTGAGAGAACACAGACTGTCTGTGTCAGGTCTCCCGCCTATGGCCCCACACCCCCTCTCCCTCCGTCCTCCTACACTACTGATGCAGCTCTCGCTGTCTCCTCGTCTCTCTCCTCCTGCTCCTCCTCTGTCAAAACTATCAACACGGGGACCCCTCAGGGCACTGTCATCTCCCCCTTTGTCTTTACACTCTACACAGATGACTGTCGCAGTGACCGAGAAGATCTCAGGATCATCAAATTTTCTGATGACACGGCTCTTGTTGACACTTCAGATTCAGCAGCTAATTCTGAGGAAAGTGTATCAACCTTCGCACATTGGTGCGATCAGAATTGTTTGGAACTAAATGTGACCAAAACAAAAGAGATGTTAATTGATTAGAGGAGACATGCAACAGATGTGGCGGCACTCCAGCTGAAGGGACAGGTGGTAGAGAGGGTGGAGGAATACAAGTACTTGGGCACAATTGTTGATAACAAATTAAACTTTTCCAGAAATGCCGAGGTTGTCTACAAGAAATGCAGGCAAAGAATGTACATCTTGTATCAGCTGAGATCTTTTAATGTGTCCAGTCTGTCACGGACCGGGTTTATAATATTTCGGTCCGATGACTGTTTGTAGTATCTTCCTGTGAGAAGATATAAATTATAATATTTGTTTTTATTGATTACTAATTTCTGATTGGTTGAGCTAGTCATGTGACGGTTCACCAATTACATGTATTCAAAAAAATGTTTGCATTCTTCTTTTGTGTGTACCACGGTGTGGTTGTGTTTGTACTTCTGGCAGCTGTTGTCTGCAGGTATATATTTATTGGTTTATCATTGAAATATTGTATTATAAACATAAGAATAATTAACCATGATTATATTCTACTTATTGTGGAATAAGAATTAATAATAAATAATTTTGATATTAGTATGAAGGATGGATTAGGGAGGTAATGGAGATGGTGGATCGCTGTATGTTTTTGAGTAACGAATTGAAATCGGATTTTTTATTTGATTTGAGGTTGAAACCTCAACTCGCAATGTATAGCATTATATTTATTTGTGTGAATGAAAGTAGTCAGCGTCAAGATGTAATAATTAGTGTTATAATTAGAGTTACAAATTGTTGCGTATGTGTGAACTGTGTTCGACACATATGAGATTTGAATTATTGTATTGCTGGTCTGGTCCTGTCGCAGAGAGAGAAAGGTATATGTGGAAATACAGAGGAGTTTATGTATCGAGATATTTAGTGGGGGAAAACTTGTATGTTTTCAGAAGTCTCCGGCTGAGGGGCCTCGAGGCGAAAGAGAAAGAAGAAGGGAGAAGAAGGAAGACAGAAGAGAAGGAGAAGAAAGAAGAAGAAAGCAGAGAAGGAGAAGAAGGAAGAAGAAAGAAGGAGAGAAGAAGAAGAAGAAGAAGAAGAAGAAGAAGAAGAAGAAGAAGAAGAAGAAGAAGAAGAAGAAGAAGAAGAAGAAGGAAAGAAGGAGAAGAAGAAGAAGACGAAGACGAGAAGAGGAAGAAGAAGAAGAAGAAGAAGAAGAGAAGGAGAAGAAGAAGAAGAAGACGAAGACGAGAAGAAGAAGAAGAAGTCGTGAAGAAGAAGGGTGGAAGTACCGAGAAGGGGCCAGAGAAGAAGCCAAAGAAGAAGACGAAGAAGAAGACGAGAGAAGCAACCACTGCTACATCAGCAGCAGCAGCAACCACTGCTACATCATCATCAGCAGCAACCACTGCTACATCATCAGCCGCAGCAACCACTGCTACATCAGCGGCAGTAGCAACCACTGCTGCATCATCAGCAGCAGCAACCACTGCCACATTAGCAACAGGGGCAGCAACAGCGGCAGCGGCCACAGCGGTGACAGCGGCCACAGCAGCAGTAGCAGCGACAGCGGCTGGGGGGTTTATTGACGGCGGTGAAGAGAACGGTAGATAGAGGAGAAACCCAGGATAGATAGAGAGGAGGACAAGGATAAGGAGAAGGAGGATAGCATAAAGACAGAGACAGATATTAGAGACAAAGAAAGACACAGTGAATTCTAACCTCCATGAGACTGTTGGGAAAATCTCTCTCTCTGTCGACGGTGACCAGATCGATATTGGTGCTTATTGTGACTGGTGACATTTGGATTTTCTGACTGAGAATTATTTGTGGGTTTGTGAGATCAGTGTACAACCTCCCGGATTATCTCCTTGGAACTTTATGTGTGTGATTTGTGAATGGTATATATATTTAATTCACGGATTGTTTCTACAAAGTACGTGAGTACAAAACTATATATATATATTTTCCTTATTATTGATTGGGTTGTATGTACTCGTATGAGTTTTGTTGATTATTGTTTATTTTCTGGTAATAGAGAGGGGGTGTGACGACAAAAGAATTCTTGAGAGTTAGGGAGTGTGAGACGGGAGAACACGCAGAATATTCACGCACGCATACACGCAATTCTTGATAAAACCCCTTTCGTTACACAGTCATATCATTGCAATGTGTTACCATGCGTTTATTGAGTCTATTCTAACCTTCTCTTTTACCTGTTGGTTCAAGGGATTGAATGTGAAGAGCAAGAATCAGTTGTGTGGAGTAGAGAGTGTGTGCAGCAAGATAGTTGGCAAGAAGCAGGCGACTCTGGAACAACTGTTCCACAAAAGAGCCCTCAGCAAGGCAGTCAGAATTCAGAGAGACCCTACCCACCCACTTTCCTGTCTGTTTGAACTTCTTCCATCTAATCGCAGATTATGCTGTGCACTAATGCGTACACAGCGCTACAAAAACACCTTCATCCCTACTGCCATATCAATGCTAAATGAGGCCAATGCCAGACCCTCAAACAAAAGACTGTCTTGATGTAGGAGTCTCCCAACTATCTCGCTGAGTGTATGTGAATGTTTGTATGAAGGCATGCGCGTGTGCGTGTGTGCATGTGTGTTTGTGAGTGTGTGTATTATATGTGTGTGTGTGTGTGTGTTTACTATGAATGTCTGTTTTACTTTTAATATACCATTTACCTGATGTATCTGTATTTTTTAACAACTGGTATAATCAGACAACAGTATTATTGCTTATGTTGATTATAGTTTGATACAGTTATACATTGTTGACCTACTGAGATTCATATTAAACTAAGATTATTTATCTAGCACTGTTGCAACAAAATAATGTTTTATAAGTCCAGAGTGGTAAATTATGATATACATTATGTTTGTATGTATTTTTATTATATTTTAACTGTCTAAAAAGGGCATTGACATACGTGTGATAGAACTAGAGTGCTGCCGTTAGGTGTTTAAAGGAAAAGATGAAGTGTAAGAGTACGCAAGTGATTAGATTTATAGAATGTATATAAATTTAGTATTTTTTTTTAGCTCTGTTAAATTTATAACATGACTGTTTTTAATTATATGTTTTATATGCCTGACATGCATTGCCGTGAAGTTCCTTATGGGATAATAAAGATTTGTTGTATTGTATTGTATTGAACATAAACGACAACAACAATTATGCTGTTGCTGCTGCTGCTGCTGCTGATGATGATGATGATAAAAATACTACTACTACTACTGCTACTACTACTACTACTTCTACTACTACTATTGCTGCTGCTGCTTCTAACAACAGCTAATAATAATAATAATAATAATAATAATAATAATAATAATAATAATAATAATAATAATAATAATAATAAAAGAGCACAATAAGAAAACACCAAACTATTTATTTAAGGGTTTTAATCAGGTAAAGTAACAATTTTATAAATGTAAGCTACTCCCTTATACAAATGTGGTTTTAATCAATCAGATAAATAAACTTTTTTTTAAAATGACACTAGTCTAGCTGTATTTTTTTACATTAATTCGTTTAACAAGCAGTTTTTTTTTTAAAATAAATTAATTACATTATGAAGCGTATTAACCATTTTTGGCACAAAAAAGATCACAGTTTAGTTTTTACGTGATAAGATAGAACATACACAGGCTTATTTTAAAAGAAGAATAAAAAATAAAAATCACAACATCTCAATGGTACCCCAAGCTTGGTATTTAATGTTTGAAGAGTATGATACTGGCCAATAGTGAAGGCTTGTTTTAAAATAAAATAAATTAAAGGGTTGCTATAGCGCATCATGTCAGATGCTCTTGCAGATCACGAAGGTACAGTCAGTATAGGGGTAGGACAATCCCCAACCTTCGTTTTGCGGATGACATTGATGGATTGGCTAGAGAGGAACAAGAACTTGAACAGCTGGTACAGTGTCTTGACCACACCGACTCAACCAAAGCTTTTAGGTTTTGAAGTTAGTTCAGCCAGGCTAGCTATAAATAGCTTCGCCGGTGCTCTTCTTTCCTTTCCTTTCACTGAAAGGGAGGGTGTAGGCAAGCTATAAATAGCCCGCAGCCAGCAAAATGTGGGAGAACCTAAGAGTGCTGCTCACATAGGCATTGAGCTGGTGTGTGACACCACCTCTAGAGCCAATGGAATTGAAATAAGAGCAGAGAAGACCAAAATGATGACCAACAACACAATGGCATAAACATGGACATCAAAGTACAAGGCCAATCCATCAACACAGTGCATCGCTTCAAATATTTAGGAGCCATTGTATCAGACAATGGGTCCCGATAGGAAGTCCTCTCCAGGATCGCACAAACAACTGCTGCCCTGACAAGGTTGAAGCCTATTTGGAAAGACAGGACCATCAGTCTACATTCCAAGGTAAGACTGCTGCGCTCCCTTGTCATCTCCATCTTCCTATACGCAAGCGAAACATGGACCCTCACAGCAGATCTACAAGGAAAAATACAAAGCATGGAGATGAGGTGATACAGATGACTTCTGGGCATTCCCTATTCCAAGCACATTACCACCGACGAAGTCCGACAGACCATCACACAAGCCAGTGGACAACACGACCTGCTCACAGTGGTGAAAAAACGGAAACCCGATGGTATGGTCACGTCACCAGATCATCAGGCCTTGCAAAGACCATCCTGCAAGGCACTATGCAAGGAGATAGAAGAAGAAGGAGACCAAAAAAGAGGTGGGAGGGCAACATTCGAGACTGGACTGGTTTGACACTGTGCAAAGCCATAAGGGTTGCTGTGGACAGAGAAAGATGGAGTACGCTGGTTAAACGATCATCTTTGGTGACCCTACCACCTCCGAGTTACGGGATAGGATATGATAGGATAGGAAAGGGTTTCTATAAGGCAGACAACATGATGTACTCACGTGTGACCACTATCACTGAGCATTGATCCTGAGTTTGGTTCAACCTTTGGGAACACGTAATGTTGGCTTTTTCCAAAGCATTATCGCTGTAGATAACAGTCAGCCGACTTCTTCTGACAGCTCTGACTGCCTGCAGGTGTTTGTCTACTCCTGTGCAATTGCTACACGTGGAGGGAGTGGAGAAAGTGGAGGTAGTACAGCTTGCACAGTTAATTGTCCTTGATGTAGCATTAGTGTAGACAATAGACCAATACATGTTGTGCCAATCGTCCAATCCAGTACAGGTAATGGTACGACTGCCGTTTTGCTTTATTTCTATCACACCATCACTGTAGCATTCCTCCATCTGGTACGCTGCAACACAATAAATAAAACAAGAATTACAATAAAATTACACATAAGGTAAAATAGAGAGTGATGGCTAGAACCTTGGGGGTCAAATAGCCTTTGAAGAGTCTAGGACTGGGCGTGATGCCAAGTTTTCCTATAGCGGACCCTGTTCACCACCTTAACCATTTGACCTTAAAATTAAGTACAGGAAAGAGACTAATCTTATTTAGTAAAAAATGTACGCCGCAAACTTATCATTTCTTCCCAAATTCTTTTTTTTTACAAACGATAAAAGACGTTGTGCCACTTTTTAAATTAAAGTGTATAGATGTCCCTCGATTATCGATTAGCTGAACTTTAAAATAAAATAAATTAATCTAACCTTATATTTTTATGAATGAAACTAAAAAAACATTTCTTGATTTGACTTTTAAAAAAGGCAGGCTTTATCTAAACTCAGTGAAATAAAAACTGTTGAAGTGCTATCAAATAATATAAAACACACATATAATAATATGAAATAAAATGGCATGAAACTAAACAAAATAAATTAAAAGTAAAAAAAAAGCAAGCAACAACAAAAAATATACCTGTTGAAATATTACACTGAGCCTGTGTAACGTGGTCACCTTTGTAACACGTAATGTTGGCTCCCTGCAGCTGTTGGTTAGTGTTCTTTACAACGATAGTGCTGTAGTTGTCAGACCTGGTCACATACACGTCGCCGTACTGGGGGGTGCATTTGCCGTTTATTCCAGCAGTGCAGTCAACTCTTATGACAGTTCTATTGTACAAAGTCAGAGTCCCGTACATGCTTTGCAGTGCCGTCATTCCAGTACAATTGATGTTTCGTGTTCCCTTCTCTGGCACTAAGATCGTGTTGTTCTGACACTCCTCTGTTCTGTACGCTGCAACAGTGAAGTCTTTGCCGATGAAGCGTATGCTGTGAAAGTGTTTACGGAGAATAATGAATGACTGACAGGAAGAGGGAGAGACTGCGACCAGAGATAGTGATGGACATAAAGAAGGAAGGATGGGGAGGTCAGAAATATCAAATACACAGGGAGGGTGGGGGGGGGAGACAGACACGACCAGAGAGAGAGAGACAGAGAGAGAGAGAAAAAAAGAGAAAAGAGAGAGGAGAGAGAGAGAAAGAGGGAAAGAGAGAGAGAGGCAGGCTCTTTTTCTACCTCCTTGCACTGTGCCTTGCAGGATGGTCTTTGCAAGGCCTGATGATCTGGTGACGTGGCCATACTATCGGAGTTTCCGTTTCTTCACCAATGTGATCAGGTCATGTTGTTGTCCAATGGCTTTTGTGATGGTCTGTGGGACTTCGTCGTTGGTGATGTGTTGAGTATAGGAAATGCCCAGAAGTCTTCTGTAGCACCTCATCTCCATGCTTTGTATTCTTCGTTGTAGATCTGCTGTGAGGGTCCATGCTTAGCAAGCATATAGGAAGATGGAGATGACAAGGGAGCGCAGCAGTCTTACTTTGGAATGTAGATTGATGGTCCTGTCTTTTCAAATGGGCTTCAACCTTGTCAGGGCAGCAGTTGTTTGTGCGATCCTGGAGAGGACTTCCTGTCGGGACCCATTGTCTGATACAATGGTTCCTAAATATTTGAAGCTATGCACTGTGTTGAGGGATTGGCCTTGGACTTTGATGTCCGTGTTGATGCCATTGGTGTAGTTGGTCATCATTTTGGTCTTCTCTGCCATTATTTCCATTCCATAAGCTCTGGAGGTGGTGGCAAGCCTCTGTATTAGCTGTTCAAGTTCTTGTTCCTCTCCAGCCAATCCGTCAATGTCATCCGCAAAACGAAGATTGGAGATTGGTCTACCCCCTATGCTGACTGTGCCTTCGTGATCTGCAAGAGCATCTGACATGATGCGCTCTTGGAAGATGTTGAAGAGTGTTGGAGAGAGTAGGCATCCTTGACGCACACCGATTGTTGTTCTGAACCAGTTCCCGATGACGCTGTTATGGAGGACTGCACTGGTAGCCTTGTTATACAGGCCCTTGATGACTTCAATAATTTTAGGGCTGATGTTGTGCACTTTCATTGTTGCCCACATAGCTGCATGCCAGACTCGGTCAAACGCCTTCTTGAAGTATATGAACACATGATATAGATGCTGGTGCTGTAGGTATTTCTCACAGATTATTCTGAGGTTGAAAATCTGTTCAGTGGTGCTTCGCCCTGCCCTGAACCCTGCTTGTTCTTCAGCTATGATTTGTTCAGCTTGGGGTTTTAACCTGTTGAGTATTATTTTCAGGAGGACCTTGCTGGGATGGCTGATGAGGGCGATGGTGCGGTCATTTTCACACTCCTGAAGGTTACCTTTTGTTGGAAAGAGTGATTGCAAGCGACTGGGTTCATGGTATAGGCAACTCCCCACTCTGCCAGATCTTGTTACACATAATGAGGAGGGCATCAATCATTGCTTCTCCTCCTGCTTGTAGCAGTTCCGCGGGTATGTTGTCCACTCCCGCTGACTTCCCTTTCTTCAGCGATTGCACTGCTGCCTCAACTTCTTTCCGGAGAATTGGGAGGATTTCTTCTTCTTCCCTGTTCTTGGGACATGCTAGAACTGATGGTTGTAAAGGTCAGAGCAGTATTGTGTCCATCTGTCCAAGACTTCTTGTTCTTCTGTAAGGCTGTCACGTAACCCTAGTGGGTTCCGCGACGTTCAGCACATATAACGAGTGAGAAGATAGAAACTCAAATAAAAAAACTAACACAAAATGCCAGATGAACAGTCGCACACTTTTATTCAACAATATCACACACACTCACAGGATATGGGATACTAAACCACCCTCAACCCCTAGCAAAAACCCCAACCCTGTACTTACTAAATGGTTACCCCCCTTGTCTAACTGAAAACCCCAGAACTATGCACAAACAGAATATTCACAACAATATGCAACAATGGTGTCAATCAATTAGATTATACTAAATAATACAATTCCACATTAGGTTCACAATCAGAAAAGAATCTTGAAATTCAATACAGTGGAACCTCCGGTATACGACCGTCCAAAATCTGAGAAAAAACGGTCTTATAATAGAGGTGGTCTTATACCGGAAACAAGGGGTGCGGCGGCGGGGGGAGGGGGACGGAGGTGTCCGGCTCGGAGAGGTATGTAGTCGTAATTTTCACACTCACCAGCATGTATTCTCTGACAAAGGAAAGTGTAAAACATTTTCATTTTTAGCTTTGTCTTTTATTCACAACTTCAAAAATAACGGAATGTTTCTTCTTCTTGCCTCCACGAACCACAGCCAGACGCGTTCATCCAAGTCTGTCAGTGCAGAAGCTCTCAGTTTCGATGTTTTTCTTTCGCTACTTTCTCCACTCTCCCATCGTAGTTTCACAGATTCCTTATCCTTTATGATTAGCTGAATTTGGGTCTTCCCAACGTCTAAACTTCTTGAAATAGACAAACAACTCTCCCCATTTTCACTTCTTTCAATCACTTTCATTCTCTCTGCCAAACTCAAAACTTTCCTCTTGCGCGACGCCATTTTGACAAGCCAGTGTAGGCGAGTAATGTCCCTTACTTGCGAATCGGAAATAGCAGACAACAGCATGCGTACACTAACATGAGAGAAAAAACGAAAGGTACAGACAATAAATTAACTGATATCTCTTTTAAATTGCCTAAGACGGTCGTATAAAGGGCTTAAGACACGGTCGCTGGTCGCATGAACGAGGTTGTCGCATACCAGAGGTCATTTATTATTGGAAGTGAATCCGTCAGAAGTTTTCAGGTCACATAACGGAGGGAGTCGTATACCAGAGAGACGGATACCGGAGGTTCCACTGTAGTAATGAATTAGCTACTCCAATCACAGTAGTTCACAGTCAATGTTCAATGAGCTCAAAAAAGTCGTACTGCAGTAATTAATCAAGTAAAGAAGTAAAGAAGTAATTTATACTAGTATGTTTTTAGGTGTGTGTATGCGAATCTGTATGTGCGTCGGTGTGATGCGTATGGAATCCTGCGACACTGGTGGAAACTGCTGGCGGTTGGAAGTAGTAGGTATGTCCCAGCGAGGACGGAGACCCACACCCAGCAATGGCGCCGACCACAATACAAGAACGCGGCAGTCGTGGTGGTGGCCTGGTAAACGTCCACACCCACGTCGACAAAGGCGTAATTGGCAGCAGTAAGGAAATGCACCAGCCGAAACAAAACAAGGTGAAAAACGAAGCCCAGATCTCTGTGGACAGATAACAATGTCTCACTAGCTTGCCCACAAAAACCTACACATTAAATAATAGATACGTCTTCCGCCGTCCGCCATCTTGACCTGTTTATACATGCATCTCAAAACACAATGCATTCCTAACACTAAAATTCATCACTTTCATGACACACGATTGTTTATATAATATACATAGTTATTATAACTGTACTCCCATTCACACCATAGCGATTCATCTCAACCACCCCTCCATCTACGACAGCACTCTTCACGCTACAATACAAGGTCATTCTCTTTTTCCATTCACAATTGTTTCTATCACACTATACCGCAAACACGCTTCCCTCATATTCATCATCTACATCACCCCTCTCCAACGTAGTACATTGTCTCCCTTACATCACATCCATCACCTCTCTCTCTCTCTCTCTCTCTCTCTCTCTCTCTCTCTCTCTCTCTCTCTCTCTCTCTCTCTCTCTAACGTGCACTGCCCTTTGACCCACTTGGCAACAACAGCAATGACATTTTCCCTTTATATATATATATATATATATATATATATATATATATATATATATATATATATATATATATATATATATATATATATATATATATATATATACAAGAAAATCATATAAAAATCATATAAAATCGATAAACAACTATTTACCAAAATACACCCCTCTCCCCCACATACGCAGACTCGGAGTGCAAATGCCACTAGGAAAATGAATTACAGGTTTCAACTCACCTTAGGTCCCCGGCTTGTGATACACAGAACAGCACTGCACAACACAACACTTTAACAACACTCCACAATACAGTTCTGGTTAGTCTGAGAGTTCAAATCTGTTTATGGCTAATGCTGGCTATGGCTGGGGCATCTCTACACTGACGAAGTGCTAGAGCATTAGCAGGCACCCAATAGAGGGTCACACAGCTTTAGAAACAGGACTCTACAACTATATTCCACAATAGATGGCAGTCACAGTTCTCCCACTACTACATACTTTTTAGCATTCTTGACCCTACAAGGGCAGCAAGACCTTGGGTGGTTAGAAACACTTCGAAATAACAACCCTTACAGAATAGGTAGTCCAGCCTGACTCACTGTCACAACGTTACTCTGTTAAAAAGCTGTCTGCTCGCATAAACAACCAACGTGACTCTGCCAGCTACATCACATACCAGTACACAGGAAAACGATCGTTTGATTGATTGATTGATTGTTGCTTTAGGTCCAGCGGACTCTTCCGAGCCAAATCAGGACCGGGAGGAAAACGATCGAGCCGAATTCACCCCCTTTAACCTCGTTTTTGCATAAGCTCCTTCTACGTTTAACACGAGAAATACGCATTCTAACCTTTCATGCGCAATGAAAGAAAACTGCCGATTTATCTATATACACTGCATAGTAGAGATGTGCAACTCTGCACAAAATATAACTGTCTCTAATATGTGCTGAAAACTCGTGTCGTCACAAAGGCATATGCCAGACTTGCTTTGGATCGTGGAGACTTTGGGCTGTTTAGCACTTGTCAGGCACTTCACAGTCTGGTAGACCTTGCTGTTGTTCTTGTTCAGACTGTTCTCTATTTCCTGGCATTGATCTTCTATCCAGTTCTCCTTTGCGGTGCCCATCCCTTTTTGGATGTCATTGTTGATTTTTCGGTAGACATCAGCTCCCTGTGAGGTGTTTTTTTCTTTTTTATCTCTCTTCGTTTATCACACAGATCCAAAAGTTCAGGTGTGATCCACGGCTTCTTTTTTGGTCGGTGCTTGCCAAGGATCTCAGTGGCGGCATCTGTCACAGCTGAGTTGAAGGTGGTGGTCATGGTGTTGACATCTACTTCACCAGCCCCCAAAATGAGCAGTGGTGCAAATTTCCCTCCAATTGTGGCCTGAAATAGTTCTGCCAACTCCGGGTCTTGCAGTTTGTCCAGGTCGAACTTCAGTCTAGTGCACTTTGCTGTATTTACTCTCTTCAAATATGGCCGGAAAGACATCATCACGAGATCGTGGTCACTTCCGATGTCTGCTTCTGGAAAAGTGCGTGTCCTGCCAATGTTGATGCTTGATCTGAAGCGTTTCTTGACCATGATGTAGTCTATCTGGTTGTCCCGCCGGGACTGTGCCATGTCCATCGTCTGGAGTTTTTATGGAGACCAAGCGTGTTTGCCAGTACCAGATTGTTGTATCTGGCAAAATCCAAGAGTCTCAGACCCCTGTCATTTGTCTCGTTGTTGCAGTGGGGTCCACATGTGTCTCCCCAGTTGTGGTGTGCATCTTGGCATTCCAGTCGCCTTGCACTATGACTATGTCCTTCTTCGGCACTTGGTCAAGGACCGCCTGTAGATGTTCATAAAAATTCCTCCACATCGCTGTCGTCATAGTCTGATGTTGGGGCATAGGCCTGGATGATGGTGATGTTAAAAGGGGCTGCTCTCAGACGGGTGGTAATGAGCCTACTGGAAACTGGGCGGGAACCCATGACAGTGGCTAAAATATTCTTGTGGAGCAAGAATCCAACCCCGTTTCGTGCTTGTCATCTCCACCACACTACAAATATTCAGTTAAGTGACACTAAAGACGTGCACAAACGCTGCCCTAGAAGGACTGTGCTGTAGTCTACTCTCCAGAAACAAGAACATTAGGCCAACCAGAACAAATAGCCCAATGATGAGACATTAGCAAATATCAAGTTGGAGCATAGACCTATCAAGGAACGAACTATTTAAAGTAAACTTGGACATTTAATTTAATACAGTGTTTAGAGAATTATCTATAGAGTAGAGGAAATAAATGTGTGATATTTAGTGTTAACAAGTTGTTGGACTACCTATGTTTCATAGCCGTGTTGAGAGCTAGTGTGCCCGTGAATTTTTTACCATTCTCTACCACTACTACTACTAAAGCAATGAACGTGCATGAAATCAACTTAAATAAAATAAACCAAAATGGCAAGCTATTTAAAATGTATATCCAGACAACAACGTAGATCCACAAATAGAATTGAGTTGTGGTCTGTTTTATTCTCACACACACGCACACACGCACGTACACAGAACACCAAAACTGGGTTTTACTAAGAATGTAAGAATCGGAAAGTGATTTTAGACAGAAAAGGGTTAGGGCAAGGGTTAGTTGTAGCGCTGCAACTAGCCCTTACCCTAACCCTTTTCTAGAAAGTTGACCTATTTCGTCTCCTATAGGCGACGAAATAGGTCGAATTTTGTTCAGAAATTCTTCGGAAATTCACTGTATTTTCTCCGTCCCGGATAGAGCACTCCTGTGTACTAAAAACACTCTCATGCACTACAACTGCACTCCCATGCACTAAAAGAGCACTCCCGCGCACTTAGAAAAAAGTGGGTGGCTGGAAAACTCTGGGTGACTGATACACTCACCCATTTCCTGCATAAAAAGCAAGGTCAGTCACCCATTTCAAGGCTTATGTGTACGCACACACATACACACACACCCACACACACACACACACACAAACAGCCGAGGGTACACAGGACTTTCCTGAAACGCCACATACGTTGTGCTGACAATGGGTCATATTTCGTCCCCCTTTTTAAGTACTATTAAGTGTTCGCACCCTAACCCTAACCCTAACTCTAACCCTAACACTGACACAGCCCTAACCCTAACGGATCATTGTTCTCACGTCAAAAAAGTAGGTCTGTCAAAACAAATTATGTAGATGTTCACTGATTTGTCCAGATAATTCTGTGTAGGTGCGCCCACATACACACACACATATACACACACAGGCACGCACGCACGCACAAACACGCACGCACGAATACTTATATACACAAACACCTCAACAGCGACCTCCAAAACTAAAATAAAAATAAAAATTTCTAATAAATCAATTTAACAAAACACATGCAATTGAAAAAAGTAAACAACAAATAACTGAAGAAAATGACTCGCACAACAAAACGACGAACACAAACCTATAATATAAATTTATTCAAAATAATAATAATAAAAATAATAATAATAATAATAATAATAATAATAATAATAATAATAATAATAATAATAATAATAATAATAATAATAGAAGATTTGAGCCTCGTACCTTTCTAGACAAAGATTATATCAACTGAGCTAACTTTTACCTTTGACCCTTTATGCAAAACAAACTATATTTTCGCTGAGGTCGCCGTCGCTTGACCTTAAGGTAGAGCAGATACGATGATTCTTAAAATATGGAGTCCAACGGACCGACACAGACGATAGAATCAGCATGTTCCAAAGTGTTCCTGTTGTTGGCGGTGTTGTGACGCGGCTTTATGCTAACAAAGCAAAATGATACATGGAATGACAGACCACGCTCTAAGCTAACATAGATTGACAGACCACGATCTAAGTTAACAAGGAATGACAGACCAAGATCTACGCTAACACGGAATGACATACCACGCTCTAAGCTAACATGGAATGCCAGACCACGCTCTAAGCTAACATGGAATGCCAGACCACGCTCTAAGCTAACATAGAGTGACGCTAACATGAAATGACAGACCACGCTCTAAGCTAACATAGAGTGACAGACCAAGATAAAAGCTAACATGAAATGACAGACCACGCTCTCAGCCAACATAGAGTGACAGACCAAGATATAAACTAACATGGAATGACAGATCACGATCTAAGCTAACATGGAATGACAGATCATGATCTAAGCTAACATAGAGTGACAGACCAAGATATAAACTAACATGGAATGACAGATCACGCTCTAAGCTAACATGGAATGACAGATCACGATCTAAGCTAACATAGAGTGACAGACCAAGATATAAACTAACATGGAATGACAGATCACGATCTAAGCTAACATAGAGTGACAGACCAAGATATAAACTAACATGGAATGATAGATCACGATCTAAGCTAACATAGAGTGACAGATCAAGATATAAACTAACATGGAATGACAGATCACGATCTAAGCTAACATAGAGTGACAGACGAAGATATAAACTAGCATGGAATGACAGATCACGATCTAAGCTAACATAGAATGACAGACCACGATGGAATGACAGATCACGCTCTAAGCTAACATGGAATGACAGATCACGATCTAAGCTAACATAGAGTGACAGACCAAGATATAAACTAACATGGAATGACAGATCACGCTCTAAGCTAACATGGAATGACAGATCACGATCTAAGCTAACATAGAGTGACAAACCAAGATATAAACTAACATGGAATGACAGATCACGATCTAAGCTAACATAGAGTGACAGACCAAGATATAAACTAACATGGAATGATAGATCACGATCTAAGCTAACATAGAGTGACAGATCAAGATATAAACTAACATGAAATGACAGATCACGATCTAAGCTAACATAGAGTGACAGACCAAGATATAAACTAACATGGAATGACAGATCACGATCTAAGCTAACATAGAATGACAGACCACGATATAAACTATCTGCAAGCAAATCATTATCCAAATTGGATCACACAATTTTTCCATACAGAGCAAAACGTGTTTAGGAAATGGTAAAGCACAATGACCTTGACCTTTACAAAAGTACAAATGCGAATAATCCAACATGCCTAGGAGTAGTTAAGGTATGCACAATATAAATGATGAATATCGGTTCAGTTATTGTTGAGATAAGACTAAAACTGTTTTAAACAAACAAGTGAAATTCAGAGCAACGTACCAACCGACTGACCTATTGTGCGACAATATTACTGCTACTGAAGGATGGCCCATGCTTTGAAGTACCTGTGTACCAAATATTATCAACATCAGTCATACCATTCTTGAGATACTGAGCAACACGTGTGTAGCAACAAAATGGCTCCATTGACCTTGACCTTTGCGGTAGAGCAAATTATGAATGCACGGGAGGCAGGCCACAGACCTAGGTAATGGTACTCTGAAGCTTGGTGAAAATCCGTTCAGTGGTTTTTGAGATATGACTCGTTCTGATTGCCCTCGACTTTTTACAAGTAGGCCCTATTTCCACACAAGTCTGGACATACAAAAATACTAGCATTACAAATACTTATACTAATAAAAATGAAGTTGCCACTTACCACTAACGCCGCAGAATAGAACAGCCAACATCACAGTAACAGGTTTAAGACGCGTACACTCCATCATCTTCTTCTCCGTTTTCACGAAATCCAGCTGTTTCCCATTTGGCTTACAATTCTGTAAGTCTTGTAACTAACTGTCAGAGATCTATGTCACCAAAATTTCAGTCAGCTGTCAATTAGTCCCAGTAAAGCACACCATTACAGTAAATCACATAACAGTAGAACGAAGTTCCATGAGCCTGCATTTTAGGGAAACTGTACCAATGGTATTTCTGAACACTTTCGCAACGACACTGACAAAGCGACATTTACAACAACAATCGTGTCGACACTACAACACTAAATGCGGGTGGAATGCCCAATACCCGACATTAAAGACGTGACACTAACTTTGCAGCTCGATTACGTGAGAGGTGTCGTCATTGGCGTTTTCTTGCTTACCACAGGCGCTTGCAATCATCAGTAAACAACAAATGCCGTGTTCCTATGGTGGTTTAAAGCTTTTGTGTGGGAAGAAAGAAAGGAAATTTTTAAAAAAGCAAAGAAATAAAGATAGAAACAAAGAAAGTATTTGCAGAGACGAGATTGGCGCACCCAAGTATCAATTTATTATGTACTAATCTGAAGTGAAATGAATATACTCACTACACAAAAGAGAGAGAGAGAGAGGGAGAGGGAGAGGGGGGGGGAATTCAGGTGGAAATGAAAAAGCCTAAACCTTTCATGCAACAAGGAAGTATATAGACTCATAATACAAACAGTACAAGCAGGTTTTGTTTTTTTTTAGAATGCACACGCAGGGCAGAACTGAACGGTGTCCTTATGCATATGAAAACTAACCTAAAACAACATTCCACAGCCAATGAAACGAAGCAAAGACCATCCTGCAAGGCACAGTGCAAGGAGGTAGAAGAAGAGGGAGACCAAAGAAGAGGTGGGAGGACAACATTCGAGAATGGACTGGTTTGACACTGAGCGAAACAATCAGGGTTGCTGAGGACAGGAAAAGATAGAGCATGCTGGTTAAACGATCATCTGTGGTGCCCCTACGACCTCCGAGTTATGGGATAGGATAGGATAGGAAGGGTTGAGAGAGATAGGGAGGAGGGGAGGGGAAAGCGTGTTGGCTCTGTGATACACCACGCCTATGTCACTTCTTGTCTTCCATTTCTCTCTGTCTGTTTCTCTCTCTCAAAGGTTTATTCATGCTCTCAGCCTGTCTCTGGTTCTCTCTCTCTCTCTCTCTCTCTCTCTCTCTCTCTCTCTCTCTCTCTCTCTCTCTCTCTCTCTCTCTCTCTCTCTCTCTCTCTCTCTCTCCCTTTCAATCACATTTCCCTGTCTCTCTCTCTGTCTCTCTCTTTTTGTCTTTCTCACTGTTATCCTCTCTCCCCCCCCCCATCCTCCTCCTCTCGTCATGTCCTCTGTGTCTTGCCCTGGTTCAGTATCAAAGCTGAATTAAAGGGCTTAACTTCCACACATTTCATCGTCACACAACCAGGGGGCGCGCAGTTGTATTGGTGGTAAACGCACGACGAAACAATTAAGGATCTTGATGCTGTCGTCCTTTTCAAATTCCCAAAGAATGTTCCACCAGGGGGAAAAAAAGATTAAACAAGCAAACAAAGGAGAGAAAAAAAAAACTTTTACAAGGTGCGGTTTTGAAATACATTTATAACATCACAGTTGATTTTTAAACCGCACCGCTGCAAACTGTATTTTGTACAGGACAGTTATTTTTGTTTACATAGCGAAGGAAGAGAAGCCTAAAATTCAAAACTTACCGGTAAGTTTCAACAACGAGCGCTCTCTATTTTATCTTTTTATGTGACATCAATGGGTATTCCCAGGTAAACTCCTTGTCACGGGGAAATAAACCAAACCCTCAAGATACAGGCCTTTTAAATTGAGTTTTGCCTTTGATTGACCAGAACGTAACAGTATGTGCACCTCCCACAAGGCCGCGCGTTCTCGATTCATGTCATTCATCGCAGTTCCGTTTTGAAAGGTGGATATAGAAGCACAGTGCCATAATGTTTAAAACTTCCAAATTAATAGAATGCATCAAGAATGCCAGATGTACTCTTCGTATACAACGAAAGAGTCTCAGCCAGTCTCGTGTAGATCTACACTATAGTCGTAGCTGAATTTAAACCCGACGTTGAACAGCTTGAAAGCCTAATTGTGTAATTCTATTTTATAGCGGAGTAAGACTCATATTGCAAGGTGAGTGTACGTTCTAGTGCAATCCTACTGAAAGTCTTATGCAGCCCGCTCGCTCAGAATTGGGCTCAGTCGTCTGGGCGTCAGACTATGCGCCCAAAGGTTACAGGCGGGCGCCTTAGGCGGCTTGAGTTAGATCCTGTATTTGACAGCTCCTTGAGCAGCTCTTGAGCTGGTAAAGCGCTATATAAGATTTATTAATAAATAAAAAGAACTGTTAACAAATACTCACATTATATCGTTTACAATTAAATTAGTACTTCTGCAGTGTATGTGTTCGTGAAAGTCTGAAACATAACAACAATATTAGGGATACGGAATTTTGAATTTGCTAAGGGAATAGGCACAAGGAAAACAAATCGGTCAGTTGTATCAATGACAAGACTTTTTATTTTATTTTAATCTGAATCTGAAATCAGAGTAGGACTGCTTGTGCTAAATTAAAGCTTTGGCTTTAACTCTTGACGAAGCGTTCTTAGGCCACAAAAAAGAGGTCAGCTTACGGTATCCCGACCGATCCTAATAATTGCTGTTTAACCAAAAAAAATCAACAGTGATGCTTATAACTGTATTTCAAAACCGCACCTTGTATAAGGGTTTTTTCTCCTTTGTTTGCTTGTTTAATCATTTTTTCCTGGTGGAACATTCTTTGAAAAGGACTTTAGCATCAAGATCCTCAATTGTTTCGTCGTGTGTATACCACTAAAGCAACTGCGCGCCCCCAGGATGTGTGATGATGAAATGTGTGGAAGTTAAGCCCTTTAATTAAGCTTTGATACTGAACCAGGGCAAGACACAGAGGACGTGATGAGAGGAGGAGGGTGGAGGGTAGAGGGAGAGAAGATAACAGTGAGAAAGACAGACAGAGAGAGATAAATATAATTGAGAGAAAAGAGAGAGAGACCGAGGCAAAGACAGAGCGAGAGTCAGGCTTGAAGCCTGAACAAACCATTGAGAGAGAGAGAGAGACAGAAATGGAAGATAAGAAGTGACATAGGAGTGGTGTATCGCAGAGCCAACACCCTTCTCCTCCCCCCTCCCTATTTCTCTCCACCCTTACCACACGCTTAAGCTCTTGCGTTTCATTGGACGTGCATAGATTGTTGTTTTAGCTTAGATTTCATATAAAGTGCATATCCTATCATATCCTATCCTGTCCCATAACCCGAAGGTCGTAGGGGCACCACAGATGATCGCTTAACCAGCATACTCCATCTTTCTCTGTCCTCAGCAGCCCTCATGGCTTCGCTCAGTGTCAAACCAGTCCATTCTCGAATGTTGTCCTCCCACCTCTTTTTCGGTCTCCCCCTTCTTCTACCTCCTTGCACTGTGCCTTGCAGAATGGTCTTTGCAAGGCCTGATGATCTGGTGACGTGGCCATACCATCGGAGTTTCCGTTTCTTCACCACTGTGAGCAGGTCATCGTGTTGTCCAATGGCTTGTGTGATGGTCTGTCGGACTTCAACGTTGGTGATGTGTTGGGTATAGGAAATGCACAGAAGTCTTCTGTAGCACCTCATCTCCATGCTTTGTATTCTTCGTTGGAGATCTGCTGTGAGGGTCCATGCTTCGCAAGCATATAGGAAGATGGAGATGACCAGAGAGCGCAGCAGTCTTACTTTGGAATGTAGACTGATGGTTCTGTCTTTCCAAATGGGCTTCAACCTTGTCAGGGCAGCAGTTGTTTGTGCGATCCTGGAGAGGACTTCCTGTCGAGACCCATTGTCTGACACAATGGCTCCTAAATATTTGAAGCTGTGCACTGTGTTGAGGGATTGGCCTTGTACTTTGATGTCCGTGTTGATGCCATTGGTGTTGTTGGTCATCATTTTGGTCTTCTCCGCACTTATTTCCATTCCATAAGCTCTGGAGGTGGTGTCAAGCCTCTGTACAAGCTGTTCAAGTTCTTGTTCCTCTCCAGCCAATCCATCAATATCATCCGCAAAACGAAGATTGGAGATTGCTCTGCCCCCTATACTGACTGTGCCTTTGTGATCTGCAAGAGCATCTGACATGATGCGCTCTAGGAAGATGTTGAAGAGTGTTGGAGAGAGTAGGCATCCTTGACGCACACCGATTGTTGTTCTGAACCAGTTCCCGATGACGCTGTTATGGAGGACTGCACTGGTAGCCTTGTCATACAGGCTTTTGAAGACTTCTATAATTTTAGGGCTGATGTTGTACACTTTCATGGTTGCCCATAGAGCTGCATGCCAGACTCGGTCAAATGCCTTCTTGAAGTCTATGAACACATGATATAGATGTTGTTGGTGCTGTAGGTATTTCTCACAGATTATTCTGAGGTTGAAAATCTGTTCAGTGGTACTTCGCCCTGCCATGAATCCTGCTTGTTCTTCAGCTATGATTTGTTCAGCTTGTGGTTTCAACCTGTTGAGTATTATTTTCAGGAGGACCTTGCTGGGATGGCTGATGAGGCTGATGGTGCGGTAATTTTCACACTCCTGAAGGTTACCTTTTTTGGGAAGAGTGATGACAAGCGACTGGGTCCATGGTGTAGGCCATTCCCCACTCTGCCAGATCTTGTTGCAGATAATGGTGAGAGCATCAGTCATCGCTTCTCCTCCTGCTTGTAGCAGTTCCGCTGGTATGTTGTCCACTCCCGCTGACTTCCCTTTCTTCAGCGATTGCACTGCTGCCTCAACTTCTTCCCGGAGAATTGGGAGGATTTCTTCTTCTTCTCTGCTCTCGGGACATGCTAGAACTGATGGGTCTCCATTTGGTGTATGGTTGTAAAGGTCAGAGCAGTACTCTGTCCATCTGTCCAAGACTTCTTGTTCTTCTGTAAGGCAAATGCCAGACTTGCTTTGGATAGTGGAGACTTTGGGCTGTTTAACACTTGTCAGCCTCTTCACAGTCTGGTAGGCCTTCTTGCTGTTGTTCTTGTTCAGATTGTTCTCTATTTCCTGGCATTGATCTTCTATCCAGTTCTCCTTTGCTGTGCGCATGCCTTTTCGGATGTCATTGTTGATTTTTCGGTAGACATCAGCTCCCTGTGAGGTGTTCTTTTTCTTTTTTAACTCTCTTCGTTTATCACACAGATCCAAAAGTTCAGGTGTGATCCACGGCTTCTTCTTTGGTCGGTGCTTGCCAAGGATCTCAGTGGCGGCATCTGTTACAGCTGAGTTGAAGGTATTGGTCATGGTGTTGACATCTACTTCGCCTGCCCCCAAAATAAGCAGTGGTGCAAATTTCCCTCCAATTGTGGCCTGAAATATTTTTGCCACCTCCGGGTCTTGCAGTTTGTCCAGGTCGAACTTCAGCCTAGTGCACTTTGCTGTATTTACTCTCTTCAAATGGAGCCGGAAAGACATCATCACGAGATCGTGGTCACTTCCAATGTCTGCTCCTGGAAAAGTGCGTGTCCTGCCAATGTTGATGCTTGATCTGAAGCGTTTCTTGACCATGAAGTAGTCGATCTGGTTGTGATGTTCCCCGCCGGGACTGTGCCATGTCCATCGTCTGGATTTTTTGTGGAGACCAAGCGTGTTTGCCAGTACCAGATTGTTGTATCTGGCAAACTCCAATAGCCTCAGACCCCTGTCATTTGTCTCGTTGTTGCAGTGGGGTCCGCATGTGTCTCCCCAGTTGTGGTGCGCATCTTGGCCAACCTTGGCATTCCAGTCGCCTTGCACTATGACTATGTCCTTCTTCGGCACTTGGTCAAGGACCGCCTGTATATTTTCATAAAAATCCTCCACTTCGCTGTCTTCATAGTCTGATGTTGGGGCATAGGCCTGGATGATGGTAATGTTGAAAGGGGTTGCTCTCAGACGGATGGTAATGAGTCTACTGGAGACTGGGCGGCAACCCATGACAGTGGCTAGAATGTTCTTGTGGACCAAGAATCCATGCGTGTGCATTCTAAACAACAACTGCTTGAACTGCTTGTACTGTGAGACTATGTACTTCCTTGTTGCATGAAAGGTTTAGGCTTTTTCTTGTCAACCTTAAGTCTCTCTCTCTCCCCTTCTCTCTTTCTCTCTTTCTTTCTCTCTCTCTCTCTCTCTCTCTCTCTCTCTCTCTCTCTCTCTCTCACTCTCTCTTGTTTGTGTAGTGAGTATATTCATTTTAATTCAGATTAGTACATAATACACTGATACTTGTGTGTGTCAATCTCTGTCTGTGCAAATACTTTCTGTGTTTCTATCTTGATTTCTTTCTTTGTTTTTATTTGTTTTAAATTTTCTTTCTTTCTTCCCACACAAGGCATGAACCTCCATTGGAAAAATACATTTTTACGCTACTGGTAATTGCTCGCGCTTTTGGTAAGCAGGAAAACTCCAATGATGGGACTTCTAGGTTACCGAACTGCAAAATTCGTGTCACGTCTTTATTTTCGGACCTTTTTATTCGGGTATTGGGCGTTACACCCGTATTTAGTTTTGTAGTGTCGACACGACTGTTGTCATAAATGTCGCGTTGTCACTCTCGTTGCAGAAGTTTTTAGAAATTCCATTGGTAGAGTTTTCCTTAAGACAGGCTCATGGAACTTCGTTCTACTGTTATATTATGTACTATAATGATGTGCTTTACTGGGACTAACTGATAGCTGACTGAAATATTGCTGACATAGATATGTGACTGTAAGTTATAAGACTTGCATATTTGTAAGCCAAAAGGGTAACAACAGCTGGATTTCGTGAACACGGAGAAGAAGATGATGGAGTGTTCGCGCCTTAAACCTGTTACTGTGGTGTTGGCTGTTCTATTGTGCGGCGTTAGTGGTAAGTGACAACTTCATTTTATCAGTACAAGTATTTGTATTGCTAGTATTTTGGTATGTCCACACTTGTATGGAAATACTTTGAAACAGTAGGGGTGGGGGGGGGGGAGTGTCTCAGAACGAGTCATATCTAAAAAAAAAAAAAAACTAAACTGATTTTCACCAACATTGATAGGGACATGACCTAGGCCTGTCGTCTGCCTCCCGTGCATTCATAATTTGCTCTACCGCAAAGGTCAAGGTCATTTGAGTTATTTTGTTGCTACACACGTTTTGCTCAATATCTAAATAACCGATGTTGACAATATCTGAAGCCATTGGCTTCTGGCAATATTTGGCAATATTTGAAGCCATGAGGGCTGCTGAGGACAGAGAAAGATGGAGTATGCTGGTTAAACGATCATCTGTGGTGCCCCTACGACCTTCGGGTTATGGGACAGGATAGGATAGGATAGGAGGACAATATCTGGTACACAGGTACTTCAAAGCATGGGCCATCTTTCAGTAGCAATCCCATTGTCGCACAATAGGTCAGTCAGTTGGTCCGTCGCTCTGAATGTCACTTTTTTTGGTTTAAAACAGTTTTAGTCTTATCTCAACAATAACTGAACCGATATTCATCATGTATACTGCGTGCATGCCTTAACCACTCCTAGGCATGTTGGATCATTCACATTTGTGCTTTTGTAAAGGTCAAGGTCATTGTGCTTCACCATTTCCTAAACACGTTTTGCGCTGTAGCGAAACATTGTGTGATTCCATTTGGATAATGATTTGCTTGCAGATAGTTTAGATCGTGATCTGTCATTCCATGTTAGCTTATATCTTGGTCTGTCACTCTATGGTAGCTTACAGCGTGGTGTGTCAATCTATGTTAGCTTAGATCGTGATCTGTCATTCCATATTAGCTTATATTTTGGTCTGTCACTCTATGTTAGCTTAGAGCGTGGTCTGTCATTCTATGTTACCTTAGAGCGTGGTCTGTCATTCCATGTTTCATTTTACTTTGTTAGCATAAAGCCGCGTCACAACACCGCCACCAACATCAACACTTTGGAACATGTCTATTCTATCGGCTGTGTCGGTCCGTTGGACTCCATATTTTAAGAATCATCGTATTTGCTCTACCTTAAGGTCAAGCGACGGCGCACTTAGCGAAAAATATAGTTTGTTTTGCATAATTGTTCAAAGGTAAAAGTTAGATCAGTTGATATCATCTTTGTCTAGAAAGTACGAGGTTCAAATCTTCTATTATTATTTTTTTAAATTGTTATTGTTATTATAATTATAATTATTATTATTATTATTATTATTATTATTATTATTATTATTATTATTATTATTATTATTTTGAGTAAATTTATATTATAGGTTTGTGTTCGTCGTTTTGTTGTGCGTGTCATTTGCTTCAGTTATTTGTTGTTGTTTACATTTTTTTTAATTGTATGTGTTTTGTTAAATTGATTTATTAGACATTTTACAGCTGTTTTTATTTTAATTTTATTTTTGAAGGTCGCTGTTGAGGTGAATGTGTATGTGAGTATTCGTGCGTGCGTGTTTGTGTGTGCGTGTCTGTTTGGGTGTGTGTATATGTGTGTGTGTGTGTGTGTGTGTGGGTGTGTGTGTGTGAGAGAGAATAAAACAGACCACAACTCAATTCTATTTGTAGATGTATGTGGTTGTCTGGAAATACATTTTAAGTGGCTTGCCATCGATGGTTTATTTTATTTAAGTTGATTCCATGCACGTTTATTGCTTTAGTAGTGGTAGTAGTAGTAGTAGTAGTAGTAGTAGTAGTAGCAGTAGCAGTAATAGTAGTAGTAGTAGTAGTAATAGTAGTAGCAGCAGCAGCGGCAGTATTAGTAGCAGCAGTAATTATAATAATAGCAACAACAACAGCAGTACACATTATTATAATCATCATCATCATCATCATCATCATCATCATCATCATCATCATCATCATCATCATCATCATCATTAATCTTTATTTGAATTGCTTTAATTGATAATGTTGTGGGCCTTACAGTTGCACTACAGATTGAACGCTGCGACAACAACATCATCTTCATCACTAGCATTATCAACGACTCAACCACCATCACATGTAGCGGTGTATCACAGAGTGCGGCAGCTGCCGTTACCTGGGTCATCACAAAAGACAGTGTTAATATTGTGGAGGTTTCTTGTAACGTTAATGGATGCCAAACTGCAAGCTCTGCGGATGTTGAAGTATGTTGGTTTACTTCCTACAGCACGTTAAAGATCGTCCACAATCATCAAAAGTACGACGGTGGTGTGATCAATTGCAGCACAATGGGTACACAGGCACAATGTACACTGACAGTCATTGGTGAGTAGATTTTAATCCATAGCAACTATCCTAAAGATTGACAACTTCTTCTTTTTCTTCTATTTGCCTTAAGTGATAATGAAGTTATGTCGTTTAGGAAAAGAAAAGAAAAGAAAAACGTACAACAATAACAAAACAGGGGACGATTTTGAAAATCTGCATCAGGCACAAAGGGCCCACCCATGCGAGCTAGCAGGGAGCGGTATCCGTGTAAGTTCCCATCAGCTAACTACTACTTGTAATACATCAATTAATCGATCCGTTCAGTTATACTCTATAAATTATACCTTTTTCCTCGTAAAGGAGAGAGAGGTGAGTGTTTATGTACTACTCTTTTATCAGAGCCAGCGTTGTGATCGATTTGTACTTTTCCTGTCACTCCATGCTTTGCCTTCCCGGTAATGGGGAAAGCCAGCTAACCCTTCACAGCTGGGTGGACTGGCGTGATTGGTTATGTTCAGGCTGGGTAGTCAGCAATTCAAGTACTTAATGTTGCTGAGTTCAATTCTGCTTTTCACTTTCAATCACCGGCGCGTACCCTAACCACTACATGATCGCACCACCTCGCGCCTTTAGTAAATAAATAAAGGATTTTATACATCGTAGTTCTCAGAACAAGGTTAAAGACCAGATTCTAGATTTTGATGTCAAACAATTCAAGGAAAATAAAATTGTAACTAAAGGTGGCCACTCTTTTGTGGAAGATAAAATGGCTAAAAAATCTGGAGAAAAACTCGCACAAACCCGACAAATGAATGAATGAGCATGGAAGGTTAACGTCTACACCCACCATTGGATATACGACAGACAGGGTTAACGCTACAATGAAAGAAGGGAAAGGGACATAAATCAATACTGAACCACCACAGCAATCACACTGCTAAGATGGACTGTGAAAAGTGGCCACGGGATTGGAACCTGGGACATCGGTGTGACAGGAGAAACCCGCTGAGCTTCAGCGATGGGGTTTTAAAACTCGGATAAAAGTCAGTAAATGCAGATAGGAAAAAGGGCACATGTGCATAGACGGGAACAATTCACTAAAATGTGATTCTATTTATTGTACAACAATATTCAGTATCATGTTTTAATTAGATGTAGAAGTTTCTAGAAATGAGGTGGGGTGAGGTGGGGGAGGGTTTGGGAAAGAAAGAAGAGAGGAACCAAGTGACCAACGCTGCTTCTGACCCTTTATGTTGTGTCCCATGGCAGAGCCAGTAGTGCAGTCAGTGACCATCAGTGGCGGTGACCAGGCCTTGCGGTCAGGACAAACAGCAACACTGCGATGTCAACCCTCTCTCTATAGCACAGCGGGGTCCCCCACACTCACCTACAAGTGGATAAATTTCGCGCTTTGTGAAAATTTCACCTCTGACGTCTGCAGCTTTCTGGTGACCTCACAGCACAACGGGAATCAAGTCAGCTGTATTGTGAAAGACGCACGCTTGGCAAGCAGCGCTGGTACTTCGGCAACCGTTTTCCTCACCGTCCAATGTAAGTAGAATAGATTGCAGATGATGATGATGATGATGATGATGATGATGA